>CM034146.1:1046770468-1047118217 GCA_019776745.2 Taxus chinensis | reverse complement strand
TTCCCTTCCCTCCGGCAATCTAGGATTAAAATATGGATCCGAACACCTTGCAGTTGTGCAAATAATAGATCTAAATCAGAGGAGTTTGAGGAAATAGCCTCTAATCTAGAGATTCCCCTCTCATTTTTACAATTCCTGCACTTGGAGAGAGGTTTCAATGTTGTGCAATCACACTGGATGCCTAAAACATCAATTTAGAAACCTGATTTGCATCCAGGGGTGCTCCTGATTTGCAACAACAGTAGCCTTTACTGCTTTGCTAGAGAAGAGAGTTTTAGCCACCATTTTGGTAGCTGATATTCCTCCTTCCTAAGACATGCTGCTGAATAGAAATTTTTGCAAATATGTTGGAGGAAAAACCATGATGGATTGGTCACATGCTCTTATTCTAGAGAATGGGAAAATGAAGAAGCTACTGCCTGAGAAACACACTGAATATATTGTGCAAAAAATAGATGACCCAAAGGCACAAATACTTTATGAGGACATTGGTCACGGTAACTACATGATCATGTCACAAGATGAGGCTAATAATCCTAAAGAAGTGCTTCTTGATCCTAATGGTGTTTGGATCTTGGAATTTGATGCGTGTTGCTCCTCAGCTGGTTCTGGAGCTGGTGTGGTGCTTAGTTCTCCTGAAGGGAAAATTCACCCTTTCTCTTTTAAGCTCTAATTTGAAAAAAACAAATAATACAACTGAGTATGAGGCTCTCATCCTTGGTTTAAGCATGGAAAAAGTGATGGGGATCAAGAATCTCCTTTCTCGTGGAGATGCAGAGCTGATTGTAAAAAAGGTCAGAGATCTCTTTCAAGTGAAGAAGAGAAGGTTGAAACATTGCAGGAATCTGGTTTGGAATTCTATTGAGTTCCTTGATTCCTTTTCCATTGAAGCCATACCAAGGGAAACAAACACCAGGGCTGATTCCTTGGCTGTCTCAGGGTCTCTTGTGATCCCTCATCAAGATTTATCCCAAGATAAATTCACCATTGGATGATTCATAGGCCTAGTGTGCTTGAAAATGCAAACAATTGGAAGGTCTTTAATGATGATCAACACTTACTTTCCTTCCTTGAACTCAGATAATTTTGACCAGATGTACTTTGAAGGAAATGGAAATCTACCTAGAGAGTGTGTGCCCCCAAATTAAGAAGATAATGAAGAAGAAATGGATCATGATGGTTGCATAAAACTGAAAGGTAATAAGATACCTAAAGGGATGGTAAGTTTGGAAGGGTTATTTGATAAACATGATAGGTACATCAAGACCAAAACTTCCAAAGGAGCTCAACAATCTACTGACTATGAAAATATAAAAATTGGGAGTCTTAATGAACACATGCTGGTAAACATTGGAAAGTGTTGCACACGAGAGGAGAGGGAGAAAGTAGAAAATTTGTTGAAAAGGTATGCTGATGTTCTTGCATATTCTTATGATGATCTCAAGGATTTTCAACCAAAAGAGATGCAACATTTCATTCCTCTAAAACCTGGGATCAATCCCTTCTAGAAAAAGTAGAGGCATTATAAACCTAAAATTACTGATACAATCTTTTAAGAGATCAAAAATTTATTGAAGGCTAAGATCATTTTCACCATTCACCATTCAACGTGGATTGCTAATATTGTGCCTATCAGGAATAAGAATGGTGAGATCTGGATTTGTGTGGATTTTAGGAATTTGAATCAAGCCTCTTTGAAGGATAATTACCCTCTCTTCATAATGGATCAAGTGTTGTAGGTTGTTATAGGTATAGAAATGTTGTCCATGCTTGATGGATTCTTTAGATATAATCAAGTAGAAGTAAGTGTTACAGATCAACATAAGATTTCCTTTACCACTCCTTGGAACACCTTTGCTTACAGGAGAATACCTTTTGGCCTCATAAATGTTGGTGCCACCTTTCAGAGGGAAATGGACCTGTCCTTTGGCAGTCTCAAGGGAAAATGCATAGTTGTATACCTTGATGATCTGACTGTGTTTTTAAAAACCAGAGCTGATCATTTCCAACACCTTAAAAATGTCCTCCAAAAGTGTAGAGAGCATGGCATCTCCTTAAATCCTAAGAAATATATCTTTTGTGTCACTGAGGGAAAATTATTAGGACACATTGTCTCCAAGGAGGGAATCAAGATTGATCCAGAAAGAGTCCAGATGATTCAGTAGATCCCTCTCCCAAGAAGAAAGAAGGGTGTGCACTCTTTCTTTGGAAAGATCAACTTCTTAAGAAGATTCATACTTAATTTTTCTGAACTTACTTTGAACATAGCCCACATGATGAAAGGGAAGAATAATTTTGGTTGGTCCTCTGAAGGAAAGGTTGCATTTGAAGACATCAAGAGAGCTATAACAAAGACTCCAATCTTGGCATGCCCTGATTATAACAAAGACTCCATTATCTATTGCTATGCTACTGAAAGTACTCTAGCTGTTGTGTTAACCCAAGAGAATGCTGAATGTAATGAACTCCCCATAGCATTCATGATTTATATTTTGAAATCCTATGAGCTAATGTACACCATGATGGAGAAACATGCTTTTACAGTAGTCAAAGTTGTGAAGTAGTTTCAGTTTTACGTCCTCAACTCTCATTCTATTGTGCTTATGCTTGATACAAATATTAAATCGATTCTTACACAACAAGAATTTGGAACCAAGAGAGGTAATTGGGTAGCCAAATTTCGGGAGTATGATCTTGACATCAAACCCACCAAGCTAGTTTGAGGAAAGGGCTTATATGAACTCATTGCTAAAGGAGATGATGCTAAATTGTCTAAGGAGGAAGTTGATATCCCTGTTGTTCTTTTCCTAAGCTCAACTAATGAATGGTATGTTGGCATTGAAAACTTTCTTACTTATGGAGAATGTTCATCCCATTTGAGTGCTAAGGATAAGAGAGCCATCAAATTAAGTTCTGCACAATATATGTTATGGGAAAATGCATTGTTCAAACGAGGCATAGATGGAAGGTGTTTGAAATGTGTTGACAAAGAGAAGCAAAATAAATTATTCTTAGCCTTTCATGACCAGGCCTATGGAGGTCATTTCTCTTATGCTGTAACGGCCCAAAAAATCATCCGTGTCAGGTATTATTGGCCTACCCTATTCAACGATTCATCAAATTGGGTAGGAAAGTGTGAATCATGTCAAACCTTTGTTAGAAGACCAAAATTGGCTGCTTTACCTCTCAAACCAGTGGTGATTGAGGAACCTTTTCAACAATGGGGTTTGGACTTCATTAGGACACTCAATCCACCTTCAAGTGCATGGCATACTAATGTTTTTACTGCCACTGATTATTTCACCAAGTGGGTGGAAGCCATTCCCATTAAAAGTACTACTTCTGAAGTAGTATGTAACTTCATCAAGGAGCACATCTTAATAAGGTTTGGGATACCAAATAAGATCACCACTGAAAAATATTATAATTATTCTTCTACTGAGATGATGGATTTCTGATATGGCTTTAGGATTTCCCTCGCCCACTCTTCAGATTTCTATCCCCAAGGGAATGGGAAAGTAGAATCAACTAACAAGAACTTGGTCACCATTGTTCGAAAGCTTGTTAATGACTCTCAGAGGAATTGGCATAAGAAACTATATGATGCTTTATGGGCAATTAGGATTACACCTAAGAGATCCATTGGAATGTCTCCTTTTCAAGTGGTATATGGAGTTGAAGCTTAGATGCCACTGACATTGGAACTGCCAGCCTTACATTTGATGAAGGCCATTGAGGATGCCATATTTACCATTTCATTGGAAAAAAGAATTATGTACCTCCAGAAGTTGAATGAAGATAGATTGCAAGTGGTTGACAGAATATCAGCTCATTAACTCAAGGTAAAAGATTTGTTTGATAAAAAGGATAAACCCAGAACTTTTCAAGTGGGAGGCAATGTTCTTCTTTGGGACAAAAGGCATGAACCTCGAGGCAGCCATGGTAAATTTTATTCCCTTTGGCTTGGTCCTTTTAAAATCAGACATTTTTCTGGTGAGAACTCTTTTTACTTGGATCGCATGGATGGCTCTCCTCTCCCACTTCCTTATAGTGGGAAATTTTTGAAGTTATTCAAAACCTATGAGTTTTGGTGGTCCCTCTGTACATTTCGTATAACATTTTTCTTTCCTTGTTTTTGTTTTGGTTGGTTTCCTTTCTGAGTTCTCTTCTGTGTTTGTATTGCTTATTTTTGACTTCATTTCCCATTAGCTAAGACACTGATCCAACCTGATTACCTAGAATTCTCTAAGGTTCTTGATTTTGCCTCTTTCCTTTGCCAAATAATCCCCAGAAGGAGCCAACTGTTGTCCTCTCAATTTTCCCAACCCTTTCGAATCCAATTTCATGAAAATTGGAGCCCTACCATAGAAGAAATCCATGTTTTAAATTCCTTAGATGCTCATTTCCATTTCCCACGACGTTTTTAATCAAAATTTCCTCTGTCTGCTACTGTTAAAACATTTCACCTATTTTTAATCAGTGGGAAATGATTTTAGTTCTTATTTTATGTGTTTGGAATGCATGGGACCTTGCATCTTTTATTTTTAAACCTTTTTACAGAGAAAAAAATTCTTCATCTGGAGCAAAAATGATGTTTTCCCCGTTTCCTGCAACTTCCCTACATTCTTTTCCCTATTAAATTCTTTCTTGGAAAGGTGAAGCTATGTGTTTTCTTCTCATTAGATGCAGTCAGACGGGTTTCCTTTTTTAACTGATTTTGGAAAAAATGTAAAATTTGCCCCACATCCCCGTCAGTCCCTAATTGGCTGGAGCAGTTTTGGTGGAAGTTCGAGGTGACGGATCCACTTTATTCTCTAAGAAATTATAGTGAAAGGGAAAAAAGTTCTAAAAATACCCATGGCCCCTCCCATTCAAAAAAGATAAATTTCTAAGTTGAAGCCTGCAGTCAATCAGAAAGGGACATGTGTTCACATTGAAAAGTCAACGACGGAGGCATGGAATTTCAGGGGAAGGTTGGAATATTTCCCTTTTCAAAACAGATAAAAAGTGAATTACATCACTGCAACCAATCAGGGATGCCACATGTTGAAGAATGAAATAGGGACATATGACCGTTCTTTAGTCCATATGCGCTTTGGCGGACCAACAGAGGACTTTAGGAATTTTAGCTTTGTTTCCACAAAGGGCAAAAATTTCTAAAATGGCCCGCAGCCCTGCCCACGTGAAAGGGATAATTTTTAAGTTGATGCCCGCAATAAATTAGAAAGGGACACATGGCCTATGTTGAAAATTCAATGGCAGAGGCATGGACTTTCAGGGGAAAGGTTGGAATTTTTCCCCTTTTCAAAAGTGGATAAAGTATAAAACTGAAGCGCATTCCCACAACTAGTCACATGATGCCACGTGTTGAAGGATGAAATTAAAACAACGGGCCTATGGAGGAAACTGAGAATTTGAGCCTTTTTCACCAAAGGGTTAAAATCTTGCAAATTGAGCCATGACCCCTTTTTCTAATCATGGTGTGCCACATGTTCACGTTGAAAAGTCAAAGCGGGCTGACGGAGGTTTTTGAGAATTTGAGATTTTTGTTAAAAAGAGTTTAAATGGCATATTTGAACTGCATTTCCTTAGTCACTCAGATGGTGCCATGTGTCTGGATTTTGGTGGAGCTGAGGGGGGTGAAGCAAAATGAGAAATCGTGCTTTTTCTCCCAAATGTCAGGAAATGCATTTTTCTCCCCCAAGGTTGTCATTGCTTGGATCTTGCTACGTGTAGGGTTCAATTTTGAAGGTAAAGGGGGGAAAAGATAGCCAAATGAAATCATCTAGTTTTTAACGCCATTAAGGAACCAGAGCTATGCAAAATGCAAAAAATGGATAATTCTTCATTCTTTTTCTCTATATTCTTGTCATTTCTCCATGAGATGAATTTTTTGTTTGTTGTGGAGCCAAATTGATAAATTTGAAGAAATGTAAAGTTTGATTATCAAAAAACGGAGTTTATTAGGTATATGTGATAAAAAGAAGAAAACTTATGAGTAAGCACTCGAGTGTTATGAAAGTGGTTAAAAGGTGGAAATGTCAAGACCACATGAAGAAGAAAATCATGAGATGCCCCTTGCTAAAGTAATCATGCTTGAACTGACGAGATATTCACCTTTTTGAACCTCCAGTTTTCATGAGTGCATTTGTTTCATGTCACTTTCCAAAAGTGGATTTGCAACAAACATTATTCCTTTTGGATATTCTTTTCTTGGGGACAAAGTATGGATGTACACAGATTGTTATAAGAACATGGTTTTGGCCACGAGAAAGGGGATTCTGGTTTTCTGGGAATGTTGTCAATTTGGAAGTAATTCAATGCAAAAGTTAATTCTTTTTTGATTTCCTTTGTTATATATATATATATATCTCTCTCTCTCTCTCCTGGATCGATTCAATGGATCATTTGTTTTGCATTCAACAGAAACTTTATGTTCTAGTCTGTGTAATATTTAGAACTTTGTGTCTGTAGATTTGCATTGGTGGTGGAGTAATTGATCCTTTTCTATATTTTCTTGGTTCAATGTGAGTAGGGAGATACTCTGCTATCTATATTCCCCAAAAAGCATTGTTGCTTTCTTCCTTCTCCCATCTCTTTATTCTTCCATTCCTTCTGATCGATAATATTTTAAGTATGAAAACATTCCAGAATATTAGGGTCCAAACATTGAGAGTTGTATATCTATACATTTGTTTTTCCTGCTTTTAATAAGGGAAACTCTCCCATTAAAGAGGAGGGAATTGTTGTCCCCTGACTGTGATTTCAACCCATGTTTCATTCTGAAACCCAACACATATGAAGGCCAAAAATTAGGATCTAAGTTGTAATTCATTTTTTTCCTATTTTAGGGTATTAGTAAATTTTAGTCTCTTGAATACATAGTAGGTTAGAAAGTTGGAAATTCTTCTAATTTAGGCATGTAGAAGATGTGTAGAATTTTTTATGTCCGTATGAATAAGCATGCAAACTTACTAAGAATAACAAGTTCTAGTAAGCTATTAAAAATAGTAAATCCCGCCACCTAGAGTAGATTTAGTCAAAGATAGTTGGATTTTGATTGGAAACTCAAGTTGGGAGTTGTTATCCTATTTATGAATCATTGTAATTCATGATTTATGAATGAAGAAGAAGATTTATTTTCTTTGAGTTCAAGATATTTTCAGTGTAATGAGTTTATGTTAAATGGGCTACATAAATATATCACATACTAGGTGAGAACATGTTGGGTTTCAGATTTGGACTTGGAATGAAACCACAGTCAAGGGACAAGAAAGTCCTTCCTGTTTAATGGGAGAGGCTCCCTTATTGAAAGTAGGGGGCCAAACCTATGTACAAATATACAATATTTCATTCAATGGTGGTTTCCTGATATCTTGAAATGTGTTTTATGCCTGGAAAAGTCATCAATAAATGAAGATAGAAGACTTGAAGAGAGGAAGGAGGTAGAAGAAGACAATACTTTCAAGGAAAAGAGATGGCAGAGAAAACCCTTATATGTATTGAGTAAATGAGATATAGAATAGAACCATTCATGTTTATAACGGGAACAATCCAAAAACTCAAAGTTCTTGAGATTGTATAAACTAGAACACAAAGTTTCTAAGCATGCAAGGATTAAATGATTTGTAGATCAGAGAAAAAAGGAAAGAGAAATCAGAGGAAAAAGGGGGAAAACCTTTGTATTGATTTCTTCCAATTCAAACTTATAGTTTCAGATTATCAAAATTCCAACCCGTACAATGGCTTTGAAAGCTCATGATATATCTCACAAGAGATGGTTACAACTTCCTCCAGCAAGAAAGAAATAGTTACAACTTATTCCAATCATCCATGCCCTTTTGAATTATTGATTTACAAAGAAATGTTAATGGAAGAAAAACCAATTTTTTAAATATACGGCTGTTACATTATTTTTTCAATTAAAACATGGGCCATTCGATTTGATTTTCCAACTTCAAATTTGGGCCACCCACATGGGAGAAATTTATTGGAGCAGGCTTGTGGATGCCTTTTACATTTTTTGCCTTTGAAGTTGTGCCCAACTAACACATGGAGAGCTCTGTTGGTTCCTTTATTCTTAGCTGAATCAAGACAATTTCCTGATTGACTTATGTTGACCCCTAGACATATGGAGGGCTAGCACTCATTTGAGTTTCCATTTTGGAAACACCTCCTGAAATTGCGCCCAACTAATGCGTGTCTCCTTCCACTGGTCTTGGAATTTTCAACGGCCAAATCTATCTCCCCATTAACTTCAACCACGTGGCAAGCTTGTGCTACTTGGAGATTGACCCTTTGATTTCACTTCCTAAATTACGTCATTAAGGAACATAGAGAATTCCGCCAACCCGCCCATACTTAGTCTATTTTAACAATCAAATCTTTCTCTTTTTGGACCTAGGACACATGGAGGACTAGCACAAGTTTGATAATTTCCCCCATCTTTGACTCTTGAAGCTACGCCAATGAGGAAGATGGTGTCGTCTGTTGAGCCTTCCATACTTAGCCAATTTTAGCTTATTTTGCCTTCATTTTGTACCTGGGACATGCTGAAAGCTTGCGCTTATTTGAGGACTATCTCTTGGACCATGCCCCTATAGTTGTGCCATTTAGATGTATGGAGGCCTCTACTGTCACTTGAAACATGACCAAACCACATTTAATTAGAGATGCCCACATACTGCCCGTGGATGCTGGGGAAAAGTTTAACTGGGAAGATATTCCTGCCATTCCCGACTGCGGGAAGAAAATAAAAAGAAGGGAAGAAACCTCACCATTACACCTGACTTTTAAATTGTTCTCCACAAATGGGAAAACTTCAAACAATTCCAGGCTCGACATGATCCAATACTCCAAGGTACAGACTCAAAAGAAAAAGACACAAAGACACAAGGCAAGATTAAGAACTACAGATAACTCTAGGAAAGAATACCAACACCTTATTCATTTGGAAAAGGAGTAAAAAAACAACCAATAAAAGGAAACACACACAAGATGGGAAAAATAAACAAAACAAACCAAAAGGGAAGAATAGAAATGAAAAAAAAAGGAACGACCCAAAACCAAAACACTGTATATAATATATAGAAGGACCACCTAGTCACCTAGGACTTGAACAACTTCAGATACTACCCACTATAAGGAAGTGGGAGAGGAGAACCATCCATGTAATCTAGATAAAAATAGTTCTCTCTAGCAAAATGTTTGATTCTAAAAGGACCAAGCCAAAGAGAATCAAACTTACCATGGCTTCCTCATGGCTCATGTCTTTTTTCCCAAAGCAGCACAATGTCTCCCTCTTGGAAAACTCTGGGTTTGGCTTTCTTTTCAAATAAATCCTTCACTTTCAACTGATGAGATGCTATCCTATCAACCACTTACAATCTGTCCTCATCAAGCTTCTAAAGGTACAAAATTCTCTTGTCCAAAGAGCTACAGAAACTTGAATCTTCAATGGTTTTCATCAGATGTAAGGTTGGCAATTCCACCGTGAGTAGTTGAGCTTCCACACCATACACCACTTGGAAAGGAGACATTCCAATCTCTCTCTTGGGTTTAATTCTATCAACCCAAAGTGTATCATATAGCTTCTTATGCCAATTCCTTTGAGAATCATTTACAAGCTTTCTAACTATGCTCACCAAGTTCTTGTTTGTTGATTCTTCCTGTCCATTCCCTTGGGGGTAGTAATCTAAAGAATGAGCAAGTGAGATCCCATACCCATAGCAGAAGTCCCATCATCTCAGTAGAAGAAAATTTGGAAGCATTGTTAGTCACAATTTTTTTAGGGTCCCAAACTTGATCAATATTTTCTCCTTAATGAAGTTGCAAACTACTTCAGAAGTAGTGCTCTTGACTGGGATGGCTTCCGTCCACTTGGTGAAGTAATTTATGGTAGTCAACATTGTTGTTTGTGGATCCTAATAGTGACGGGGGTTACAAGGGGGGGCTTTGCCAACTTTACGGGGTCTAGGGGCCACGAGCCCTAGTGGGGGGCTCGAGGAAAGTTCCCCCGTTAAGCCACATTTAATATGTATTTATGCATTGTGAAATATGGACTGTTCCTTATTAGGTCATAGGTCTAACGGGTGGTTTTCTATGTTTCCCTGAAATAATAAAAAAACTCTAATATCTTTAAAGGGTTGTCATGTATGAGGCTCACTATAGCAGTTGATGCACTGTAAGAGATTTTTGCTAGACTGAATAAAAGGATTGGTTGTTTCTGGTGGACGTAGCCCATTTTGGGTGAACCACGTTAAATCTGTGTCTCTGTTTTATTGCATTTGATTTCTAATTTACATTTTCCACATTATTCATTGCATGCTTGTTTAACTTTACAACTGGTATAATCCTAACAACTGGTATCAAAGCAGTGTTTGAGATTTATTTGTTGGCAGTATACTCACAAAGGGATTTTTGTTTGAGTGGGAGAAGCAACAATGGCAAGAGGAGAATAATTTTAGAGTTGAGAAGTTTGACGGCTGAAATTACTAGCTATGGAAAATGCAGGTGGAAGATTACCTGTATCAAAAGGATCTATACCTACCATTGGGAGGTCAAGAAGCAAAGCCCCCATTCATGTCTAATGAGGAGTGGAAGGTTTTGGATAGGAAGGCTCTCAGTGTGATTTTATTGAGTCTGGCGTCATACGTAGCTTCAAATATCTCACAGGCGAAGAGTACGGTAGAGTTGATGAAAACCCTAGCTAATTTATATGAAACACCTAGTGCATCCGATAAAGTTTATTTGATGAAAATATTGTTTAATCTACAAATGCAAGAAGGTGGATCTGTATCTAACCATCTTAATGATTTCCACACTATTGTAAATCGGTTAGAATTAGTTAATATCCCATTTGATGAGGAGGTTAGAGCATTATTATTCCTATGTTCTTTGCCAGAAAGTTGGGACAACTTAGTAATGGTATTTAGTAATACATCATCTACTTCTCTTAAATTTGAAGATGTAGTAAGTGTCATTTTAAATGAGGAAATGCGCAGGAAAATTACAGGGGAAAATTCTTCTTCTGGAAATGTGTTGAATATGGAGAGTAGAGGGAGGAGCAAGGAGAAATCAAAGAGTAAGGCTCGTGGGAGATCTAAATCGAATATGGCCTGATCCAAATCTAGGAGTAGAGGCATTACTTGTTGGAACTGTGGAAAGAGAGGACATGCTAAAAAGGATTGTTGGTTCAAAGGAAACAAATAAAACTAGCCTGAAGGTATTAAAGAGGAAAATCTGATAGGTAATATTGTTCAGGATGCTCTTATACTTTCTCTTGATACTAGAGTAGAATCTTGGGTAATAGATTCAGGTGCCTCTTTCCATGCAACCCCTGATAAGGGATATTTTAAAGAGTATGTCCAAGGAAATTTTGGACAGGTTTATTTACAACGATGATGAGCCGTGCAACATTATCGGGAAGGGAAATGTACACCTAAAATTACAGAATGGAACTACATGGATATTGAGAAATGTGAGGCATGTACCTAGTCTCAGGAGAAATCTCATCTCTGCAGGATAGTTGGGTGGTGAAGGTTGCACAGTCACATTCACTTCAAATGCTTGGAAGGTTTCCAAGGGTTCCCTGGTAGTGGCATGGGGTAAGAAAGTAGGCACTCTTTATTTATCTACTTGTATATCTAATTCTTCTACCATATTTTCTACTTCAGATGAGGATGCCAACATGTGGCACAGTATATTGGGACATATGAGTGAGAAGGGCATGAAAATTCTATAGGAAAAAGGTAAGATTTCAAGTTTGAAGCAATTGGACTTAGAGTTTTGTGAGCATTGCATTTTTGGGAAATAGAAAAGAGTTAGATTTCTCAAGGTAGGGAATACCAAGAAAGAGCAAAAGTTGGAGCTAGTTCATACAGATGTGTGGGGGCCAGCCCATGTTACATCTCATGGTGGTTCTCTGTACTATGTCACATTCATAGATGATGCCACAAGGAAGGTATGTGTATATTGCATTAAGCGTAAGTCTGATGTATTTGATACATTTATGGAAAGCACTTGCTGAGAATGAATGTGGTTTTAAATTGAAATGTTTGAGATCTGATAATGGTGGTGAGTATTGTAGTAAGAAATTTGATGATTATTGTTCCTTGAATGAGATTCATAGAGAGAAAATAGTTCCCAGGACTCCGCAACAAAATGGTGTTAGTGAGAGGATGAATAGAACAATAATGGAGCGTGCATGGTCAATGAGATTGCATGTGGGGCTGCCTCTTTAGTTTTGGGTAGAGGCCGTAGATACTGCTGTGTACTTAAGCAACTACGGGCCTTTGAGTGCACTAGATGGAGGAATTACTTGAAGAATACTGGACCGGGAAAGAGGTAGACCTTTCATTTTTAAGAGTATTTGGTTCAGAGGCATTTGTGCATGTTAATAAAGAAAACAGGAAGAAATTGGATTCAAAATCCAAACGTTGTACATTCATAGGCTATGGCTCCAATGGTGATTATGGATTTCAGTTTTGGGATCTAGATGAATCTAAGATAATTAGGAGTCGTGATGTTGTTTGGCATGAAAATAGAATGTACAGGGATCAGGTACAAGATGAAAAAAAGCCCAAGGAAGATTTGGTTGAGGATATAGACTCCAAAAAATGAACTCTCAGGATGGAAAATATCCACCTACAAGTACCAAGGTTGACAGTTTTGTAGGCCGAGCATGGCAGCCAGCGTCAGCATCGACACCTCTATCAGAAATTCAAGAAAATGAGCAGCAAGAAAATAATGATCCCGAGACACCCCCATCTTTGGTAAGAAGGTCACAACGTATTAGTAGACCTCCAGAAAGATTTTCCCCTGCTTTGTATTATTTGTTACTAACAGATAGTGGTGAGCCAGAGAGCTTTGATGAGGCAATGTAGGTGGAGTCCACTAAGGAGTGGGAGCATGGCATGAAGGAGGAAATGGACTCCCTGGAGAAGAACCAAACATGGGATTTAGTCAAATTACCAGCTGGGAAGAGAGTACTACAAAACAAATGGGTCTACCGTGTGAAAGAAGAAGAAGGTGGACAGAAAAGGTACAAATCAACGCTTGTAGTGAAGGGGTATGAACAAAAGAAAGGTATCAATTTTGATGAAATTTTCTCCCATATTATAAAGATGTCTTCCATTTGTACTGTATTAAGTTTAGTTGTTATTGAAGATTTACACTTAGAGAAACTTGATGTCAAGACAACATTTCTCCATGGTGACTTGGAGGAGGAGATTTATATGCAGCAACCACTTGGATATGAGGTGAAGGGTAAGGAGAAATTGGTTTGCAGGTTGAAGAAGAGCCTATACGGGCTCAAGCAAGCTCCCCAGCAATGGTATCTAAAGTTTGATAGTTTTATGCATGAGCATGGTTTTACTAGATGTCAATTAGATCATTGTGTATACTTTAAATGGTTGGATAGTGGGAGCTA
Source organism: Taxus chinensis (assembly GCA_019776745.2). Lineage (NCBI taxonomy): Eukaryota > Viridiplantae > Streptophyta > Pinopsida > Cupressales > Taxaceae > Taxus > Taxus chinensis. The sequence goes on along the minus strand of CM034146.1, from coordinate 1,047,104,788 downwards.
CATTATTCTTTTGTTATATGTAGATGATATGCTTGTAGCAGGGTCTAATATGCAAGAAATTGCAAATCTTAAGGAAAAACTTGCACAAACATTTGAAATGAAGGATTTGGGTGCAACAAATAAAATCCTTGGTATGCAAATCAAGAGGGACAAAATAAATAAGAAATTGGTGTTGTCTCAGGAGGACTATGTAGAAAAGGTGTTAGAAAGGTTTTAGATTTATAATGTGAAGCAAGTTAGTACATCATTGATTGGGCATTTTAGATTAAGTAAAGAGAAATGCCAAATAACACAAGAGCAAAACAATTATATGGCACGGGTTCCTTATTCTTCAGTAGTTGGGAGCCTTATGTATGCCATGGTTTGTACCATGCCAAACATTTCCCAAGCAGTGGGATTTGTTAGCAGGTATATGAAAAATCTAGGTAAAGCACACTGGAAGGTAGTCCAGTGGATTCTTAGGTACTTGAGAGGGACCACTAGTAGGCACTTGTGCTTCAGAGGGTCAGATTATACTTTATAGAGATTTGTGGATTCAGATATGGAAGGAGATATGGATAGAAGGAGGAGCACTACTGGATACGTGTTTACATTTGGTGGTGCGGCAATGAGTTGGATCTCAAAGTTGCAGAAAGTAGTTGCCCTATCTACTATAGAGGAAAAATATGTTACAAACGACTGAGGAAAGTAAGGAAATGTTATGGATGAGCAATTTCATGGAGGAATTGGGTAAGGAGCAAGGGGATTATAAGTTACATAGTGATAGTCAAAATTTAATTCACTTGGAAAAGAACTCAACCTTCCATTCAATAACAAAACACATTCAGCTAAGATATCACTTCATACGACAATTGTTGGAGGATGGGAAGCTTGAGCTAGTGAAGATTCATACAGATGATAATCCTGCTGATATGTTTACTAAGCCAATGGCAAAGGAGAAGTTATATTTGCATTCAAATTCTGTGGGTCTTCAAGATTGATCTTGAAGTGGAAGAAACAAGCCAAGAAGAAAATTCCAAGCATGCACTGTTGTGGTGGAGTTACAATAATCAATCTCTAAGTGGGAGATTGTTGGTTGTGGAGCCTGATAGCGATGGGGGTTGCAAGGGGGGATTATCCCTCTTTACAGGGTCCGGGGGCCATGCACCCCGGTGGGGGGCTTGAGGGCAGTGCCCTCATTAGCCACATTTAATATGTATTTATGCATTGTGAAATTTGGACCGTTCCTTATTAGGTCACAGATCTAACAGGTGGTTTTCTATGTTTCCCTGAAATAATAATAAAAAACCCTAATATCTTTAAAGGGTCATCATGTATGAGGCTCTCTGTAGTAGTTGATGCACTGTAAGAGAGTTTTTCTTGACTAAATAAAAGGATTGACTATTTCTGGTGGACGTAGCCCAATTTGGGTGAACCACGTTAAATCTGTATCTTTGTTTTATTGCATTTGATTTCTAATTTACGTTTCCCACGTTATTCATTACTTGCTTGTTTACCTGTACAACTGGTATAATCCTAACAAACACATGGGTATGTCTAGCACTAGAAGGTGGGTTAAGAGTTCCAATGAAATACAATCCCCACTATTGAAAGGGATCATCAATCACTACTGGGTTTAGTGGAAAAGAAACCAACTTAGGTCTTCCAACAAACATTTGGCATGCTTCACATTTACCAACCCATTTTGATGCATCTCTGAATAGAGTGGGCCAATAATAACCAGCATGAAGTATTTTATGAGCTATTACAGTAGAGGAGAAATGACCTCCACAAGCATGGTCATGAAAATTAGAGAACAACTTATTTTATTGCTCCTTGTCTACACACTTTAAAAACCTTCCATCTATGCCTCATTTGAACAAACCATTCTCCCATAGCACATATTGTGTAGACCTCAGTTTGATGGCTCTCTTCTCTTTAGCACTCAAGTGAGATGGACACTCTCCATAGGTTAGAAAGTGAGAAATGTCAACATACCATACATCTAATGAGTTGAGAAACAAAACAACAAGGACATCAACTCCATCTTTGGATAAATCCTTGGCAGCTCCTTCAGAAATGAGTTCACACATGCCCTTACCTTGAACTAGCTTTGTTGGCCTGATATCAAGATCATACTCTTGCACCTTTTCTACCCAATTACCTCTCTTGGTTCCAAATTCTTACTGAGTAAGAATGGATTTGATTGTTGTATCAGGCACCAACACCACATAATGAGAATTAAGGATGTAAAACCTAAACTATTTGACAACTTTGAAAACTACAAAAGCATTTTTCCTCCATCAGGGTGTACTTCAGCTCATGAGTTTTCAAGACATAACTCATGAATGCAATTGGGAGCTCATGATCTTCAGCATTCTTCTGGGCTAACACAACAGCTAAGGTATTTTCAGTGGCATAACAATAGATAATGAAATCTTTGCTAAAGTCAGGGCAATGCCAAGATTGGAGTCTTTGCAATAGCTTGTTTAGTCCTCAAATGATTTCTTCCTTCAGAGGACCAACCAAAATTTTGCTTCCTTTGAATCATGTGAGTAATGCTCATAGTAAGGTGATGAATCTCCTTAGGAAATTAATCTTACCAAAGAAATAATGGACACCCTTCTTACTTGATGGAAGAGGAATTTTTTGGATGGCCTGAAATCTCACCATATCAATCTTGATCCCTTCCTTTGAAACAATGTGTCCCAACAGATTTCCTTCTGTGACACAAAACATAGAATTCTTAGGGTTTAAATAAATTACATGCTCTCTGCACTTTTGCAATACTATTTCAAGGTGTTAGAAGTGATATGTTCTTTCCTTAGAAAACAATGTCAAGTCATATAAATACAACAACAATGCATTTCTATTTCAAACTTCCAAAAGCCAAGTCCATGGCCCTCTGGAAAGTAGCACCATCATTGATGAGACCAAATGGCATCCTATTGTATGCAAAGGTTACCTAAGGAGTAGTAAAGGAAGTCTTATGTTGATCTGCAGTATTCACCTCTACTTGATTGTACCCCGAGAATCCATCTAACATAGATAACATCTCCGAGGCTGTGACAACTTGCAATACTTGGTCCGTCATGGGGAGAAGGTAGTTGTCCTTCAAATAACCTTGATTTAGATTTCTGAAAGTCCACACAGATCTGGATCTCACCATTCTTCTTCCTGACATAAACTATATTAGTAATCCACATTGAATGGTGGATGGGGAAGATGATCCTAGCCTTCAAAAGCTTTTGTATTTCTTGGAAAATTGTATGAGCTATCTTTGGATTATATTGCCTTTGCTTCTATTTGAAGGGTTTGATCCCAGGCTTAAGAGGAATGAAATGTTGCATTTCTTTAGGCTGAAAATCCTTAAGATCATCATAAGAGTAAGCCAAAACATCAACATACCTTTTCAATAGATTCACCACCTTCTTTTTCTCTTCATGAGTGCAGCATTTTCCAATGTTGACCATTTTGGGATCATCAAGACTCCCAATATTCAATTTCTCAGTCTCAGTAGATTTTCAGTCTCCTTGAGAAACTTTAGACTTCATATATCTATCATGGTTATAAAAAATATCCTCCAAAGTCACCATCCCTTTAGGAATTTTATTTCCTTTCAGTTTGATTCATCCATCTTGATCCATCTCTTCTTTAACACCCTCTTCATTTGATGACACACACTCTCTAGGTAGATTGTCACTTCCTTCAAATTACAACTGATCAAAGTTATCTCTGAGATCCAAAAAAGAAAGGAAATGCTGGTCATCATTAAAAACTTGCCAATTATTTTCATTTTCAGGCACATTGGGTCTATGGATCAGCTTAATGGTGAATTTCTCCTGAGGAAAATCAGGATGAGGAATCAACAAGGACCCCAAAATAGCTAGAGATTTATCCCTAGTGTTCCTTTCCCTTGGCACAACTTCAATGGAAAAATCATCAAGGAATTCGATGGAATCCAGACCAGATTCCTATAGTGTTTCAACCTTATGTTCTTTACTTGATAAAGGTCTCTAACTTGTTTTACAATTAGCTCGACATCTCCACGAGAAAGAAGGTTCTTCACTCCCATTTCCTTCACCATGCTCAACCTAAGAATAAGGGACTCATACTCGGTAGTATTATTGGTATTTTCAAACTGAAATTTGAAGGAGAAAGAATGAACCTTACCCCTAGGAGAAATGAGCACTACACCAGCTCTAGAACAAGATGAGGAATAGATTCCATCAAACTCCAAAGTCCACACACCATTAAGATCAAGCAAAACTTCCTTTAGAAGACTTGTCTCCTCTTGTGACATGATCATCTAGTTACCATGCCTAATGTCTTCATACAATATTTATGCTTTAGGATCATCTGTCTTTTGCACAATATACTTTGCTTGTTTCTCAGGAAGAAACTTCTTTATCTTCCCATTGACAGGGATCAAGGCATGTGACCAATCCATTTGGATCTAACCTCCAACATCTTTGCAATAGTTCCTACTCAACAACATGCCATAGGAAGGAGGGATATCAAAAACCAAGATGGTAGCGAAGACCTTCTTCTTTGGTAAAGCAGCAAAAGCTACTTGTGCATCCTTGATTCTCCCAATCAAAGGCACTTCTCTACTTTCCATGGAATAACAAGAGCCATAAGTGTGGGTTAAGGTTAGACCCAAATCATGAGCCACTTTTGCAGGCATTACATTATCAGATGCACCAAAATAAATGACACAATTGCTAAGTTTGTGGCCAGCTATGAGGAGAGTCACATAGAAGGGTTTCATCTTCTCATTGGGTGAAGTGACTGCAGCCACAAGGCCAGGTTGAGGTGGAGAAGGAGTGGGAAAAAGGCCTTTAGAAGAATGGGCTGGGGTTTTAGATTTAGAATTTATAAAGGTAACTATTTTGGCAAAGGTTTTAGGATGGGTTTGATAGAAATATGGCTCAGAAATATAAATCTTGGTCTTTTTAAGATGGTCTATAATGTCAAAAGGTCTAGATGTGGATGGGGAATCACTACTAGGAGTAGGAGGATCTTTTGATCTATCAGTTTTATCATTTGTTGGATAAAAATTCTCAGAAGTAGAAGTAGAGTAAGAAGGACTAGTAGAGCTTACCTTTCAGGTGGAAGTAGTAGGAATAAAAGCTCCTCCTCTTGCAATCACCGGGATGGTGATAAGGTACTCCTTGGATATTTTTGTAGGTTATACCACTTTTTCCTTTTTGTTGGTCTGCTCCTGGGTCATAACAACATATGACTCACTGTTCATCTCAGCCACTACATCATCATAGTCATGTTTATCATCCACACCCTTAGTGGTGAGGAAATGAACTTGAGAACCACCAGGCTCCTCTAGTTCCTCATCATATTCCTTTTCTTGTTCATCATAGAGCCCATTTTATTCCTCATCATCAGGCTCAAGAACTTCACAACAAGCATTAAGAGGCACCTTGAGGGGTGGAACTTCAACGGCCAACCTAGTTTGAAAAGAAGGCAAGTGGTTCCTAGGATGAAAGTTCTTCCTTGGAACATCTTGATATGGAGCATGTTGAGCCAATTATTTCTTAATGGAAATGAGGTCATTAACCAGATTTTACACCAACTGATCTGCATTACCTATAGGAGAACGGGAAGAAGAAGATGCTTTGGATTTGAAAAAATCCCTTTTCAGCTTTCCATACATGATCAAGTCATCTTCCACACTGACAACCAATCTCTGATCAACATCCAAAGTTGCAAGATTTTCTCTCCTTAGGGCAGAGCTTACTTTCAGAAATTAAGCATTCAAGAAGAAACACTTCTGAATCTGATCAACAGGTCTAGTATCTAGTGGAATATTGTTAACCAACTTGTTAAACTTGGCCATAAATTCTCTCATAGGCTCATGTGGCTCCTTCTTGATTTGAGAAATCTGAGCTAGTAAAGCATGCACATCTTCAACAGGTTTGAAACACTGCTCAAATTCAGTCCTCATAGTAGTCCAATTAATGATGGTCCCAGTAGGAAGATGGTAAAACCAATCTACAACATTGTCTTGAAAGGTTTCCACAAACAACCTCATAGATACATCCTCATGTTCAACTCTAAGGACCCCACATGCAACAATGAAGGCTACAATGTGTTCATCAGGGTGTACTTTGCCATCACCTCTAAATTTGGGAGAATTCTTCCTGTTACCCCTAGGTAACTCATGTAATGGTTGAGGAAGATCCAGAGGCCCAACTCTTTGTCCCCAAGGCCGAGGTGCTGCCATCCTTGGAAATATTTCTTGAAATGCAACCGAGACACCAACAAGAATTAGGGCACGAAGATTAGGGCTAAGTTGTGCTTGAGGAATGCTACTGCCAAAAGCTCTGTCGAGTGTGCTTGTGGAATGAGCTCTTCTATTTCTTCTTGTTGGAGGAAGATGAAAATATTGTTGATCCAAGAGTTGAAATTAGGGATCTTCAATTCTAAGAGCCCTTCTACCACGAGTATATCTTAGAGTCGCCAGATCAAAGAAATTATCAAATTAGTTGTTCTTTTTAGAAAGGAAATTCGTTAAACAAATTCCCTAGCGGAGTCGCAAAAAACTGTTGGGTTTTAGATTTGCACTTGGAATGAAACCACAGTCATAGGACAAGCAAGTCCCTCCTCTTTAATGGGAGAGGTTCCTTTATTGAAAGTAGGGGCCAAACCTATGTACAAATATACAATATTTCATTCAATGGTGGTTTGTTGATATCTTGAAATGTGTTTTATGCCTGGAAATTTATCAATACATGAGGATAGAAGACTTAAAGATAAGAGGGAGGCAGAAGAAGACAATACTTTCAGGGAAAAGAGATGGTAGAGAAAACCCTTATATGTATTGAGCAAATGAGATATAGAATAGAACCATTCACGTTTATAACAGACACAATCCACAAACTTAAATTTATTGAGATTGTATAAACTAGAACACAAAGTTTCTAAGCATGCAAGGATTAAATGATTCACAGATCAGAGCAAAAACGAAAGAGAAAGAAGAGGAAAAAGGGGAAAACCTTTGTATTTATTTCTTCCATGCTATGTACCTTGGGGTATGATAATATAATATATATGGGTTGATGGAGATGCCGACATGTAGCACAAATCCCCTTAGTTATATGTATGGGTTCACATGGGATATAATATTATAATGTATATGGGTGGATGGAGATGCTGACATGTGGCACACATCCCCTTAGTTAGTTATATGGACTCACATAGGAATTGGGTAATGGGTCGGCCTACATTGGGATTAGGTGTTACCCATCCTATTTAAAGGATGTGAGTATCATTATGAGCAGGTCATGTATGTATGAGTTGAGTCTTCTACTTGGTAGAGGTATATTGGAGGTGTCCCCCTCGAAGTGGATTCCCATCTTGGGAGATTGTGGAGTTACTCCTTCCCTAAGGAGCATTGTATGGTGTTGCCCTACCTTAAGGGTATTATTATGCATATATTGATTATTTGGGTATCTTTCCCCCCCATATATCTAGTTTTGTGTTATCTTCTACAATTTATCGATCTATTATATGCAAGGTTCTTATCAAGTGGTATCAGAGTAGTGATCTGAGCAATTTGTGGGATGAAACCCTAATGTTGGTGATTCGTCTATATCTGGAGATCAACTTGGAATTTTTCAGATATTTTTTGTGGGGAGTGGATACATAGTTCAAGCCACAATTTGAGGAATTTTCCTGAATTTCTTACATTTTCAGAAACCTCTCAAAAATTAAATTGGGGTTTGTGTTCTATGATTTTTTATTTTTGGCTAAACTTTGGCCAAAAGGCTTAGAACAAGGTTTGATCAAAAGGGTCTATTCCTAAAACCCTAGTTTTGTGGCTCATGGGGATGGTAAATTTTTTTGGAGATGGCAGTATTGATGCTAGAGAATGGTGAAACAAATTTAGGGATAAATTCTCTAAACCATCAGATATTCGGTTATTCAAGTTGTGGATTAGTGGCCCTGCATAGATTTGGTTTTCTGAGTTAGAGAAGGAGAAGTCTAATAGGTCTTTGGATGAACTGGAAAATTTTTTCATGGACAGATGGGAAACAAAAGAAGAAGAAGAAGAAGAAGAAGAAGAAGTGGCAGTAGCAACATCAGCAGAAGAAGAAGAAGAAGAAGAAGAAAATGTTGATGATGAAGTTGTTGCACATGATAGTGCATCTCCAAGGAAGGAAGCTTCAATATTTCAATTTGAAGGGTGTATTCAAAGGAAAAAGGTAATTGTTTCCATAAACCCTAGCAGCAAATATAACTTCATCAATATGGATGTAGCTCAAAATCTACATGTACAAGCAAAACATATTAAGGAAGCTCAAGTGGATGGTAAGCATATTCAAGTTTTTGAAGATTTAAAGCTCTCTATGGATAGATATTCATATTTTTATGCATTAGATATGGATGGTATGGATATTTTTTTGGATATCCTTGGTTAGAGAGCTTGAACAATTAATCTTAATGTGCAAAAAGAAATTCATGAAATTATGGTACAAGAGAAAGAAAATTACATTGCAAGATATCACACTTAGCAAAGAAAAAAGTAATGTAAAATTGGATCATGAAGATGAATTTGAAGATGGTGAAGAAGGGAATAAGGATGAATCAGAAGAAGAGGATGAAAAAAATGATGAAAAATTTAAAAATAATTTCTCTAATCAAGAGAAAAAAGAAATAACAAACAAGTTGGAAGAGGAAAAAGAGGAAAAGATTGATAAGGTTGAGTATATGAAGGTGGCACCATATTGACACCCACACCATCATGAGAGGAAAAAATCATGGAGATATGTTAGGACACATGAGGATATAAATCCATATGGATATATAGGGAATCACAGGAATACTTTTGGCTATACATGGAATCAATGGAACAATAATTATATGACATGGAATCACAGGAATAATAATTATGGATATGCATGGATGCCAAAAAGGAACACATATGGACCAGTATGGAACCAGATGAGCACAATGGAATATGGAATCAGGTTTAGAGCAGCATCACCCACTAGGATTTCATATGGGTTGTTAGATGATCGAGCATAGTGACAAGTGTGCAATAATTTAAAGTGCACTAATTATATGGCTTTTTCTTATGTTTCAGGGACAAAACATGTCAAAGAGGGAGGCAATGCTATGTACCTTGGGGTATGATAATATAATATATATGGGTTGATGGATATGACGACATGTGGCACACATCTCCTTAGTTATATGTACGGGTTCACATGGGATATAATATTATAATGTATATGGGTGGATGGAGATGCCGACATGTGGCACACATCCCCTTAGTTAGTTATATGGACTCACATAGGAATTGGGTAATGGGTTGGCCTACATTGGGATTAGGTGTTACCCATCCTATTTAAAGGATGTGAGTATCATTATGAGCAGGTTATGTATGTATGAGTTGAGTCTTCTACTTGGTAGAGGTATATTGGAGGCGTCCCCCTCGAAGTGGATTCTCATCTTGGGAGATTGTGGAGTTACTCCTTCCTTAAGGATCATTGTATGGTGTTTCCCTACCTTAAGGGTATTATTATGCATATATTGATTATTTGGGTATCTTTTCCCCCATATATCTAGTTTTGTGTTATCTTATATAATTTATTGATTTATTATATGCAAGGTTCTTATCATTCCAATTCAAAATTACAGTTTCAGAATATCAAAATTCTAACCCATACAATGGCTTTGAAATCTCATGATATAGCTCACAAGAGATGGTTACAACTTCCTAAAGCAAGCAAGAAACAATTACAATTTATTCCCATCATCCACTCCCTTTCGAACTCTTGATTTGTAAAGAAACGTTAATGGTGGAAAACCCAGTTTTTTAAATATATGACCGTTACATTATTTTGATAGTGTAAACATGGGCCATTCGATTTGCTTTTCCAACTTCAAATTTGGGCCACCCACGTTGGATAAATTCATTGGAGCAGGCCTACGGACGTCTTTTGCATTTTTTGCCTTTAAAGTTGCGCCCAGATGACATGTGGAGAGCTTAGATGATTCATTTATTCTTAGCTGAATCGGGCTAATTTCCTGTTTGAATTATGTTGACCCCTAGACATGTGGAGGGTTGGTGCTCATTTGAGTTTCCATTTTGGAAACGCATCCTAAAATTGCGCCAAGCTGATGTGTGTCTCCTTCCACCGGTCCTGGACTTTTTAACGGCCAACTCTGTCTCCCCATTGACTTCAACCACGTGGCAATTTGGCGCTACTTGGAGACTGACCCTTTGATTTCACTTATGAAATTGTGCCATTAAGGCATGTGGAGACTTCAACCAACCCGTCCATACTAATTCAATTTTAACGATTGGCTCTTTCTCTTTTTGGACCTAGGACACATGGAGGACTGGCGCAAGTTTGAGAACTACCCCTATCTTTGACTCTTGAAGCTGCACCAATGAGGCATGTGGTATCGTCTGCTGAGCCTTCCATACTTAGCTGATTTTAGCTTTTTCTGCCTTCATTTTGTATCTGGGACACGCGGAAATCCTGCACTTATTTGAGAACTATCTCTTGGACCCCGCCCCTAGAGTTATGTTGTTTGGACGCGTGGAGGCCTCTGCTTTCACTTGAAACATGACCAAATCACATCCAATCAGAGATGCCCACGTACTACCCATGGATGCTGGGGAAAAATTTAATGGGGAAGATACGTCTGCCATTCCTGACTACGAGAAGAAAATAAAAAGAAGGGAAGAAACCTCACCATTACGCCTGACTTTTAAATTTTTCTCCACGAATGGGAAAACTGCAAACAATGTCAGGCTCAACATGATCCAATACTCCAAGGTACAGACTCAAAATTTTCAAAACTTGACTTCAAAAGAGGGGAATTTTGAGGATGACAACAAAATGACATGTGGTTTGAGCCTTCTTTGGAGTAGTAGTGATGTCGTTAGTGTGTAGGGGTGCGGACAACCCACCTAATGTTTGTTTTGGGGGAATATCTCACAACCTATTATTTTAAAGGTCGATTCAACTACAAAATGAGCATCACACTATATCAAAGGTTCACATTCCAAATAGGAGCAAAAAATGAAGTAGGGAACTGGAACAGAATGTTGTAGTGGCATAAAGAACATAGGGATCAAATTGTGCATAAAGGTTCATAGCGGGGGTATGCTTTGGGCCATACCATATGCTTTGGGTTAGACAACTGTTTAGATCACATTTTTAGTTGTGATGCTCCCATATCTCATTTCCATCCATTTCTATTTTCTTCTTGATTCTCTTAGTTTGACTAAATAATATCAACATATGAATCAAATTATCAGCTAAGTCTTCTTCTCCTTCTCATTTTTAGTACATCATTTCATTTATCTATCATTATATATCTTGTTTCATGTATTATCGTGATATTGCTCCTTGGAAACTAATTGATTGGGATAATCTACCATCAGTTACTTCTCCCCAGAATTAACTATTTAAGTTAAATCAAGAAGCAAATCAAACTAAGAAAACTCATAATACGCAACAAACCTAGCTTTTTCTTAACAAAGTATATAAATAAAATAGGATGTTTCTTATAATATGTTAATTGCACATGATTTTGGACTATGGATGTAATCTAAAGGTTTTTATCCTCCAAAACCTTGCTTGTTTTCTTGATTTCCTTATGTATTGTTGGTAACTATTTTCCTTGCTTCAAACCCTAATCTAAACCCAATACTCTACAAAATTATTTTAAAAGGGGTACATTGATTTGAGGTCATGCCTTAGTTAGACACCAATTTAGGGAAAATGTATTTAAATTAGCACCCAACATAGCTTAGAAATAAAATAAACTTATGCAAATGACACAACCCTTACTCTTTGAAATGGATGCAACAAGTAGTAAATGCTAGAATGATCTCTAAAAGTTTGAATTCTACTTTTGGCATGAGGAATCTATTGTATAAAAGATTTTGTTACAATATGTAGGCTTGATCATGTATACATTTTTTCTTTATACATATTATAGTGCATTCATTTATATGTAAAATTATTAATATAAAATAAGAAACCTATTGGTGTTGAGGTTGATACAAAATAGGAAGAAAAAAGGAAAGAGAATATAGGAATAAAGAGTTAATGTATGTAAAATTGAATTTAAGAAGTAAAAAATAATGCCATATATTTCAAAATTACAACAAATGTGAGTTACAAGTTAAAAAACACATGAGATGTGTACTAAGAAATGCAAATGATTGAACTTCTACTATTGAAGATTTTTAAAAGAGCATTGAATTGTATTTGGTGTAGCACAATTCTTACATATATTTTCACTTATCAAATGATTTTTCTTTTTATTATATAAAAGTGGGAAAAAATGAAATATAATTATATTAACCATGTGTCTAAATTTCTTTTAACATATCTCTATGTTTGTTATTATACATTTCTTTATGTTGCCTACCTATCTAAACATAAACATTCTAAGAGAAACCATCCACTTTAAAATAGGAAGTACTATATTTAACAAAATCCTTGTTAGGAAATCTTAGTATGAAGCTGAGATATTAATATTCTTGGGTTATTATTACTTTGTAATGTGAGGTGTTAGAGTGTAAACGGGTTGTTTGTGAGAATCCATATTTATTGGTTTTATTATCTCTATGGAATGTGAAGTGAATTCAACTGTGTTTAGATCTCACGTCAAACTTGGATTCAGATCACATTAGTTTGTGAGTGAACAAGTGAAGCATATTATTCTTGTGCAGTGGATTGCATGGAATAAAGTAGGGTGCACTCATTTCCATGTGCAGTAGACCTCTGGATCTAAAGGCCAATGCCATTATTAAAGAGAAAGCATTCAATTAGAAAAATTTAGAATTATGTCCATGTTTGAACCTAAATTATCATGACCCATGGGATAAAAATTTGTGGATCTCAATTATGATAAAAATATGTTTTTCTTGAATCCGGCTAATGCATGATGTGATATGAATAGGCACATGGGTTTTTCCTAGTCTCCTCTTGCCATCTCTTCCTACAATCATCCACTTCTATCCTAGGACTGTCACAACGACCTAAAAAACTTGTGCATTTGAATCTGTTAAGACACATGGATTGTTTGTTGTGTAAAAAAAATGCTTTTAGTTTACATAAAATAAAGTTTGTTTTTTATTGAGCATTGTTTGAGTTTACAAAGTATTAAGTAGTTATCATTAATACTACCATTTTATTACTATTGGAACTGCTCTTATATTAATAAATAGAAGAGAGTTACATAAGAAGGGATGATTGGAGAACTCACAGTCTCACAAATACACCACGTAGGTTATACAAAATGTCCAAAGGGAAAATAGAAAGCACGAGACCTACAAAAACGTAGAGAGTACTACACACATGCCACCGATCTGGGAGGAGGAGGATCATTTTGAGGATGGATGACCACTCCACTTGACGGCTCAGGCAAAGGAGGATCCACCTACCAACCATCTTAATCAAACATCTACATATGTAAAGGAACAATTATCCCTCAACCAAGAGGATTCACTGTGAATAACCCAGGTGTGCTAGCACATCACTCAGCTTGAGCTAAGCACTCACCCAAAGCGTGCAAAGGCACCAAAATCCCTCTTTATGGTTTGCTTATACTAGAATGTTAGCATGATGGTGCATATAGGTATTTAGATTCATAACCAATAGTAAACAACACACAGTGCATAAACCAAATCTAGATCTTAGAGTATATGTAAGATGAACTAAACAATGACTATAACAAGATTTACCATGCAAGAACCAGATTCAGTCATGTTCAACACCATTATCCAACCAATATGAACCATTGTATTAAATATTGTAAAACATAAAAGCTTCTTACATTACATAAGTATCTCCATGAGTCATGCGTGTGAACAAAACCAACAACATAACTCTACAATTTGACACACACAAAACCATGTAAATCAATACATATATATAGGGGTGGGGACTTTCCCTTCACCGCCCATGCACTTCTCAAAATAGGTCACATGCTAATAATAGTCATGTGCCTTTACAAAAGGATGCACAACATGCAAGTGCTCTTAAGAATAGACTTCCTATAGTTAACTCTGAGTAGAAATCCTATTATTAGCCTAAACTATGCATGGTGCTCAGTTGTTGTTTGTTCCCAAAATACCATTGTGTGACCACAAGTCTTCATGTCTTTGTGTGCTCAGCACGCTAACTCCAAAAATAGCCTTTAAAATAGAAATGGACTAAGTCCTAATCCTGGGCGCTTCAGATATATTGTAGCGTCGCGCACACTCTTCCAGTGCCCTACATTCGCAGCGCCCAACACTTAGGCCATTTTTTTCCATCCAACATTACCCCACACTAAAATGGATTGTCACCCTGGAAATGGGTAATCACCTTGTCACTCCAAAGAATATAGGATAAATGAATGAAAGAATAAAGAATAAAGAATATGGTGAGTCATCTTATTGTGTACCCTTTTCTTCTTCTGGCATAATGAATTCTGGATATTCACTTTGAATTTATCCCTCAAATTTGTACCAGTCCTTAAGCACTACATTTGCCTTGTTAGGGATGTCCACAACGATGCCATCTAACTCATCCAGAGTCATGTTTCCACCCTCATTTTTCAAAATTCTAAGGATGTTGGCCATACCTGAGACCATCCCTTCCATGACATCCACCTTCCACAAATAATGAGCTTCCTAATGCCCTTGATCTGATCCATTGTGCATGTTTCTTTGCAGCATCTAGCAACACGTGCATTTTGTCTCTACCAAGGTAACTCATTTATGTGCCCTGAGTGTTTCATCCTTTTATTGCCTGTAGAACTTCATTCTCCTCTACCTTTCATCCTTTCCTGTATTAAGTTATCAGGCATTGTACACATGGCCAATACTGTATCTACCTTCTTCATTTCATGTTTTAAGGCTTGCAAAACAGCCTCATACCTAGATATCTTCCTTGCAATTGAAGCCTTGGCCCTTGATGCTTCTTCTGCAACATCCTTTGGTTTAGGGAGGCATACTGGTTCATCCTCTAAAAGCAAATGAACTGTTGTATACGAGGTAATGTAGTTCCATACTTGAACTCCTCTGGCACCTTCTTCTAAAAATCGGGCCTTTTCTGCAAGATTTCATTGGCAATCTGCTTGGCCATATTTTTGACATTATGTGCCTCGGCCACTGCATTATCCCACTCCTAGGTGAGTCATTTGATTTCTCTATCCTTATCTTTCTTATCTTCCAGGAGCACCCGTACTGTTGTTGCCTTATCAATATTCTAGCACGCTACTTCAGTGGACACTTTAACCAATGCGTTACTCACCTGTTCATCAAAAAATTGTGTGGGTTTGATGGTCATATGGCACGTATGTGGTGCCTTCCTCATCTTCTTTGAGTTGCATGCCTCCTCGCAAACATCAAATTCAGGCTCATCCATGTGATTCTACATGCTCCATGATAACTTCTTGCGAGTGTGCATATTGGCCATTTCTAGGTCCATCCAATCCCATCCATACAATTGTATATTGGGCAGGGTGCTCTGGAAGTGGGTGTGAATGATTTTTGCTTGGTCATCCAAGTAGCCCAACTTTTGAGTTCCCATTACCTCTTCATCATTATGCCCACCTGTGTGTTTGCCAACATCCTCATGAACAGACATGCCCTCTTCTTGTTGTACTGGCCATGCCTACATCCTACTGCACAGTGCCTCCAACATTCTGGTTTACTTCTCCCTCTTTCTCTTCTCCTTCAGGCACGGGGCATTCTAGAAATTTTGTATCCCCACTGTGCACTGCTTTCCCCTTCACCTGAGTGTTAGTCATGGGTACTCATACTATCATCAATGGTTTCATATATGACCGAGTCCCCAATATCTTCATCCTCCTACATCTCAATGCTAGGGGTTTCCTCCTTCTACATGCTTTGTTGAGGGGAATCTTCCTCCTCACTATCCTTTACAGGAACATATTTTTGATGCTTTCTCCTTTCTTCTTCCTCATTCTTCACAAGAGTTACGCGCAGTGATCTTCTTACCGGCTGTGAAGTCCCTATGCACCAGTGTCTCTGGATGTGCACCTTTTTCACAAAACTCCTTCAGTATGCACAAGTTTTGAAACTATCCTCTAGTTCCACCTACTCCAGGACATTCTCCAACTCTGGTAGCCACTAGATCTTCCTGAGTAGGGGGTGTAGAGGCAACTTACCTTGATGTTCTACATGATCTACCCCTTTTTTAGAGGTCCTGGGAGTGTCATATCCACCCTTCACCACCTTTCCATCCTTGAACCTTGGCCTCAGATAAATGTACACATGTGTGGGTTCAATTTTCCTATGGCCAAACTCTCTGGCATGATGTCCACATTTCTTGATTCCATGGTTTCCACATAGGCCTCTTTCCCTGGCCATACATAAGTCTTGCAGAATGTGGATATTTGCATCTACTTTGTCCACATTCAAACTGGAGCTTGTGCACATCGTGGAACCTGTTCACAAACTCCTTGAAATATCTGGCAGTAAAAGCAAAGGGACAACTTACACCATGGGCTCTTACCACCTGAATGCATATGGAAGAACCCCAAGCTGAAGTGCTGGTAGACTACAAACTCAGCTTCTCCATTTAATACTTTGGGTAGCTCACGTGGAATATGCCATTCTCCTTCAAACTCCCTACACAGTCTCCTGAACCACCTTCCCAGGTGCTCCTTATACGCATTAGAAACAGTTCCACGTAGAGTGTATTTGGAAAAAATTCTTCACTGGGGATTTATTCTCTAATGTAAACTCCTAGATGTTCTCCCTAGGTCTGTTGGGTACTCCAATTTCACTAAATACAATCAATAATAGGATTTCACCCCAAGTAATCTTCTCACCTTTATCTACTTGGATGCACGCCTCATTCACCAAGCATTCTGTGATGTACCTAGAAATGTTGTAATATGTCTTGTTGACCATTTTATGTGCTATATGTAACCAGCGCATATTCACCTCATTCCACCATTCAGTGGCACCCAACTTGCTTCATGTCAAGTGTGCTACAACCCTGGTGGCCATGTCTGTAATGTTGGTTACTTTGAAGGCTCGACCCCCCTTCTTATACTAATATAGGGTGGTTGTGGCATCAATTGCCCTCATTATATGATAGATCTCCCATGATCTTTGAGCCTGTGTCGTGCAGTCCCTGTCACCTTCCCAATCAACTTGGTGGTGATCCTCATTCTCCTTCCCGCGAAGTAGAAAAAAATCTTCATGGACATGTAACATGAGCCAATGATACAACTGCTCTAGGCTTCCCAAAATAGGGAAACTCAAAAATTTGCATGACCCCCACATGCTTTCAGTAACCTCTTCACAGAGGCGTCCAAAACCCTAGTGTCATCCGCCAACTATGTCGATTTTTATTCCTCTGTAAACTTTTGTTGTGATGTCCTTGAGGTATTTCTCAGTGAGGTGGTTGATTTTTGAAACCCTACACTGTGTAATATTTTTTTCCATGGCCACCCCTCAATAAATTCTTCTATATATAACATCTCAACCAGCCACTCCTTTGATGAATGGGTCAGTCAACCTCCTTCTCCACAACTGGAGCCCTTGTGGTGCCATCATTCCTTTTGATCCTGTGAGTGTGAATGAAAACCCTAGCTATCATGCAAACATGAAACCTAAGTCACCCTCCCATCATGTACATGCACCACCACTTGAATCCTTCTTCCATTTACCTGGATGCTCAACAATGTGCTTTGAAATGCGACATAGGTTTACTCACTCTACAGAGTGCTCATCGTCTCCATCTCTTCTTCTCACTTCTCAATTTTCTTCAAACTCGGAAGGTAAAAAATGTCATTGCAAATGTTACTTTAAACCAAGTTTCAAAAATCCCCTTCATTAATTACTCCACCTACCACCATATATGGCATTAATTCCCTTTGAGCATTTTTGTGCCTCTTTGTCCCACACCCCAATCTCTCATGCCTCAAAATTTTGTACCTCAGTCATAACTTTCTGGTGTCACTACTTATCTGTCACAGATATCCTCTACCTGTGCTTCCTTACACTGAAGTATTTATCCAATGTGACCCAAATATATGTAGTCTCAAATTCTACAGCCTCCTTGAGTTATACTGAGCACTCACAACCTTATGCGTGGTCTTTAACTTTGAGAAATCCTCTTGAAGTTTTCATCACTTTTCAAAACCTATTCCCTTTATGGTCACCCATGAGTTTATTTCTTTTATGTACCAGACTAACCTTCTTTATCCACCCCACACTAAGGGTATATGCAGTCCTCTGTGCATAGAAAAACACTTTAGATTGTAATCAGCTTCCGGCATGCAAGCATGCTTTATTACACATAACACTGAACTAAATTGAAAAAGCATAGACGATGAAGGAAACACATTAAAGGAAATACAGTAAGGGAAATATAATCTAAATGGAAATACTACCTTATTACAAACACCAAGAAGAATTATTTATAGTAGGGCTTCAACCTACTCCCATTGAAGTAACTGGGTAACTATGTTCCATCAAGCACCTCTAGCTAGCAAACACCTGAGTCAAGTATATGAGTGATAACATACGGTCCCAACTAATGCACCTTAAGCTTTCCTGGGTGGCATAGAAACTTTGAATCATAAATGAATACCATCTGCCCAACCTCAAGCTTCTTGTCCCTGATGTGCCTGTCATGTCATGCCTTTTTGCCTAGCTTTTTCTTTCTTCTGACTCCATTGTTATATGTGCATGCATCTCATCCAGTTATATCAACTTGTCAATTCACTCTCTTCTAATGTTTTCTCATTATCGAGACCTCCTGCATGTGAAATACACAAAGAAGGTAACATGAATTCCATGGGAAGAACTACTTCTATGCCAAACACCAACTTGAAAGGGTGTTTCCTTATTCAACCATTTGTAGGTTGTTCTATATGCCCAAAGCACAGTAGAAACTTTATCATCCCAGTCTTTCCTTCCAACATCACAAATTTTTGTCAAAGTTCTGGCTCAATATATTGTTGAAAGCCTTAGTAGTCCCATTTTCCTGAGGGTGATAAGGTGTTGTCTTATGGTGTGCAAACATAAATTCATCCAATAATATCCTGATGGTCTCATTAAGGAAATGAGTGCCTCTATCACTTGTCAAACTTAAAAGACAACCATACCTGGTAAGAATATTTTCCCACAAGAACCTTGTTGTTTATACTATACAATCCTTTATAGGTGTTCTTCCAGCCACCTTATAAGACAATATGTACAAGTGATGATATAACATGATCCAATTCTACGCAAGCAGCTGGGGAAATAAGACCCACAAAGTCAATTTCTCATTTCTTGAAAGGGATCTACACTAGTAAGATGCCTCAAAGGCATTTCATATCTCTGCCCAATTTTTCCAAGGGGGCAATGACAGTGATCACACGACTTACAATACGCCTTGCAATCCTTGTACAAGTTCTCCCACCATAAACCAACTAGTAGAATCTTACATGCGGCGGAATCACCTGCATAGTGTCCATCTGTAATACCACCATGAGCCTCCTCTATGATTGTTCCGTGTGCTCATGCTCCAGTACACACTAACACAATACATCATCTCAGCCTAGTTTGTATAAGTCACCACTGATCATACATGAAAGATGTGCACGTGAATTACAAGTTTTTTTATTTTCCAATGCCTTCATTCCTTCGGGTGCCATACCTGTGTAGTAAAAAGATAATCAGTATCCTCTAACTCCAAGGGAACACGGTTTTAACCTATATAACTGTGCATCCAACATTATATCTTTAATACTCTACACGTACTCTCCTGATTAAATTCTCGACAAATGATCTGGACTAGAATTGCTTCTACCTGGCTTTACCACCACTATAAAGTCAAACTCCTGGATTAAGAGAACCCATCGGCATATGCACCCTTATAAAACATGATTTACCAAGTATCTTAATGCCATGTGATCTCTCTAGAAAATAAAAGGTTTTTACTAGAAATTATTGTCAGAACTTATGCAACACATCGATCATTAACAAAGCCTTGTGCTCCATAGTTGTATAATTCTTTTCAGCAGGAGTCAACTTTCTGCTAGCAAAATAGATAAGATGATCTACAATACCTTCTCTAGGAAGAGCTAGAATTTTTTCACCAATGGCTATGCTAGATGCATCCACATGTACATGAAATTGGTAGATTCCATGAAGGAAAACATAAAATAGGTGTTGTACTAATCATTTTCTTCATAGCTTTTAATGCGTGCTATTGCGGTTCTCCCTTATAGAACTCCCCTTTACCTTTTAATAACTCCTCAAAGGGTGCAAAAATCTTAGCATATCCTTTGATACATGTTTTGTAATACCCTGTGTGGCTAAAGAATCCATGGGAACCTCAATCTGGCTAGTGGGTTCCTCTAAGCCTAGAATGACTACAATCTTAGCTGAATCTACCAAAAAAACCCTCATTGTCAGATGATATGACCTAACAAAGTTATAAAAGGTGTAACAAATAAATAATTCTTGATATTTAAAGAGATACTTAACTATCTGCACCTCTAAAAAATTAACCAAAATTTTTCACAATGATCCTTTGATAAGCCCATGCATGGTCCAATCATCCAAGTAAACCTATAATAATTTGTGAATAAAATCCTTGAATGCTTGAACAATAATGCACAAAAATATTGTAGGCATGTTCTTCAATCCAAAGGGCATCACCGTGTATGAAAAACTTCCCCATTCAGTGGTGAAATTTGTCTCTCTTGATCCTCTTTATCAATTCTTACTTGATGATACCGAGAGAATCCATCTGTAAAAGAGTAAATTTCATACCCTGCAACGGCCTTCCAATATTTCCTCAGTGAATGGTGTAGGGAAAGGATTAATCACACATGCAACATTCAACTCCCTGTAGTCCACACAAATCCTGATTATTCCATATTTTTTTTATGATGATAACCATAGGTCTAACCCACTATGATTCCTCTATGGGCTCACTAATGCTAGATTCCAACATCTTGTCAATTTATTCTTTAACTTTTATGCACAAGTTAGGGTTCATCCTATAAGGTCTCTTCCTAACTGGGCACGCACATTCCTTTAAGTTAATTTTCATCTCGCCCAAAGATTCATGCACTCCTTTCAACTCATGGTAGCCCCTAGGAAACAAGTCATGAAAGTCACGTAACAACTCAACTATCTTGACCACTTCAAAGTCAGACTATTAATCTCTAATTATGGCCTCCTTAGATTCAAAATTTTTGCCAATGTTCACTTTCTTCATCTTCATAGGTTCATGGTAGGCGCGCGCCTTCTCATCTGCATTTTCTAAGACCTCACGCGCACCCTCTAAATGATCTATGTCTAAATTTTCCACGTCTTCATCATCGACCATGTAGACCATCTTTCCTTTCTCCTTCTCTAGGAAAGCATGCTCAAGCAGTTCTACATCTATCTCATCTACTTTGTCAAAACGCCCTTCTAGGCATGAATCACCAAAGAACTCCTAGATGAGTTCTTCAGCCTTTTCACTATCTCCCATTTTCAAGCACTTCATAACCTGTAATGGCTCTTTCACCAAAGGTTTAGTGGAGAAGTAGTCAAAAGTATGAATCATTCCTACAGTCAAGTCTTTCCAATTTCTAGTCTCTCTATGTAACTCTGCATAAACATTCCAAGTGCGCACACAGCCTCGCAAGGTGAAATAAAGTTTCTGCACCCAAAAAAAAGGTGGTAAATATTCCTGCCCCTCTGTTGAGAGTCTCTCACACTGCTAAATGTGGTGCTGAACATGATTATTACCATGATATTCCCGTATTTGAGTATGTGCATTACTCCTAAGAAACTGGGTTGATAGAGCAATTCTCACTTCTCTCTATTCTATGAGATTATCCCTATGAACCATCCTTTAGCATGCTTATATCCCACATAGGGTATAAACTAACATATTCCTTCTATCCACCTGATCCTTCCACTATACTTCCATGTCTCTCTAGAATACCTCAGGGTTCCCTTCACACCGGGGTACCATGTTGTTGCCTAACCGCTTAATAAAGTGCAGCCTGCTTATGCATGCAGCTACACTTCTTACCTCACGCCTAACCATATCATAAGTGCCATGTGCCTAATCATCACAGAAAATACTTGTAGTATCATTGATGGACTGTGCATCATCCCACTAGATAATTCCTTCCTTAGATGGCTCAAGCGCTTTCGGATCTCAAATGGTGCACACATAAATCACGTTCAGATCTTCTTCACTTAAGGGCTCCACATAAGGTTCATACTTCCCATTTGTCAAAGGGATAATAACTCATTCTTCCTTTTTCTCAAAACTAATATATCCCTTACTGAACCATAGATCAACATTATTTGCATAGCACCAAGGGTGCCCAAGTAGAGTCGGGAATTTGTCCACTTCTACAAGTGCTAAGACCTCAAAGTCCCCAGTGAACTTGGCCCCCTGTATAGTAATGGATGCATCCTTCAATAATCCAATTTGTGTGGCCTTAGTCTGATTTGCCAAATACAACACATTAGAAGATGGTTGCAATGGAGGTATACCCATCTGAACCCATGCATCTAAGGTAAGCACATTCACTTTTGCACCTGTGTCAATCAAAATATTTCTCAAAAGCCATCCATCCACAACAACATTCAAAGTGATTTCTTTTTCATAATCCAAACTATGAGGGAGATTAGCATGTAGAATCTACAGTCCGTTCTCAATACCAACACGTAGAGTGTTTCCTTTTAACCAACTTCCTAGTAATGGAATAATGTTCTCCTGACGCAACATCTTGCATACTTCCTTCATATTATCAACATCCGAATGGAAAGTCTCAGCTGCCTTCTTTTGTTCATACTTCCGTGACTGTTCCTTTAAAAACTATATTTCACCCTATAGATTTATAAGCACCCCCATGGTTTCTTGATAAACCTCCTTCTGATATGTAAGGTCTAGGTATTTTGCATGTAAAACCTCCTCCTTAGTAATGGTAGGATTTTGTTGCAACATTTCTCTGGAACACGTACAACCTCATCACATGTAGTAATATTCACATGTACTACCTCAAGATCCAATGTTAACTTTGGCATCCATTGGTTTTCCACGTCGCATTGTATTCTAACCATTCCTACACCCTTGTTCTCCTATTTTTGTTTCTTACTTAGATGTTCATATAAGTTTGGGCACTCTTCATAGTTATGATTCTTTCCGCAAAAATAAAAAGTAATGTTCTGAGTACATTCATGCCTGTAATTCTCAGGGGATCCACTTGTATTTCATGTTCCATGGGGGAATTCACTTTGTCCACCACTGCGTCCTTGGCCTTTGAATCCACCATGATATCCTCGACCTCTACCACGGCCTCCATCAAAGAGACCTTAATTTTGATCGTAGTGCCCTTGAGTATGATCATGATCATGTTTCTCACTTTTATTCTTAGAGTTATTCGAAACTCTCATCTGTCATACACCAATATCAATGGCATCGTGAATCTAATCAATCAACCTACAATATTCAGTATTGTGAGTTGTGGACCGGAAAATCTTACAGTAACAGGATACATTCTTCCTTATCATGTGTTGCAACAATGGACAACGGCTTGCATCATGATCCAAATGACATATCTCACATTCTAGTAATAAGGAGTGCAATGATCTGCAAGGACAACTATCCTTAGTATGCCCCTCTACTTCACAATCTATGCACCAAATTCCACTACGTGTTGCATGTGTTGTATTGGTTGATAGTTTCTCTAACTAGTTTTCCATTGCCGCAATCTGATCTTCCAAGAATGGGCTCACTCCAATGTCTATTCTCCCGATTTCCTCAGAGCGCAAAGTTGCTTCAAGTTTCTCACACAAGTCTATATAAGTCTTATGTGAGAACGCCCTCCTGAAAGGTATGATCAGGCCTCTGATGAACCATTGTGCATGCTAACTTGCATGGATATCATATGATAGTTTAGAAAAGAGTTTTTTGAAATGAGCATCATATTCCCAAACACTCTCAGTAGTGCCCTACATGATATCCTTGAGGGTGCTTATACTTTTCTGTTTGAACTCAGGGATATAAAATTATGTAATGAAAGCATCTCGTAATGCCGTATAATCCACACAAGTTTGATCAGGGTCAAACTTCTTGTACCACCTATGCAAGCATCCCTATAACATAGTTGTAAATTGACTGGCCTTGAACTCTGAAGTTGTAATTCCTTTCACGTGCCACAATATCTCACACATATGGACATGATTAGCAACATCTTTTATTCCCATATACTCTGGGAGACGAAGTGACATCTTGATGTAAATATTTTGGGGCTGGTGAGGACCATGCCCACCAGATCAAGAACCTCCTATGTTACCTCCACCTCCAGATCCACTAGATCCCAAGCCAACTATTCTTCTTGATTCTCCCCCTGTAATAGGAATTGGACCAGAGGATGTACAACATTGTCTCCCAATAGTGGTGCTAAACTGAAATCCTACAGTCTACAAATTTATGCTACTCACATATGTGATTCTAGAGTTCTGCGCGCCTATGTTTTATGCTAATGACGTGCCTGAAAATGTACCTCCAACCAGACCTCTAAATAACAAGGAAGATGTTTACCCAACCATAAATGTACTTGCTATTTGATTTACTCCCAATCCTACTGATAAGTCAACTTTACCTCTTGCTACACTACTACCCAAACTAGCTTGTTGATTGTTATCATCCTCAAAATTCCCCTCTTTTTAAAGTCAATTATTGAAAATTTTGAGTCAGTACCATGGAGTATTGAATCATGTTGAGCCTAGTATTGTTTGTCATTTTCTATTCCATGGAGACCAATTAGAAATTCGGGTGTACAGGTGGAGTTTTTCCTCTTCCGTTTATTTCTTCCCGTAGTCGGGAATGACGGGTGTATCTTCCCCATTAATTTTTTCCCCGACATCCATGAGTAGTACGTGGATATCTCTAATTAGATGCGGCATGACTATTTTTTAAGAAGCAGTGGAAGCCTCCATGCGTCTAAACGACGCAACTCCAAGGGCAGGGCCTAAGGCACAATCCTAAAAAAAGTACAGGCTTTCCACGTGTCCCAGGTTTAAAAGGGAGACAAAAAAAAGCCCAAATCAGCTAAGTATGAAAGGTTCAACGGATGGCACCACGTGCCTCATCGATGCAATTTCAAGGGTCGCAGCTAAGTGTAGTTCTCAAACTTGCGCCAGTCCTCCACGTGTCCCAGGTCCAAAAAGGAACATAGTCGATTGCTTAAATTGACTAAGTATGAGTAGGTCGACGGAAGCTTCCACATGCCTCAATGGTGCAATTTCACAAGTGAAACCAAAAGGCCGGTTTTCAAATGAGTACCAGCTCGCCACATGGTCAGAGTCAATGGAGAGAAAGAGTTGGCTGTTGAAAAGTCTAGGACCGGTGGAAGGAGCCACGCGTCAGCTCGATGTAATTTCAGGAGGAGTATCCAAAGCGGAAACTCAAATGAGCACCAACTCTCCATGTGTCTAGAGGTCAACATAAGTTAAGTGGGAAGTAAACCCAAATCAGCTTAGTATAAAGAACCGACGGAGCTCTCCACGTGTCATCTTGGCGCAATTTCAAAGGCAAAATCCAAGGGCAGGTTCCAAATGAGCGCCAACTCTACTTATGTCCAGGGTCAAATATACGTCCCAGCCAAACAAAAGGGAGAAAGTCAAATATTAAGCTCGAATAGAAATTCGAGGCGGGGAAGTAGGTTGTTGGGGTGATTTGATAATTTGAGCCTTGTTTTCATTAAAGGAGCTTAATGTAAAAAAGTGAACCGTAGCCCCACCCACAAAAGGGAAAAAGTCAAATATTAAGCCCGCATCGAAGTTGAAAGTGGGAGGTGAGCCGTAAGAGTAATTTGTGTTTTTGAGCCCGAATTAAAAAGAGGTAAAATTATAAAAGTGACCCGCGACTCTATCTCCACTCAAGTAAGGCCACGTGTTAAGACCGTATCAAAAGCGGGTGGGCAGGGCCAAAATGTTCCAAAATTCCATTTCTCTAAAGGTCACAAAATGCAAAAGGTGTCCGCAGGCTCACTTCAGTTTAAATCTCTCCCACATGGACAACTCATATTCAAAGTTTGCAGGGGCAGATTGAACGGATGTGATTCAATGCATCTAGTTTTGCTGTCAGACATGGAAATGACTGAGGCATTGGAGAGACTCAGATATTGGTTTCTCGAATCATTTTTCATTATTTTTTGTAACCAAATGTAACCATTCTTGGAAACTATTTAATGGCTTCTCCATGTTGTTGTTCAGGTTGGATCCTGGTACTCTGTAAAGTAATAGATTCGAAGTAATATGTTATCAGCTAATTTTGACTTCGCAAAATTAATAAACGTGAAAAAAATAAAAATTCAAAAGTGTTATCTTGCGTGATTGTTCTCCTCCATCCCAATCATCTTATTCTCATAGTCATTTTGGCTTTCGTTTCATCCATTTTGAATAAGCCCTTCTCCCGCTACACCACAAACCGTATTTTAATTATTTAATTAATATTTACCCTGTTATTTAATAAAATAAATATTTATTAAATTTTAGGGTTTTTTATTAATAAATATTAATTTTAATATTGGATGGAAGTTATTCGATAAACTTGGGAGAAAATTTTCTTCTTTTTATTAATTGTTGTAACTGTCGTGAGCAAGTGCCGTGGGTCTTCCGCTTCCAATTGCCATAGAAAATTTTGATTTTGCTTCTATCATCTGGGAATTGTTGAGGAGACAGTTACAAGAGGTTGCAGAAGCAAAGGAAATTAGGAAGAAGAAGAAATAAGGAGATATTGCAGATGTCCAAAGTTAGAAGACGGAAAAGCTTATTCTACAGACACTACCTGACTATCACACGGAAACCTGACACAGGCATTAGCTAGAACCAGGCAACCTTGAGAGTTTTAGGTAGTTGTCTCCATTGGTGGGAAGCAATAGCAAGAAATTTCTGAAATCCATGCTTGCAAAAGTGAAGGCAATTTCATGCACGTGTAAAGGTTGATCTGGAATCCCAAAAAAATCTCGTATGCAACAAAGAATGTGAAATTCCACATAGTAGTTAGTTTTTTTTTGTTTTTTGTTAATTTGTGCAGCAACTAGAAGCTAGTCAATATCCTTCATATAGCCTTCAGGCAAAGAACAATCTTTCCATGCACACCCAAGGATAGTTTCTACGCACCAAGAGGAGATATGTGCCCATGATTGAGCTCACTCATTGCATTTTTCTCTCAAATTCCATGCAATATTCATGAAGATCTATGTCAGAATATCCACGCAAGTAAAGAGGAAGAAAGGAGTCTACACGCCATGCAATGGAAAGAGGAATAAGACCAAATGAAGGCCTAGCCAAGATCCTCCACGTAATCTGCAAGCAGAAGACAAGATTTCCATGCATAGCCAGTCCAAGACAAGAGTAAATACCAAAACAGAGGCCCACGTTTTAGAGTTGTTCATTGTCAAGTTTCCATGCAAGCCGAAGGTGTCTCACGCGTGCAGAAGAAAGGACAAACAAGCTATCCACGCAACATGTGTTTGGAGCCCCACAAATCCACGCATCTATTTGGATATCCACGCATCCTGTAAAGAGAAACAAAACAATAGTTAAAATGAAAATCCATGCAGCAGTTATAGCCAATTTCCATGCATATTTTTGAGTGAGGAATAAGATTACAATATAACAAAAAATCGAAATCCACGCATGCATAGAAATCTGTCTTATTTTATTACTATTATCTTTTTTTAAAGAAGAGAAAGAAATAACAAGGATACAATGCATGATTAAGAAGGAGAAATTTGATCAATGTGCTGGGAAGAAGAAACAAAATCACTCGCTGCCAAAGAAAAAATATCAGGCTCGTGCAACCCACACATTGCCAGAAAATCAAAGTAATTCTTCACGTTGAAGCAACCAAAATAAGGAAAGACAGAGAAATAGCGAATTAAAAGGATTAAATTTGATCCTATGCGGAGCCATTTTGACTGGATATTTAAAAAAAAAAGGAGTTATTATTTTTGCCGTGGTTTGTATTTGTTAAAGTAATCAACTTTGGAGCTCGATATCTTGAAGTTGGATGATCGTCGGGAAGAAAGGTTTGGTTCATTGAATTATTTCCATCTTCGTGTACTCGTTTGCCAAAATTTCAAGTGTACAGCACCTCATTTGATATTTTTCAAGAACCTGAGAAAAACTCAGTTTGCTTGTTTTCGCTGCGCGCATAGTTTCAACTTGGGGGAAGACCTACTTTGAGAATCCGTATCTCTAGCCCAAATGATCATCAAGAGAAATGGTTTAGTTTTTTGAATTTTTCCCACATTCATGTAATTCTTTGCAAAAATAAAAATGCATAGCACCTCGTTTGATATTTTTCACGAAGCCAAATAAAACGCAATTTGTTTGATTTTGCCGCGCATGCAGTTTTCAGCCTATCAAGGTGACTCACTTTGAGAGTTGATTTTTTCGATTCAGATGATCGTCAAGAGAAATGAATTATTTTTTTCAATTTTCCTCACCTTCAAATTCTCTCTTTCCAAGTTTTAGATGCTTAGGGTGACATTTGGTATTTTTCCCAGGCTAAAACCAAACGAGATTTTCACAGTTTTACACTTGCATTTTCCTAGCAGTTTCAGAAGAGTCAACTTTGACCTTTATATTTGACTGAAGAATTTGATTGGGGAAAAACCTTCTGACACACAAAATTTTAATACTTTAGTATACTTCCTCATGCAGTGAGAACTTCGCAGGACAAGATTTGTTATTTTTCCTAGGACAGTTTTACAGGCGATTTGTGCAGTTTTGTAAGATGGAAGTAATAACTTGAAATCATGCTTATGTCACAGTCATGTCATCTCCAAACAAACTGATGTTGCGGTATAGGTTCCAGGGCATCCTAATCACCTTGACACTCCATTTAGAGTATGAGAACATCATTGATACCAACTTGGGACACATCGACATAGGTCAATTTTGCGATCGCATATCAACCGAAGGCGAGTCAAAATTTTCCTGACGCTTGTTCTGAATTGGTCATCACTTGCATGGATGAAACATGAAACCTACATAGTGTGGCGATTCAACTCTAATGGCTCCAAATCTGAAGCAACCTCTGACTTCCTCATTATGTGGTATAAGTCGTAGCTATTGGTATAGGTCTCTTCGGAGTCAAAAGCCATTGTTATCAACAAAGATCGATAATGGGAGAATCTTGTCTACAAAAATTGTTTTCACTTGATCATTTTATGGATCATCAAGCAAGGCAACATCATTCAAGCATGTCCCTGTCAGCTCTCAGTTAACAGCAGGCACAATATTTCGTCGGTCAGTCTTAAAGTTGGAGCATTCTCGAATTGGACGATCGTGAGCGGATCAGAATGGCAACACTTCAGGATGGTGACAAAGACAAAAGACATAACTCCAAGAATTGAATTGCAATTTTGTCTCTTTGAAGATCTTATCGATGGTGAAAGATCAAGAGCTGGATTCTAATAAGCCAAGGTGGCGTAACGACTTCGATCTCGTGAAAAATGAAGAATTCACCATGGAAAGGTATTCAGAGCATGTGGAGAATTGTATGTAATTTTGAATGCGAATACGAATGAAAGAAAAAATTTCTCACACCAGGATGTTTCTCAAATAGAGAGGTGGATGAATTGGTCAAGTTTTAAGCTCATCTCTCTTGTCATATGGAGGATTACATAGCACAGTCAATGAGTTCATTCACGTACGACCAGGATAGATGGAATCTTGGCCCAACAGATAAGGCACTGACCATAGGTGTTTTGATCTAGGTGGCACATTTTTGACTAGGATGTCTATGTGTGCATCCAATTCATTTAAGTGGGGTCCACATGTGCCCATTTCTTTTATGACTTTTTAACTTAAGTGATTTCTATTTTTAGTCGTTTTTTAAAAGTTGGTTGAAAAATTCAAAGTCACTTAAGTGCCCTATTTAATGTTCATGTAAACCCTAACTACTTTGCAACCAAATTTTGGGTTATAAAAGAAAGTCAGGGGCTCATTTGTAAGGGTGAATTTGAGAGAGGAGAAGAAAATACTTTTGTGTGCAAACTTTGTTTCAGGAAGAAACTTTGTGTTCTATTGTGAAAAATTTTTGGAGTTAATGAAATACGAACTTTGTGTCTCATTCATTGTCTCTTGTAACATTTGATGTTCTTATGTTCATTATATGTTAGATGTTTGAATCTTCCATGAAAATATTGTCTTTGATCTTATTATAAACGTTATTAAGCTATTGTTCTTGTTCACAGTGATCAAACTCTGTTATTTACTTGTTCATGTGTGTTCCCTTTACTCATTCTCATTTAGCTGATGTAAACTCTTTTTTATTTGTGTTAGTTATTGTTTGTTCTTCTCCATGCAATATTAGGCTCTGCTTTTACCTAACTCTTGCATGTTCCTTCCATACATTCCTTTCCATTCCTTTCCTTCATTCCATTCCATCTCCATCATTCACTTTTCTTTCCATTAATTTTCCAAAACACCCCCCACATACAATTTTGAATGTACAAGTGTAAATATAGTTTTGGTTTTCAATAAAGGTAGCCTCACCTTCATTGAGGAGGGACTTCATTCCCACACTGTTGAATTTCATTTGCATGCATGTAAATCCATATACTAACAGTTTTTGGTGACTCCGTTGGGGATTCATGAATCGTTAACCAATGCTTGGTTAAATCTTTATGACTATCCCCTCTTCATAAGCTCCAGTTCTTCAACTGAACCTTGTGCCCGATGAATATTTTTAAGGAGACATTGCTTCCAACCTTTGAATAGTAGCTTGGGAAAACTGTGAAAGCTTGCATCAATTTTTGGTTGTTGATAGAGCCATTGACAGAGAAATCTACATTGAATACCTTAGAAGAAGAGCACCCGCACTTGTGGCCAGAAGACCTCCTGAACATGTGTTGATCATTGTTCACCGATGCGTTCCTCTTCCACTAAGGTAATAATTTGTATGAATATTACAGGTAACCCACCTATCTTGCAACCGAATCTTATTTTTGTAGATACTCAAAAAGACATATCATCATATTTGAGGCAAGCTATTTGGGAAAAGCGCGCGATTAACTATCATTTTCATCTCACCACATCATTAATAGATAACAAAGAAGATCAAGCCGTGAGAGTTGCTAGAGTTATTCAAGCACAAATATCTCAAGAAAGAGAGTGAAGAGAAAAGGCTAGATCCAATTAGAACATGTCAGTGATTCCTTCATAGTAAAAATTTCAAACTAGAAGGAAAGAGGTTTATACGGGGAGAAAAAGCTAAAGGTCGATCTGATCCCATTTTTTTATTTTCAAGGAAATTTTGGTTTCAAGTTATCTCCTCCAATTAAGAACACGCCTCATAGATCTGTAAACCTTGCATCAAGTCCTGAAAGAGAAAGCAAGGAGGGAATCACTATAATTCAATCACTTGTCCTTGCTCACGTTTATTTTGCCTTTGCATACTACCTTTCCCAAGATGGCGGTTAACGTACCATGGGGAAATACCATAGGCCTATTGGCCTTCCTAGCTCGGCATGAACTCCCACGAGGATCGACTAAGATTATTCCAAAGTTTGATGGTGACGGGAAGACATCACCAGATGACCACATTTTTGCTTTCTTTGCTGCATGTGTTGTTTTGTTGGTAGAATATGAAGATGTTGTTATTCGCCTCTTCATCGAAACATTGCATGATGTTGCTGCAGATTGGTTTCATCATCTACCAAATGGATGTATTACAAATTGGAATAATATGAAAACTAAGTTTGAATATCAATTCAAGATGGTAGAAGATGAACATGCTCTTCTTTCCCAACTATCTCAGGTGAAGAAAGAGCCAACAGAACCCATGAGGAATTTCATGGCTAAGTTCAACAAAATGGTGAACAAAGTTCCTATCGGGATTCGTCCAAACCTTGATGGACAAAAATGTTTCTTTATTAACGAACAATAACAAAAAGTGTGTTATCAGCTGAGAAGGGCTAGAGTGGCTACTTTTGAACTTGCTCAATCCTTGGCCATATGTTGTCCCCTCAAAATTTTCCTTCTTTTTCCAAGTTTGGAATTAGAAATTTTTGAGTTGTTACCCTTTGAAAATGGTCCAGTCTGATTATTTTGAAATCTATCACTTCCCAAGGGATCAAGGATTCTTAGAAACACCTTCATCAGATAGAGAATTCTTTCCCCTTTCCAGAAAGGTAAGGAAGTCCTCCTAACTCCTTGTATTTTACAAGTTATGGCTCAACGGAGTTTGGAGGGGAAATTTTCCCTGGGTAGGCCCGCGAAGAGAAATTTGGAACTTAGCCCTTTTGGGGTTAAAAAAAGTCACAAAGAAAAATTTTGGCCCGCAAGCTCGCCGAATGAAGGAAACAGACTTGTGGGGCCGGGGAGAAAATTTTGACACTTAGCATTTTGGCTAGAAACTCGAAAGTCAAAATCTGGCCCGCAAGCCCACAAAGGAGAAAGAAGAAAAATTGGTTAAGGACTGCAACCAATAGGAGAGTGCCATGTGTCATCAGAGTGGTAGACCGGTAGAGGATTTTGAGAAAATTTTCTAATTTCACAAAAGAGGGTGAAATGTTATTCTGAAGCCTGCAGATGAACCAGAAAGCGCCACATGTCATCGGGTTGGCGGGGGGTGCAAAGATTTTTGAGGAAAAATTTCCCAATTTGAAAAAAGAGGGAAAATGGTCAAATTTTGGCCCACAGAACCGAATTTTGCCCTAATTTTGCTAGTTTTTCCCTAAATCTTCAAGAGGCCATATCTTTCGATCTAGAGCTCAGATTTTTGTGTTTTTGGTATCAATGGAAAGATGGTGAAATTATCCACACGATGGAAACTTAAATTTTAAATTTTGGTGGAGTTTTGTGGGAGAAAATCAAGAAAACATCTCTGGCATGTAAAAAATGCAAAAATGTTTCCCCTGACTCCGCTCCAATGTTCTCCTGCCACGTGGATGGCCCGATTTTAAATCAATTAGGGAAAAGGATCAAACGGTTCATATGCGAACTAGAAAATTGAAATATAAAACACATTTTTGCACACAGAAGCTCTTTTTGGGCTCGTCAAAAGCATTTTCTTTGTGGTAGAGGAATCTGGAAGAGGGGAAATGATCAAATTTGTTTGTAACGGCTTTGGGTCGAGCGATTTAATGGTTTTTTGAAGTCTTTGTGTAGGGATGACAATCGAATTTGGAAACTGGAAGCTAGAAGAACGTTTTTGCGAAAAGAGGACAAAAATGATTGTTAGTCTTCTTGTATTCTCCTCCTCTGCATTTTTCTTCTATTCCCACTCATTGTACAAGTTTCAAATCTAAGATCAATAAAAAAGGAAGGAATTTTATGTCCCCCTGATGGAAAAATTGATTGGTGCTTTGTGACCAGCGTGTTTTATTCTGTCTTGTGCTTAGAAATTACAAATTTGTATTTCTTCTATTAATTAATGCATGTAATGAAACTTCCAGTTGATGTGTGTGGGCATCTGACACTCTACCCACAACATTGATTTCCCCCTCCTTCATTCTCACTCCCTCCCCTTTCTCAGATCAATTTCTACTATAGCAAGGAGTTGCTATTATTGCCATAGGGACAATGGAGTGTTCTTGTGGATCTCTGGTTGAAAAACCACCATAAATCCACTTTGGTTTTACATGCTAAACAATGGGAGCTGCACCATTCAAATGTAGAGGGACTTAGATTCCCATAGTGTTGGCCTAAAATCCACAAATTTGTCCACAAGACAAATTTTCTCGCCAACATTTTTTGGCACCCACCGTGGGGCAGAGTTGCAGCATCTGCACCCAAAAATGACCACAAGGTTTTTAAAATATCATTAAGTTTTCCTTTGAAGTCTGAAATTCCTTGTGATCCAAAAATACAAAAAGATTCAAATAGAAGAGTTCTACAGATTGAGCAGCCATATGAACTGCATGGATGTAACTCAAAATTCTTGAAAATCCTTCTAGAAAACCTTCTTTGCTTTGTCATATCCAAAGGAAATCATTTCAGACCTGAAAGAGGTTACTTGGCATATTTGGCAGAGTGTAAATCATCTCACCATTGCTACAAAATTTTGGGTTGTGAAAGAGAAAACAATAAACTTTCAAACTGGCTAATAGAAGGCATACTCACCAGCTGAGGCAAGGAGGAGTGATTGACCCTACTTTTGAGGATTTTGAGAGAGAAGAAGTAGAGGTTATAGCTCGGTTTGACAGAGAGGAAGAGATTAGAGCTCAACTTGAAGAAACGCAAGACTCAAAGTTGCAACAGAGGAGAGAGAGGCAGCCTTAGCTGACCAAGAAACCAGAAATAGAAACAGAATGGGTGACCGTGAACGTGAAGCATGTAAGCCTATTATGCCATGGGGAGGAAACATAGGCCCGATTTCCCTCCAACAACCTCTTCATGATCTGCCAAGAGGCTCTAGAAATAATTTTCCCAAATTCAAGGGAGATGGCTCTCAACTCCCTGAAGAACATGTAGCAGCATTCATCACTGCTTGTGGTGTATTAGGAGTTGAGAATGAAGATGTGTCAGTCAGAATATTTGTGGAATCACTTCAGGAAAAGGCTATTGAATGGTTTTACATGCTTCCTGCAAGATCTATTAGTATTTGGGAAGATATTAGAAGAGAATTTGAAAACATATTCAAGAGCACTGAAGATGGTCAAGAGCTGCTAGTGCAATTATTCCAAATAAAGAAAGAAAGCTCTAAATCCATGAGGGACTTTGTTAGCAAGGTTTGACAGATTGACAAGAAGAATCCCTGAAGACATGCTACCTCCTTAGAACCACCTGAGAAGACTCTTCATCAATTCCTTGCCATCAAAATTTGGTTTCTTCCTCAGAAGAGCCCAGCCAAACACACTGAGGGAAGCTCAAGACTTTTCCATTGAAACTGATGATGACTTAATCCTCTCTAGAAAGGTGAAAGGCCCAAATGGGAAGTAGAAGGGTCAGAGTTCGGCTTCAGTAACTACAAATCCTATGTTCCAGAAAATGAAAAATGATCTGGTTGCCTTGAAGAAACAACTATCCCAAATGACAATGAGAAATGCTCCAAGGAGGCCAAATTTCCCTGATAGACAAATAATTGCACCACCTCCTTGCCAACTTTCCCTTGAAGAACCTCCTGTCAATGCTATCTGTGACACCAGAGAATCAAGAGAGGATGCTGAAATTGATGAACTTGAAGGAGAAATAGTAGAGGATTACGAAGGCTACCTTGAAATTGAAGAAGTTGATATGCACAATGGCTTGTTCGAGTTTGTTGATGATGGGGAAGAAGAAGAGGAAGCCCCAAGCTTCTCATGTGTTATCTTCACTCGAACTCAATCCAAGAAAGATGCTCTACCCTCCGTGGCTCAAAAGGAAAATAAAACTAAAGAAGATCCCACTCCAGCAGCCACACAAAATAAGATCATCAGCAGAGGCTCACCATTACCACCCTCAATGGATTCAGCCAAAATGAAACTAGGCCAAATGGCTGCTAGAGATCAGGCTGTTATATCTAGTAAGTCACCTTTTCCTTCTTCTAGCTCACAAGTTATTAAAAACACTCCTCCCTCCAATGAATTCTATTCTAAGTCAGCTAAAATTTAGACCATAGCTTCACCTTCACCTCCTTCTAAGATGATGGCCTCACCCTCAGAAGAAAATCCAATTTCCAAGTCAGCCAAAGTTTCTCAAAGACCCTTACCATGTAA
This sequence comes from Taxus chinensis, assembly GCA_019776745.2. Classification (NCBI taxonomy): domain Eukaryota; kingdom Viridiplantae; phylum Streptophyta; class Pinopsida; order Cupressales; family Taxaceae; genus Taxus; species Taxus chinensis. The sequence continues at coordinate 1,047,069,130 of CM034146.1, read as the reverse complement.
ACCTTCCCTCACTCCAGGAACTTCCCCCTCATCCAACATTGTCCCATTTGATTTTGTGGAACATGCAAGTAAGACCAAAGTGCAGCTCTCAGAGATTGAATACTTGCAAACACACCCTGCTCAGTTTGATAGACTAATCAATGTTGTTTCGAAGTAGCAATTCTATACCCTCAAGTTCAAATTATAAAGGTCTGCTCTTGACACCATCTACACCACCTACTCAAAACATGTTGGCCCTAAGTGCTTCCAAAACAGATAAGGTGGAACCCTTCTACTTGTCTCTTCTCATGAATGGTTTTGAGCTCAACAATTACATCATTGACTCTAGAGCTTCTGATAACGTAATGCCACTCAAAGTTGCCAATGCTCTCAGCTTGACACTAGCCAAAGTTAACGGAGCTTGTTACTCAATGGAATCTAAGCAAGTACCACTAGTAGGAAGGATAAAAGATGCACAAGTGGCTTTGGCTGAATACCCTGATAAGAAAGTATTTCTAACCATCTTAGTGGCAAACATTCCAACATCTTTTGGCATGCTCTTGAGTAGAAGTTTTTGTAGAGACCTTGGCGGGGAGATAAAGATGGATTGGACCTCTGTAACTATTCCAGTAAAGGGTGAGATGAAGAAGTTGCTTCCGGTAAGAAAAATGAAGTTTACAGTAAGAAGTTCCAGTGACCCCAAGAGCTAATACCCTCTTTCAAGATTGTGGATTAGGAAACTATTTCCTTACTTCACAACGAGAAGAAGACTTGCCACTTTCCTCAGAATCCAAAGAAATATCAGGTCTTGACTATGGAGTTTGATGGAATCCATTCCAAAGTAGGCTTAGGGGCTGGTGTTGTGTTGTACTCTCCTTCCAATGTGATGCATCCTTTTGCATACAAACTGTAATTTGACAACACCAACAATACAACAGAATATGAAGCTCTCCTCTTGGGCATAAGTGTAGTGGAAGACATGGGAATCAAAAAGCTGAGATGCCTTGGTGATGTAGAAGTGATAGTGAAGCAAATCCTCCAGTAATACCAGGTGAAGAACCCAAGGCTCAGGCATTACAGGAATAGAGTGTGGGATTGCATTGAATTCTTTGATGCATTCTCTATTGAAGCCATCCCAAGACAGTAAAATGAAAGAGTTGATTCTCTTGCAGTATCAACATCCCTATTGACTCATCATCCTTATTTTTGGTAAGGAAAAAATAACCATTGAGATGGTTTTTTAGACCAAGTGTACATGATAATGTAGATCACTGGTAAGTTTTCAATGATGACAATCAGATTTTAGCCTTCTTGGAGTAAAGAGACAACTTCAATAATCTCTTCTTTGAGGGAAGTGTTAATCCACATAGAGAACCTGTGGCTAAAGATGCATCAGATGAAATTGAAAGAGTGGATGATGAAGGCATGATCAAATTGAAAGGTAACAAGAACCCCAAAGGTATAGTCTCTCTGGAGGACCTCTTTGACAAGCATGACAACTTTATTTGTGAAAAAGAAAAGATATCTTCTCTTTGTCCATCTAATTTTGACAAGGAAAACATTGGGACTTCTGAAGATCCAAGGATGTTCAACATTGGAAAATGCTGCTCGCCTGAAGAGAAAAGGAGGTTTGTTTCTTTGCTTAAAAAGTACTCTGATGTGCTGGCATACTCTTACGATGAGCTCAAATATTTTCAACTGAAGGAAATGCATCATTCCATTCCTTTGAAGCAGGATGCTAATCCCTTCAGGTAGAAGAAAAGACCCTATAATCCAAATATTTCTGATGTTATCAAGGAAGAAGTGAACAAGATGTTGAATTCCAGAATCATTTTCCCCATTCACCACTCAACATGGGTGGCCAACATTATACCAATCAAAAAGAAAAATGGGGAGATCAGAATATGTGTAGATTTTAGAAATCTGAATCAGGCATCTCTCAAGGAAAATTACCCTCTTCCGATCATGGATCATATCCTACAAGTAGTTACTGGATCTGAGATGATCTCTTTGCTTGATGGCTTCTCAGGGTATAATCAAATTAATGTGGCCGAAGAAGATTGTAGCAAGATGAATTTCACAACTCCTTAGGGCACTTTTGCTTATAGCAGGATGCCTTTAGGCCTGATCAATGTGGGAGCCACCTTCCAAAGAGCCATGGACCTGGCTTTCAAAGATCTCAAAGATTGCATTGTCATTTACCTTGATGACTTAACCGTGTTTTCAAATAAGAGAAGTGAGCATATCTTCCACTTGGAGCAGATTCTTGAAAGATGTAGAAAACATGGCATTTCTCTAAATCCCAAGAAGTGTATCCTTGGAGTCACAGAAGGCAAGCTATTGGGACACATCGTGAATAAACATGGAGCATGTATTGAACCTGAGAGGGTAAGTGCTATTCAAGAACTATCTCTTCCTACCAGCAGGAAAGGAGTGCACTCATTATTTGGGTAGGTAAATTTTCTTCACCGCTTTGTCCCCGAAATTTGTTGAACTAACAAAGCATATCACCTCTATGATGAAGCCTTAAACAAGTTTCAAATGGAGTAGTGAAGGAAAATCAACATTTGAAGAAATCAAGAAGGCCATTTCCAAAGCTCTAACGTTGGTATCTCTAGATTTCAGCAAGGAATTCATCATGTACTGTTATGCCTTGGAGCACACTCTTTCTGCTATCCTAGTTCAGAAGAATGATGAAGGGTTGGAAGCACCTATTGCTTTCATGAGCTTCCCTTTGAAGAAGCATGAATTAAATTATAGTCAATTGGAGAAGCATGCATACACAGTGGTCAAGGCCATGAAGAATTTCAGATTTTACATACTCAACTCTCACACCGTGGTGATGGTCCCCAGAAGTGCAATCAAGTCCATTTTGACACAACAAGATCCCGGAGCCAAAAGAGGAAATTGGATTGCAAGGATCCAAGAGTATGACTTGGAGATCAAGCCCTCTAATCTAGTTAGAGGAAATGGTTTGTGTAAGTTGATTGTTGAAGATGAATCTCTCAAATTTCAGCTTGGAGAAAGAGATGACACTTGTCCAACCTGCTTAGAAGATTGCCCACAAGTTCTCTTTGTGAACACTACAAAGGAATGGTATGTAGACATCACTTTCTTTCTTACCTATGGGGACTACCCCCCTCATTTAGATTACAAGCAGTGAAGAACTCTTAGGCTGAAAGAAGCCAAATATGTGATTTGGAATCATGCACTCTACGAGAAAGGGATAGATGGTTGTTTTCTCAAATGTGTTGACAAGGAATAGCAAAAAAAACTCCTCAAATACTATCATGATCAAGCTTGTGGTGGACACTTTTCAGCCATGGTGACTGCCCACAAAATTCTTAGAGGTAGGTACTATTGGCCTTCTCTCTCTTTTGATGCACAGAGTTGGGTTTCTAAATGCAAAGCATGTCAGTAATTTGTTGGAAAACCACAGTTAGTTGCATTGCCTCTCATGCATGTGATTATTGAAGAACCATTTCAATTATGGGGGCTAGAATTAATTGGCATGTTGAATCCCCATTCAAGTGCTGGGCATACTTATGTGCTCACTGCCATGGACTACTTCACCAAATGGGTGGAAGCCATTCCAACCAAACAAGCTAGTTCTGAAGTAGTTTGTAGTTTCATCAAAGAATACATCATTGTTCATTTTGGAGTGCCTCAAAAGATTGTTGTAGACAATGCCACTTATTTCTCTTCAAGAGAATTGACAGATTTCTGTTATGGTTTTGGAATCTCTCTAGCTCATTCTTCTGACTACTATCCTCAAGGGAATGGTCAAGCTAAGTCAAGAAACAAAAATATTGTGACCATTATCTACAAGCTTGTTGATGAGAATAAGAAGAATTGGCACAAAAAATTATATGATGCATTGTGGGCTGATAGGATCACTCCTAAGAAGACAATAGGCATGTCACCTTTTTAGATGCTATATGAAGTTAAAACAGAGATTCATATTACAATTGAAATGCCAGCTCTCAAGCTTCTCCAAACTGTGAAATATAGCTAATACAGAGATTTAATTGACAAGAGGATCCTTTTCCTTGAGAAGCTAGAAGAGAGAAGATATCAGGTAGTGGACAGAATCAAAGAACATCAACTGAAAGTGAAGAAGCTCTTTGACAGAAGTGCCAAAGCAAGGGAGTTCAGAGCTAGATATTTGGTCCTACTTTGGGACAAGAGGAGAGAACCAAAGGGTAGTCATGGTAAGTTAGATTCTTTATGGTTGGGTCCATTTCAAATTCAGGAAGCTTGTGGTGAGAATGCCTTTCTCTTATCATAATTGGATGGAAATCCATTGGGATTTCCTAGAAGTGGGAAATATTTGAAGTTGTACCATCATTTAAAATGAGTTGTCCCTCACCTCATACCATAGTTTTTGTTGTTTCCCCTTTTCTGTTGTGTGTGTTTTGGTTTGTTGTGTTTTCCCCTCCTTCCTTCTTCCTTCCTTCAATATTGTACATGACTCTGTAAGGCCCAATGGATAAGGCACTGGTCAACGTTATATGTTTTAAAACTTGAGATTCTGGATCCTCATGCCATGTTTTCTCCCTGTTCAATCCATGCCATGTCCCCAAGCTAGAGCCGCTATTGTCCCCTTAAAATTTTCCTTCTTTTTCCAAGTCTAGACTTAGAATTTTTTGAGTTGTTACCCTTTGAAAATGGTCCAGTATGAGTATTTTGAAATATGGAACTTCCTAAGGGATCAAGGATTCTTAGAAACACCTTCATTAGATAGAGAATTCTTTCACCTTTCCAGAAAGGTAAGGAATTCCTCCTAACTCCTTGTAGTTTGCAAGTTATGGCTCGGTGGAGTTTGGAGGGGAAATTTTCCTTGGGCAGGCCCGCGGAGAAAAAGTTGGAACTTAGCCCTTTTGGGGTTAAAAGGCACAAAGAAATTTTTTTGCCCGCAGGCCCGTCGAAGGAAGGAAATGGACTTGCAGGGCTGGGGAGAAAATTTCGACACTCAGCCTTTTTGGCTAGAAACTCAAAAGTCAAAATATAGCCCACAAGCCCACAAAGGAGAATGAAGAAAATTTGGTTAAGGCCCATAACCAATAGGAGAGCACCACGTGTCATCAGAGTGGTGGATCGGTGAAGGATTTTGAGAAAAATTTCCAATTTCACAAAAGAGGGCGAAGTGTTATTCTAAAGCCCGTGGATGAACCAAAAAGTACCACGTGTCATTGGGTTGGTGGGGGCGTAGCGATTTTGGGGAAAAATTTTCCAATTTGAAAAAAGAGGGAAAATGGTCAAATTTTGGCCCGCAGACCCGAATTTTGCCCTATTTTTTTCCAGCTTTGCCCTAAATCTTCAAGAGGCCATATCTTTCGATCTAGAACTTGGATTTTCATGTTTTTGGTATCAATGGAAAGCTGGTGAAATTCTCCACACGATGGACACTTCAATTTTAAATTTTGATGGAGTTTTGTGGGATAAAATAAATAAAATGTCTCTGGCATGCAAAAAATGCAAAAATGTTTCCCCCGACTCTGCTCCAATGTTCTCTTGCCATGTGGATGGCCTAATTTCAAAGCAATTAGGGTAAAGGATCGAACGATTCATATACAAACTAGAAAATTGAAATATAAAACATATTTTTGCATGAAGAAGCTCTTTTTGGGCTCATTAGAAGCGTTTTCTTTGCAGAAGAGGAATCTGGAAGAGGGGAAATGATCAAATTTGTTTGTAATGGATTTGGGTTGAGTATTTTAATGGTTTTTTGAAGTATTTGTGTAGGGATGACAATCAAATTTGGAAACTGGAAGCACGTTTTTGTGAAAAGAGGACAAAAACGATTGTTAGTCTTCTTCTATTCTCCTCTGCATTTTTCTTCTATTCCCACTCGTTGTACAAGTTTCAACTCTGAGATCAATAAAAAAGGAAGGAATTTTATGTCCCCCCGATGGAAAAAATTGATTGGTGCTTTGTGAACAGCGTGTTTTATTCTTTCTTGTGCTCAGAAATTGCAAATTTTTCTTTCTTCTATTAATTAATGCATGTAATGAAACTTCCAGTTGATGTGTGTGGGCATCTGACACTCTACCCACAACATTGATTTCCCCCTCCTTCATTCTCACTCCCTCCCCTTTCTTAGATCGATTTCTGCTATAGCAAGGAGTTGTTATTATTGTCATAGGGACAGTGGAGTGTTCCTGTGGATCTTTGGTTGAAAACCCACCATAAATCCACTTTGGTTTTACATGCTAAACAATGGGAGCTGCACCATTCAAATGTAGAGGGACTTATATTCCCATAGCGTTGGCTTGAAATCCACAAATTTTTCCACAAGATAAATTTTCTCGCCAACACCATAGAAATTGAAGATGACTTAATCATGGCAGGAAAATTCAAGAAAACTTCCCTCAAGGGAAAGAGTCAAGAAACCCCCAATGCTTTAGAAGCTATACTCACTAAGTTGGCTAATGATGTGCTGGCTTTAAAAAATAAGTTGTTCAAAGTAGTAAACCTGCTCCTTACAAAGACATCAAAATAAAAGGCTACGTTCCCAACAAATCTAGGATTACGGGTGCTCCAACGAGGCTTGTTATTGAAGCAACTCCCGAAACTAACTCAAAATGTGATGTCGTTGAAGAAAGTGATGATGAAGTTAAAGTCATCGAGGTTGATGAGGAAGATCTGGATCCTAGAACATCTGAACCTGAAGTTGAAGATCCTGAGGGAGAAAGTAATAATCATTTCTTCGAGTACCGTTCAAAAGAAGAAGACGAATATGAAGAAATTATAGCAGATATGAATAGATAATCTTTCACTGTCTTCACACACTCTCAGAAAAAGGAGAAAAGTACCACTAAGGTGGAAGAAAAAAAGAGCTCTAAGGAATTTCCTAAAGAATCCAAAATTAAAGAAACTTCAAAAGAATCAAAGATAACTGAGACTCCTAAGGTCAAAACTATCTTGAAGAAAGGAGAACCTTTGCTGAGTCAATCCATAGATAAATCAACTACGAAGAAAGTTTCTTCTTCTACATCAGTATCAACCAAGCCCGAAGCAAAGGTCAAAAGTGTGCCATCATCAAGTTCGAAGGAACTAGTATCTGAGACATCAAGTACGGTTACTTTGCCCAAATTTAATATCATTGATCATATCAATAAAACAAAAATTTCCATGTCACAGGAAAAGTACTTGAAATCCAATAAGGATTGACTCAAGAAATTGGTCCAGATTATCAAAGGTGATTCTATTGTTCATTCCTCCAAAGGAATTCTAAAAACTCCCAAAGATGGGAAGACTCAAAATATTGTGGCAGCCACTACACCTTCAAACGAAAAGATTGAACCTTTCTTTGTGTCATTTTTTATCAACGAATGCAAATTAAGCAATTGCATTATAGATTCTGGAGCCTCGGATATTATGATGCCGAAAAAAGTAACACATGCTCTTGGTTTGACGTGTACGAGAACATTTGAATCATGTTACTCCATGGAAACAAAGCAAGTTCCTCTGATTAGGTAGATTAAAGACACCTAAATGGTTTTAGCCCAATTCCCGCAAAAGTGAGTTAAGGCAACCATTCTAGTTGCTAACATTCCTGCTTCATATGGTATGTTGTTGAGCAGGAAATTTTGCAAAGATTTGGGTGGCAACATTCAAATGGACTGGTCTCACACCATGATCCCTATCAATGGAGAAATGAAGAAGCTAATGCCAGAAACTCAAGAAAAGTTCACAGTAACTAAAACCAAAGATCCTCGCTCACAAATCCATTTCCAAGGCTCAAGTATGGGTAATTATATGATGACTGTAGAAATTCATACCCCTGAGTCACTTGCCAAGATTCTAATAAAATCTGGACTCTTGATTTTGATGGAAGTTTTTGCTCGACGGGTTCTGGTGCAGGAGTGGTGCTCATATCTCCAAATGGTAAAATATTTCATTTTTCCTACAAACTTGAATTTTAAAATACTAACAACATTGCAAAATATGAGGCATTAATCCTTGGCCTCCAAGTTGCAGAGGAGAAAGGGATCAAAAATTTGGAAGTCTTTGAAGATGCAAAATTGATCGTGAAACAAGTAAGAAATTGGTTTCAAGTAAAGAATGATCGTTTGAGACACTACAAAAATAAAGTGTGGGATGCGATAGAAGCCTTTGATGCTTTTTCCATAAAATTTGCCCCTCACAAAAAGAATGAAAAAGCAGATTCTCTAGCAGTCTTAGCTTCATTAATGATTCCTCATTTAGAGTTTGATCAAGAAAAATACACCATTGGAATGATTTTTAGGCCAAGTGTTCCTGACAATGCAGAAATTTGGCAAGTATTCAATGATGATCAACAAATGATTGCCTTCTTAGAAAAAATGGATAATTTTGAACAAATGTACTTTGAAGGAAGTGATTATACATTTCACGAATTGAAGACCTCACCCATTCAAGGAGTTGAGAACGAAGATCCTAGTGATGGCATCATCCAACTCAAAGGAAATAAAATTCCAAAAGGATTGGTTTCACTTGAAGAATTTTTTGATAAACATGACAGGTTTATCAAAGAGAAAGAGCAGGTAGGACCTACGAATTTTGCTGAATATGAGCAAGTTAACATTGATACCAAGGATAAACCTCGCCTGGTCAACATCGGTAAGTTTGCTCAATTGAGGAGTGCAAGAAATTCATAAGCCTCCTTACCAAATATTCTGATGTCTTGGCTTACTCATATGAAGACTTGAAGTCTTTCCAACCTAGGGAAATGGAGCATGCCATACCCTTGAAACCTGGTGCAATTCCATTCAGGTAGAAGAAAATTCAATATAATCCCAAGATTATAGGGACAATATTTCATGAGGTTCAAAATATATTAGATGCACAAATAGTGTTTCCTATTTGATATTTGATTTAGATAGCTAATACTGTATTGGTTCGCAAAAAAAGTGGAGAAATTAGGATTTGCAAGGATTTCCACAATTTTAATCAAGCTTCCTTGAAATATAATGATCCACTTCCAGTCATGGACCATATTCTGGAGGCAGTAACTGGATCAGAAATGCTATCTATGCTAGATGGTTTCTCTGGCTATAATCAGATTGAAGTAGCTAGAGGAGATCAACATAAAACTGCGTTCACCACCTCCTGGGGTACGTTCACATATAGAAGAATGAATTTTGGTTTGATCAATGCCAGTGATACCTTTCAAAGGGCTATGGATATGGCATTCACAAATTATAAAGACAAGATCATCATGATATACCGAGATGATTATATTGCAAAAGTGTAGACTTCATAAGATCTCCCTGAATCCAAAGAAGTTTGTGTTCGGAGTTATGGAAGGTAAACTCCTAGGTCATATTGTTTCTAAAGAAGGAACTAAAATCGATCTTGAGCACGTTTAAGATATCAAAAATATTTCCTTGCATATAAGTAAGCCTAGAGTCCACTCATTCTTCGGGAAGGAAATTTTTTTGAGAAGGTTCGTGCCAGATTTCACCAAGCTGACTAAAGAAATAGTTGATATGATGAAAAGAAAAGAATCCTTCAAATGGTCGAAGGAAGGTAGAGAGGAATTTGAAAAAATCAAGGGTGCTATTGCAAAATCCCCTACATCGGTGTGTCTTGAATTTAAAAAGGATTTCATAATCTATTGCTATGCTTCGCCACACACAATCTCTGCCATCCTGACTCAACACAATCAAGAAGGAGTCGAATCTCCTATTGCATTCATGAGCTATAGATTCAAGAAACATGAACTTAATTACACTCTCCTTGAGAGACATGCATATGCGGTGGTGAGAGCATTGAAACATTTCAGGTACTATGTGTTGAATTCGCATACCAAAGTCTTAGTTCCAGACACCGTAGTTAAATTGATGCTGACACAACAAGAACCCAGATCTAAAAGAGGTAATTGGGTCTCCAAGATCCAGGAATATGATTTGGATATCAAGCCTACCAAGTTGGTTTGAGAAAGAGGACTCTACCAACTCATCCCAGAGAATGAACCACAAGACGACTCTGAAGAAGAACTAGTTGAAGAAGGTTTACCACTGGTATTTTTTGTCAGTACCAAAGATGAATGGTATTCTGATATAGCCTAATTTCTCACATATGGTGAATGTCTTGAGAATCTGATAGCTAAGGAAAAGAGAGCTATCAAATTAAAAGTTGCCAGGTACATCATTTGGGACAACACTTTGTTTAAGAAAGGAGTTGACGACATGTTCCTCAGATGTGTTGATATAGAACAACCAAGGTTGCTTGAAGCCTTTCATAATCATGCTTGCAGTGGTCATTTCTCTGGCCCAATGACAGCTCATAAAATTTTGCGAGCATATTATTACTGGCCCACTATGTTTTCTGATGCTCAGAAATGGGTAGCAAAATGTGAATCTTGTCAGCAATTTATTGGAAGACCAAAATTGACAGCTTTTCCTTTAAATCCAGTTTTCATTGAAGAGCCCTTTCAACAATGGGGTTTAGATTTCATCAGAGTTCTAAATCCTAATTCTAGTGCTAGTCATACTCACGTGCTCACTGCAACTGACTACTTTATGAAGTGGGTAGAAGCTATTCCAGTGAAAAAAACATCTATTACGGTAATCTGTGACTTCATCAAAGAAAATATATTAATTCGTTACTGAATTCCACACAAGATCGTGACAGATAATGCCACCAATTTCTCTTCTGCAGAGATGATAGGTTTTTTTTATGGGTATGGGATATCTTTGTCTCATTCATCAGATTACTACCCTCAGGGAAATAGTCAGGCAAAATCTAGTAACAAAAACATCATTACTATCGTGCGCAAGTTAGTAGAAGAAAATCAAAGAACTTGGCACAAAAAGTTATATGATGCATTGTGGGCTGACCACATAGCTCCCAAAAGAGCAATCAAGATGTCTCCATTTCAAATTTTATATGGAACCGATGATCAAATTCCCATCACATTGGAGTTACCAACAGTACGATTGGCTTAGGAAGTTGACGATGAATGCTTCTCCAATGCATTAGAAAAAAGGATCATGTTCCTAAGCAAGCTTGAAGAGAAGAGAATTTAGGTGGCAAACAGGATGAAGGAACATCAATCCAAGGTAAAGAAATTGTTCGATAGGAAAACTAGGGAGAGACAATTTCAAATCAATGACTTATTTCTTCTCTGGGACAAAAAACGTGAGCAAAAAGGAAAGCAAGGAAAGTTTGATTCGCTGTGGCTAGGCCCATTCAAGATTAGACATTTCTGTGGAGATAGCACTTATTACTTGACGTATCCCGATGGAACTCATTTGCCTTTTCCCTACAATGGGCAATATCTCAAGCACTATCAAAATTGAAAATGGGTTGTCCCCCGTATGTACATAGGTAATTAGAATTTTGGTTTGTTTTGTTTTCCCTGTTTTTTGGTTTCTTCTCTTTTGTCATCCAATTTTTATTCTCCATCATTTTAGGGATCATGTTCATTGAATATTTGGGTTTGGGTCCATTGTTGCGTTCATAAATTCTTTGTCCCCAATAAGAGCCAACTGTTATCAACTAATTTTGACTTCGCAAAATTAGTAAACGTGAAAAAAAATAAAAAAAATTAAAAGTGTTATCTTGCGTGATTGTACTCCTCCATCGCAATCGTCTTATTCTCATGGTCATTTTGGCTTTCGTTTCATCCATTTGAATAAGCCCTTCTCCCGCTACACCACAAACCATATTTTAATTATTTAATTAATATTTCCCCTGTTATTTAATAAAATTAATATTTATTAAATTTTAGGGTTTTTTATTAATAAATATTAATTTTAATATTGGATGGAAGTTGTTTGACAAACTTGTGAGAATTTTTTCTTCTTTTTATTAATTGTTGTAACTACTATGAGCAAGTGTCGGGGGCAATTTTTCTTCCACTTCCAATTGTTGTAGAGAATTTTGATTTTGCTTCTATCATCCGGGAATTAAAGAGGAGATGGTTACAAAGAGGTTACAGAAGCAGAGGAAATTGAGAAGAAGGAGAAACAATGAGATATTGCAGATGACCAGAGCCAGAAGAAGAAAAAAATTATTCTACAGACACTACCCGGCTTTCACACGGAAACTTGGCACGGGCATTAGCTAGAGCCAGGCAACCTTGAGAGTTTTAGGTAGTTGTCTCCATTGGAGGGAAGCAATAGCAAGAAATTTTTGAGATCCACACTTATAAAGGTGAAGACAATTTCATGCACGTGCAAAGGTTGATCTGGAATCCCAAACAAATCCTGTATGCAACAAAGAAGGTGAAATTCCACATAGCTATTAGTTTGTTTTTGTTTGTTGTTAATTTGTGCAGTAGCTAGAAGTCAGTCAATATCCTTCACGCAGCCTTCAAGCAGAGAAAAATCTTTCAATGCAGGCCCAAGGATAGTTTCTCTGCACCAGGAGGAGATATCTGCCCATAACTGAGCTCATTCATTGCATTTTTTCTCTCAAATTCCACGTAATATTCATGAAGATCTATGTCAGAATATTCACGCAAGTAAAGAGGAAGAAAGGAGACTACACGCCATGCAATGGAAAGAGGAATAAGACCAAATAAAGGCCCAGCCAAGATCCTCCACGTAATCTGCAAGCAGAAGACAAGATTTCCACGCATAGCCAGTCCAAGACAAGAGTAAATACCAAAACAAGGGCCCACGTTTTAGAGCTGTTCATTGTCAAGTTTCCACGCAAGTTGAAGGTGTCTCATGCCTACAGAAGAAAGGACAAACAAGCTTTCCACACAGCATGTGTTTGGAGCCCCACAAATCCACGCATCTATTTGGATATCCACACAACCTATAAAGAGAAACAAAACAATAGTAAAAATGAAAATCCACGCAGCAGTTAAAGCCAATTTACATGCATATTTTTGACTGAGGAATAAGATTAAAATATAACCAAAAATGGAAATCCACGCATGCATAGAAATTTGTCTTATTTTATTACTATTATCTTTTTTTTTAAAGAAGAGAAAGAAATAACAAGGACACCACGCATGATTAAGAATGAGAAATTTGATCAATGTGTCGGGAAGAAGAAACAAAATCACTCGCTGCCAAAGAAAAAATATCAGGTTCGTGCAACCCACGCATTGCTGGAAAATCAAAGTAATTCTTCACGCTAAAGCAACCAGAATAAGGAAAGATGAAGAAATAGTGAATTAAAAGGATTAAATTTGATCCTACGTGGAGCCATTTCGACCAGATAATTAAAAAAAAGAGTTATTATTTTTGCCGCAGTTTGTATCTGTTAAAGTAATCAACTTTAGAGCTCGATATCTCAAAGTCAGATGATCGTCGGGAAGAAAGGTTTGGTTTGTTGAATTCTTTCCATCTTCATGTACTCATTTGAAAAATTTCAAGTGTACATCACCTCATTTGATATTTTTCAAGAACCCAAGAAAAACTCAGTTTGCTTGTTTTCGTTGCGCGTGCAGTTTCAGCTTGGGGGAAGACCTACTTTGAGAATCTGTATCTCGAGCACAGGTGATCATCAAGAGAAACGGTTTATTTTTCTAAATTTTTCCCACATTCATGTAATTCTTTGCAAAAATTCAAATGTGCAGCACCTCGTTTGATATTTTTCATGAAGCCAAATAAAACGTAATTTGTTTGATTTCACCGTGCATGCAGTTTTCAGCCTGTCAAGGTGACTCACTTTGAGAGTTGTTTTTTTCGATTCAGATGATCGTCAAGAGAAATGAATTGTTTTGTTCAATTATTCTCACCTTCATATTCTCTCTTTCCAAGTTTTAGATGCTCAGGGTGACATTTGGTATATTTTCCCAGGCTAAAACCAAATGGGATTTTCGTAGTTTTACACTTGGATTTTCTTAGTAGTTTCAAAAGAGTCAACTTTGAACTTTAATATTTGACTAAAGAATTTGATTGGGGAAAAAAATTCTGACACGAAAACATTTAATGCTTTATTATACTTCCTCATGCAGTGAGAACTTCGCAGGACAAGATTTGTTATTTTTCCTAGGACAGTTTTACAGGCGATTTGTGCAATTTTGTAAGATGGAAGTAATAACCTGAATTCACGTTTATGTCACAGTCATGTCATCTCCAAACAAAATGATGTTGCGGTATAGGTTCCAGGGCATCCTAATCACCTCGACGCTCCATTTAGAGTATGAGAACATCGTCGATACCAACTTGGGACACATCGACATAGGTCGATTCTGCGATCGCATATCAACCGAAGGCGAGTCAAAATTTTCCCGACGCTTGTTCTGAATTGGTCATCACTTGCATGGATGAAACATGAAACCTACATAGTGTGGTGATTTAACTCCAATGGCTCCAAAGCTGAAGCAACCTCTGACTTCCTCATTATGCGGTATAAGTCGTAGCAATTGGTATAGGTCTCTTCGGAGTCAAAAGACATTATTATCGGCAGAGATCAATAATGGGAGAATCTTGTCTACAACAATTATTTTCACTGGATCATTGTACAAATCATCAAGCAAGGCCACATCATTCAAGAATTTCCCTGTCAGCTCTTAGTTAGCAGTAGGCGCAATATTTCATCAGTCAGTCTTAAAGTTAGAGCGTTCTTGAATTGGACGATCGTGAGCAGATCAGAATGGCAACACTTCAGGATGGTGACAAAGACAAAAGACATAACCCCAGGAAGTGAATTGAATTTTTTTTTCTTGGAAGATCTTGTCTATGGCGAAAGATCAAGAGTTGGATTCTGATAAGCCAAGGTGGTGTAACGACTTCAATCTCGTGAAAAATGAAGAATTCACCATGGAAAGTTATTCAGAGCATGTGGAGAATTGTATGTAATTTTGAATGCGAATACGAATGAAAGACAAAATTGCTCACACTAGGATGTTGCTCAAATAGAGAGGTGGATGAATTGCTCAAGTTTCAAGCTCATCTCTCTTGTCATATGGAGGATTGCGTAGCACAGTTAATGAGTTCATTCCCGTACGACCGGGATAGGTAGAATCTTGGCCCAATGGATAAGGCACTGACCATAGGTGTTTTGATCTAGGTGGCGCATTTTTGACTAGGATGTCTATGTGTGCATCCAATTCATTTAAGTGGGGTCCACGTGTGCCCATTTCTTTTATGAATTTTTAACTTAAGTGGTTTCTATTTTTAGTCATTTTTAAAAATTTGGTTGAAAAATTCAAAGTCACTTAAGTTCCCTATTTAATGTTTATGTAAATCCTAACTATTTTGTAACCAACTGTTGGGTTATAAAATAAAGTCAGGGGCTCATTTGTAAGGGTGACTTTGAGAGAGGAGAAGAAAATAATTTTGTGTGCAAGCTTTGTTTTAGGAAGAAACTGTGTTCTTTTGTGAAATGTTTTTAGAGTTAATGAAATACAAACTTTGTGTCTCATTCATTGTCTCTTGTAACATTTGATGTTCTTATGTTCATTAGATGTTAGATGTTTGAATCTTGCATGCATATATTATCTTTGATCTTATTTTCAATGTTATTAAGTTGTTGTTCTTGTTCACAGTGATCAAACTCTGTTATTTACTTGTTCATGTGTGTTCCCTTTACTCATTCTCATTTAGCTGATGCAAACTCTATTTTATTTGTGTTAGTTATTGTTTGTTCTTCTCCATGCAATATTAGGCTCTAATTTTACCTAACTCTTGCATGTTCCTTCCATTCATTCCTTTCCATTTCTTTCCTTCATTCCATTCCATCTCCATCATTCACTTTTCTTTCCATTAATGTTCCAAAACAGCCCCCACATACAATTTTGAATGTACAGGTGTAAATACAGTTTTGGTTTTCAATAAAGGCAGCCTCACCTTAATTGAGGAGGGACTTCATTCCCACACTGTTGCATGTCATTTGCATGCGTGTAAATCCATATGCCAAAATGTTCCAAAATGCCATTTCTCCAAAAGGCAAAAAATGCAAAAGGTGTCTGCAGGTCCATTTCAATTTAAATCTCTCCCACGTGGACAACTCATATTCAAATTTTGTAGGGGTAGATTGAACGGATGTGATTTAATGCATCTAGTTTTGCTGCCAGACATGGAAATAGCTGAGGCATTGGAGAGACTTAGATATCGGTTTCTCGAATAAGTTTTCATCATTTTTTGTAACCGAATGTAACCATTCTTGGAAACTATTTAATGGCTTCTCCATGTTGTTGTTTGGGTTAGATCCTGATACTCTATAAAGTAATAGATTCGAAGTAATCTCTCAGGGTTGAGGATTCCCATTTTCAACTTTTGGAGCAATAAAAGTTCTCTCTTCTAGCCAGAAGGAACAGAGGGATTCGTTCTACAAGCACACCTCCTACTAAAGATAGAAACTCCAAGGATAGCGTTCCTCAGGAATATCTTAGCCCTAATCTTAGTGCTTTGATTCTTGCTGGTGTTTCAGTTCCCCTTCAGTCAATTTTTCCAAAGATGGCAGTTCATGTGCCTCGGGGACAAAAATTTGGGCCTCTTTCTCTTCCTCAGCCATTATATGAGTTACCTAGGGGTAACAAGAAAAGTTTTCCTAAGTTCTGGGGTGATGGGAAGGTTCATCCAGATGAACAGATTGCAGCCTTCATTGTTGCATGTGGGATTCTTGGAGTTGAACATGAAGATGTCTCTGTCAAGATTTTTGTGGAGACATTGCAAGACAATACTGCTGATTTGTTCTACCATATTCTTGTTGGGTCTATCACTAATTGGAATACCATGGCAACTCAATTTGAGTAGTGTTTCAAACCTGCTGAGGATGTCCATGCTATGTTAGCAAGAAAGAGCCATTTGAGCCTATGAGGGAGTTTGTGGCTAAGTTAAACAAACTAATTAATATAATTCCACAAAACACTCATCCAGTGGATCAAATCCAAAATTACTTCTTCCTCAATGCCCAATTTCCTGAAGTGGGTTATGCACTAAGGAGAGCTAATCTTGCAACTTGGGATGCTGATCAGCATTTGGCTGTCAGTGTTGAGGATGATTTGATCATGTCTGGTAAAACTAAAAAGAGAATCCTCCAAATCTAAAGCTTCTTCCTCTTCATCTTCCCCTGGAGCCAGTTATGATCAATTAGTATAGAAGTTTGCAAATGATCTCATTACTCTCAAGAAATAATTGGCTCAGCATACTCCTTACCATGATGTTCCAAGAAAGAATTTTCAGCCCAGGAACCACCTGCCTTCCTACCAGACCAGATTGGCTATTGAAGACCCACCCATCAAGGTTCCGGTCAATGCAACCTGTGAAGTTGAAGAGCCTGATGATGAGGAGTGTAATGAATTTTATGAAGAACTAGAAGAATAAGTTGAATAACTAGAGGAGTTTGGCAGGCCTCAAGTTCATTTCCTCACCACTGAAGGTATGGATGATGAGGATGAATAGTGAGTCATATGATGTTATGACTTGGGATCAAACAAACAGAAAAGAAAAAGTGGTGCAGCCTACTAAGAAGTCCAAGGATATTCCTACAACTATTCCAGTGATTTCAAAAAGAGGAGCTCCTATTCCCACTACCTTCACACAAAAGGTGAGTAATGATAATCCTTCTTCTTCTTCTTCTGTTTCTAAAAATATTGCTCCTTCAGATCCTAAAAATGATAGATCAAGAGTCTCTCAAGTTCCTAGCAATGATGCCCCATCTACCTCTGGGTATTTTGATATCATCGATCACTTAAAAAAGACTAAAATCCAAATTTCAGCGGCAGAGTTTTACCAGACTCATCCTAAAGCTTTTGCTAAAATGGTAAGTTTTGTAAATTCTAGATCCAAAGTCTCATCAAGTACTTCTAAAGGCATTTTTACCACCCCCTCTTCCTCACCTCAATCAAGCCTTGTGGCTGCATTCACTTCCCCTAATGAGAAAATTGAACCATTTTATGTGACTCTTCTCATAGCTGGCCATAAACTCAGTAACCACGTTATAGAATCAGGAGCATCAGATAATGTAATGCCTGCAAAGGTAGCTCATGCTCTGGGTTTGACCCTAACACATGCCTTTGGTTCCTGTTATTCCATGGAAAGTAGGAAAGTACCTCTGGTTGGTAGAATTAAAGATGCACAAGTGACTTTTGCTACTTTTCTAGAGAAAAGGGTCTTAGCCACCATTTTGGTAGCTGATATTCCTCCCTCTTATGGGATGTTGCTGAGTAGAAATTTATGTAAGGAGGTAGGAGGTGAGATTCAAATGGATTGGTCGCATGCTTTGATCCTGGTCAATGGAAAAATAAAGAAGTTGCTACATAAGAAACATACTGAGTACATTGTGCAAAAGATTGATGACCCAAAAAAAACAGATACTCTATGAGGATGGAGGGCATGGGAACTACATGATCATGTCACAAGATGAGGCAAGGATTCCTAAATGAGTTATTCATGACCCCAATGGCATTTGGACTTTGGAGTTTGATGGAAGTTGCTCTTCAGTTGGTTCTGGAGCAGGAGTGGTGTTGACATCTCTAGAAGGGAACATTCATCCTTTCTCTTTCAAGCTTTGTTTTGAAAATACAAACAATACAACTAAATATGAGGCACGGATACTAGGATTGATCATGGAAAAAGATATGGGAGTAAAGAATATTTGTGCTCATGGTGATGCAGAGATTATTGTGAAATAGGTCAGAGATTTTTCAAGTCAAGAATAGGAGATTGAAACATTACAAGAATCTTGTTTGGGATTCCATTGAGTTTCTTGACGCTTTCTCCATTGAAGTTGTGCCAAGAGAAAGGAACACTAGAGCTGACTCTCTAGTTGTCTCAAGATCTTTGTTGATTCCTCACCCATATTTCTCTCAGGATAAATTTACCCTTGAAATGATTCATAGGCCCAGCGTACCAGATAATGCAAATAAGTGGCATGTTTTCAATGATGATCAACATTTTCTCTCTTTCTTGGAGCTTAGGGATAATTTTGACTAGCTGTATTTTGAAGGAAGTGAGACCTTTCCTAGAGAGTGTGTATCTTCTAATGAAGGGGATATAAAGGAAGAGACAGATTAAGATGACTGCATCAAGTTGAAAGGTAACAAGATCCCTAAAGGGCTGGTGAGTTTGGAGGACCTATTTGATAAGCATGACAGTTACATTAAGTCTAAAACTTCCCAATGAGCTCAGAAATCTACTGAGTGTGAAAACGTGAATATTGGGAGTCTTGATGAACCTAATATGGTGAACATTGGGAAATACTGCACTCAGGAGGAGAAGAAGAAGGCAATAAATCTGAAAAAAAGGTATGTTGATGTTCTATCCTATTCGTATGATGATCTCAAGGCTTTTCATCCAAAGGAGATGCAACACTTTATCCCTCTGAAACCTGGGATCAAACTGTTCAAGTAGAAAAAAAGGCAATATAATCCTAAGGTTACTGGCACTATTTTCTAGGAGATTTAGAAGTTGCTAAAGGAAAAAATCATTTTTCCTATACACCATTCAACATGGATTGCCAACATTGTACCTGTCAGGAAGAAGAATGGTGGGATTCACATCTGTGTGGATTTTAGGAATTTGAATCAGGCTTCTTTGAAGTAAAACTATCCTCTCCCCATGATGGATCAAGTTTTGCAAGCTGTCACAGGTTATGAGATGTTTTCTATGCTAGATGGGTTCTCTAGATACAATCAAGTGGAGGTCAGTACCCCTGATCAACACAAAAATGCCTTCATTACCCCTTGGGGCACTTTTTCTTACAAGAGAATGCCTTTTGGTCTTATCAATGTTGGTGCCACATTTTAGAGGGCAATAGACTTGGCTTTTGGCATTTTAAAGGGAAAATGTGTGGTTGTGTACCTTGATGATTTGATTGCTTTCTCTAAAACAAGGGCATATCACTTTCAACATCTTGAATCAGTCCTCCAGAAGTGCAGAGAGCATGAAGTCTCTCTCCATCCAAAGAAGTCTGTCTTTTTTGTCACTGATTCAAATTTGTTGGGGCACATTATCTCCAAGGAGGGAATCAAGATAGATCTAGAAAGAGTTCAAGAAATCCTACAAATTCATCTTCCCACAAGTAAAAAGGGTGTTCAGTCTTTCTTTGGTAAGATTAATTTCCTGAGGAGATTCATTCTTGATTTTGAAGAGTTGACCATGAGCATTGCTCACATGATGAAAGAAAATCAAAATTTTGGTTGGTATTTTGAGGATAATGAGGCATTTGAAGGTATTAAGCAAGTCATTGCTAAGACCCCCATCTTGGCATGTCCTGATTTCAACAAGGACTTTATCATCTATTGCTATGCTACAGAGTTTACCCTAGCTATTGTGCTAACTCCAAGGAATTCTGAGGATCATGTTATTCCTATTGCCTTCATGAGCTATGTTCTGAAAGCTCACGAGTTGAAATATACTATGATGGAGAAACATTCTTTTGTAGTGGTCAAAGATGTCAGATAGTTTTGTTTTTATATTCTTAATTCTCACTCTGTTTTACTTATTCCCGATACAACCATAAAATACATTATTGCACAACATGAGTTTGGATCTAAGAGAGGAAATTGGGTAGCAAAGGTTCAGGAATATGACTTGGATATCAAGCCAACTAAGCTAGTCTAGGGTAAAGGCTTGTGTGAACTTATTGCCGAAGGAGCTGATGCAAAGTTGTCCAAAGAAGTAGTTAATGTTCTTGTTCTCCTCTTCCTCAGTTCAATAGATGAATGGTATACATATATTGCACATTTTCTTACCTGTGGAGATTTTCCATCTCACTTGATTGTCAAGGAGAAGAGGGCTAAAAAATTAAGGTCTACACAGTATGTGCTATGGGAGAACGCTTTGTTCAAGCGAGGCATAGATGGGTTATTCTTGAAGTGTGTAGACAAAGAGCAACAGAAGAAGTTGTTCTCAAATTTTCATGATCAAGCTTGTGGAGGCCACTTCTCTTCTACTATCACTACTCACAGAATTCTTTGTTCTGGGTACTATTGGCCTACATTATTCAGAGATGCATCTAAATGGGTAGACAAGTGTGAATCCTGTCAGACGTTTGTTGGGAGACCTAAGTTGGCTGATTTTCCACTAAAGCCAGTAGTGATTGATGAATCCTTTCAACAGTGGGGATTGGATTTCATTGGAACTCTTAACCCACCCTCCAGTGCTGGGCATACTCACATGCTAACTGCTACAAACTACTTCACAAAGTGGGTAGAAGCCATTCCAGTCAAAAGAACTACTTATGAAGTAGTGTGTAATTTCATTAAGAAGAACATATTGATAAGGCTTGGGGTACTAAACAAGATTGTGACTGATAATGCCTTGAATTTTTATTCTTCTGAGATGATGGATTTATGATATGGTTATAGAATTTCCCTTGCTCACTCTTCAGAATACTACCCCCAAGGGAATGGACAAATAGAATCAACAAACAAGAATCTGGTAACCATCGTTCGGAAGCTTGCCAATGACTCTCAAAGGAATTGGCACAAGAAACTCTATTATGCTCTCTGGGAAGATAGAATTACATCCAAAATAGCAATTGGGATGTCTCCTTTTCAAGTGGTGTATGGTTTTGAAGCTCAGTTACTAGTGACAGTGGAATTACCAGCCTTGCACTTAATGAAGGCTATTGAAGATTAAAGTTTTGCCAGTTCCTTGGGCAAGAGAATCATGTATCTCCAGAAGTTGGATGAGGACAGGTTGCAGGTTTTTGATAGGATATCAACTCATCAACTGAAGGTGAAAGCTCTGTTTGACAAGAAATCTAGACCCATATATTTTCAAGTAGGAGACATTGTTCTACTATGGGACAAAATGTATGAACCTCGAGGAAGCCATGGTAAGTTTGATTCCCTTTGGCTTGGTCCTTTTAAAATTAGACATTTTTCAAGAGAAAATTCAT
This sequence comes from Taxus chinensis, assembly GCA_019776745.2. Classification (NCBI taxonomy): domain Eukaryota; kingdom Viridiplantae; phylum Streptophyta; class Pinopsida; order Cupressales; family Taxaceae; genus Taxus; species Taxus chinensis. The sequence continues at coordinate 1,047,047,410 of CM034146.1, read as the reverse complement.
TCTATTTGGATTATTTGGATGGTTCTCCTTTCCCACTTCCTAATAGTGGGAAGTATCTGAAGTTGTTCAAGTCCTAGGTGACTAGGTGGTCCTTCTGTATATTATGTACAATGTTTTTGTTTTTGGGTCATTCCTTTGTGTTTTGTTTCTATCTTTCCTATTTGGTTTTTTTATTTTCGTGTGTTTTTTCTTCTGTGTTGGTTTGCCTTTGACTCTATTTTCCCAATGGATAAGGCACTTGTATTCTTTCCCTAAGTTTTTTATATGGTTCTTGATCTTGCCTCGTTCCTCTATCAAGTCATCCCCAAAAAGAACCAGCTATTGTAGTCCTCAAAATTCCCCTCTTTTTGAAGTCAAGTTTCGAAAATTTTGAGTCAATACCGTGGAGTATTGGATCGCGTCAAGCCTAGTATTGTTTTCCATTTTCTATTCCATGGAGAATAATTAGAAATTCAAGCGTACATGTGGAGTTTTTCCTCTTTTGTTTATTTCTTCTCACAGTCGAGAATGACGGATGTATCTTCCCCGTTAATTTTTTCCCTAGCATCCATGAGTAGTACATGGATATCTCTGATTGGATGTGGCATGGCCATTTTTCAAACAAAAACGGAAACCTCCACATGTCCAAATGACACAACTCCAAGGGCAAGGCCTAAGGGACAGTCCTAAAAAAGCGCAGGCTTTCCACATGTCCCAGGTTTCAAAAGGGAGACAAAAACTAGCCCAAATTGGCTAAGTATGGAAGGTTGAGTGGACGATGCCACGTGTCTCATCGGTGAAATTTCAAGGGTCACAGATAGGGGTAGTTCTCAAACTTTCGCCAGTCCTCCACATGTCCCAAGTCCAAAAAGGGACATAGCTGATTGCGTAAATTGACTAAGTATGAGTTTGTCAGCGGAAGCCTCCACGTGCCTCAACGACGCAATTTCAGAAATGAAACCAAAAGGTCAGTTTCCAAATGAGCGCTAACGTGCCATGTGGTCAGAGTCAATGGAGAGATAGAGTTGGCCATTGAAAAGTCTAGGACTGATGGAAGGAGCCACACGTCAGCTCGACGCAATTTTAGGAGGCGTATCCAAAGCAAAAAATCAAATGAGCACCAGTTCTCCACATGTCTAGAGGTCAACATAAGTCAAGTGGGAAGTAAGCCTGAGTTAGCTAAGTATAAAGAACCAGAGGATCTATCCACGTGTCATCTTGGCACAATTTCAAAGGAAATATCCAAGGGTAGGTTCCAAATAAGTGCCAGCTCTCCATGTGTTTAGGGTTAGATATACGGCCCCACCAAACAAAAGGGATAAAGTCAAATATTAATCCCGAATAGAAAGTCAAGGTGGGGAAGAGGGCCATCAGGGTGATTTGAGAATTTGAGCCTTGTTTTCATTAAAGGAGCTTAAAGTTAAAAAGTGACCCGTAACCCCCCCCCCCCCCCCCCCACAAAAGGGAAAAATTAAAATATTAAGCCCGCATCGAAGGTCAAAGTAGGAGGTGGGCCGTTGGAGCAATTTGTGTTTTTGAGCCCACATTGAAAAGAGGTAAAATTATAAAAGTAATCCATGACTCTGTCTCCAATCAAGTAAGGCCACGTGTTAAGACCATATCAAAAGCGGGTGAGTAGGCCAAAATTTTCTAAAATGCCATTTCTTAAAAGGGCACAAAATGCAAAAAGCATTCGCAGGCCTGCTTCAATTTAAATCTCTCCCATGTGGACGGCTCATATTCAAAGTTTGTAAAGGAAGATTCAACGGCTGCGATTCAATGCGTCTAGTTTTGTTGCCAGACATGGAAACAACTGAGGCATTGGAGAGACTCAGATATTGGTTTATTGAATCAGTTTTCATCATTTTTTGTAGCTGAATGTAACTGTTCTTAGAAACTATTTAATGGCTTCTCCATGCAATTTTTCGGGTTGGATCTTGGTACTCTGTAAAGTAATAGATTTGAAGTAATCAATACATAAGTTTTCCCCTTTATTCCTCTGCTTTTCTTCTATAGACAAGAGTAAAAATTGAAACTCAGCTACCTATAGACAAGAGTAAGTGGAAATTGAGTACCCCAAAATATAGCTATTCAGAACACCACGGATCCAAGTATCCATAGTGTGTGTCCAAATTATATCAACACCATAGAGAGCCTAAAATTATTCTTGCATCCAGACAAGTGTGCAAAATCTCTAATTCCTTTTATACGCATAAGAAACCAACCACTCATATAGTTCTATGGGAAAGATAACAAAGAATCTCTCATATAGACAGTCATACAAATTCTATTCAACCCGCACACGTGCGTCAAACTCAGATCCTATGTTGAATCTCCAAGCGTACACTTCTTCCAGATCTACTATCCAATCCTCAACACTTGTTAAGGTTAACCAATACGTCTTCATCACGCAACATCCTGATAACAACTGAAAAAGAGGTCCCAGAAATGGAACCAATAATGCATCCTAGAATTCACTATGATTAACCCATGTGCATTGACACATCACTCATCCTGAGTTGAGAGCTCACCCAAAGTGCACAAAGGCACCAGGTCCCTCTTTATGGTTGCTTATTAAGAATGTTGGCATGATGGTGCATATAGGTATACAAATTCATAACCAATAGTAAAAAACACACAATGCATAAACCAAATATAGATCTTAGAGTATATGTAAGATGAAATAAACAATGACTATAACAAGAGTTACCATGCAAGAACTAGATTTAGTCATGTTCAACACCATTATCTAGACAATATGAACCATTGTATTAAATACTGTAAAATACAGAAGCTTCTTACATTACATAAGCATCTCTATGAGTCATGTGCGTGACAAAACCAACAACATAACTCCACAAGTTGACACACACAAAACCGTGAAAATCAATACATATATATAGGGGTGAGGACTTACCCTTCACTGCCCATGCACTTCTCAAAATAGGTCACAGGCTAATAATATTCATGCACCTTTACAAAAGGATGCACAACATTCAAGTACTCTTAAGAATAGACTTCCTATAGTTAACTCTGAGTAGAAACCCTATTATTAGCCTAAACTGCCCATGGCACTCAGTTGTTGCTTGCTCCCAAAATACCATTACATGCACTACAAGTCTTCATGTATTTGTGTGTTCAACATGCTAACTTCAAAACTAGCCTTTAAAATAGAAACGAATAACTCCTGATCCTGGGCGCTTCAGATATAATGTAGCGTTGCATGCTCTTTCAGCACCCTACATTCATGCACCCAACACTTATGCCATTTTTTTCTATCCAAAATGTGTGGCGGAGAGGCCCACCACGAAGATCTAGTGACTCCTTTCCCCCTCGGAGGAGGGCTCCATCCCGGTCCACAGGAGGATGGAGCTGGAGGGAGATCCCGAGGACAGGCGGAGTGGTGGTTATGAGAGTGGTTTTTGCGACACAGTCGTGGTGGCGGCAGCGGCCGAGGCGGATATGGATAAGGTGGTGGTGGATTTTTTGGCAACTTCATCTTGTAACACTGAACACTACCATTTTATTGCATAGACACGCTCTCGTAGTAAAATAGTTTTAATAAAGTGATTTATGTCATTTCAATCACAATATAAATTTCGGTATCATACTATCAATTAATTCCAAGTTATATAAGTTTCATTCTAATTTTTTTATAATAGTGGCATTGTCAATTTTATTTATTCAATTCAACAACAAAAAATGTCTTATAGATGTATTTTCGGTGGCAACTAAAATTCTGTAAATTAGCTTCATTTCACATTGGGAGGGGTGGGGGGGGGGGGGGATCGGGCAGTGCATGGAAGACAATATAGATATAATGTTCACATTCCACTAAGTTAGTAGCATCAAATCAAAGGATGGAAGCAATGGAGGATGGACAAAAATCAACATCCTCTAGTCAGCCACTAGCGATAGGGCTGCATACAACATCGGTGGCATGCTTTTTAGTTTTATATTTACTTTCCATTGTGATGTGGTATTGAATAAGAATAGAATTAGTACTCATATTCGGATTTGTAATACGTGCGCATCATTTCCTTATATAACCTCCTAATGTTAAAATATTGTGGAGAGAAAAACTAGTGTAATGCAGATCATGGATCTTGAAAAGATTAATGGTAATCTAGAAAACCATATGAGATGAATAGTTAATGAATTTTTGTTCATATCTAGGTTTGTGGTAAAACTGTGAAAAACCATGAAAGCTTAATAAGAGGTGCCTTTCATTTGGATCGAGATCACAAGCCACAAGAATTTGGCATACCAAAAAAGTCGGGCATAGTACAGTTGATAGTGTCATTATGTTTCCTCCATGTTCACAATAAGGAAGGAATGCTGGGAAATCTTAATATGAACATGAAATATTAATATAGTATGAATTATTAAACTGAGAGGTGTTCCTATAGTGATAGGTAAGGATTATAATGGCACGCATTGACTGAAAAATCTTTTTTATTTTCCCATTAATATTTAATAGTTAAACTAATTTATTTTTTAATGTTGACTCAATGTTTAATAAAGAAAATAAGTACATGATTATGTATTTATACATGGAAATCTAAGTTATTTTAAAAGCATGAAAGATAAGAAATGTGAAACGATAAATAATTGTACCTATTACTGTGGAAGTAAAATCAAGATAATTTGGGGATATTAATTTTTATTGGAAGGAAATTACTGCCGAGTAAATAATAAGTGAGAATCGTAAGTAACTATAATATTATTAGATTGATCTATATTATTTTTAGTTTTTTTACTTTTAAATGTATTTTTTACTTTTACATGTAAATAACTATATTTATTTTTAGTGGAAGATAATTAGTGCGAATAAATTATAAGTGTTATATTATATTTAGTTTTAAAATGTATTTTACATGTATTTTTACTTTTAGATGTATTTTTATTTTATGTTAACTTTATTTTAATTTTTATATTTAGATGTGTTTTATAAATAAAACATATAAATAAATGTTTTATATTTGTAATTAAAATTTAATAAATACAATTCTATATTTAAAAACTAGCATAGATATCTTAAATATATCTATCTAAAATACACTGAGAGATATCAATCTCGAGGTACCTATATTGGAATTCTCACATAAATTAGATAGGCACTGCTTATGTGAGAATTCCAATATAGGCACCTCGAGATTGATATCTCTGGTGTATTTTAGATAGATGTATTTAAGATATCGATGCTAATTATTATTTTGTAATGTAAGATGTTAGAGTGTAAGTGAGTTGTTAATTAAACAATTCATTTACTATAATAGTATTGAGTGAGTTGTTTTGTTAAAACAACTCACTCAATACTATTATGTAAATAAATTGTATATATAAATGAACTATTATATAAATATCTCCATATTGAATAATAAGTTGAAAAGAAGAATTATTGTGTGGAAATACTTTTTCATCCTTAACCAAAATCAAAATCCAATATGCACTCCATTTAAAATAGCTTCCGAAAGTGATCATTTCCTAAAGAAGGTTTTAATATTTACATTTCCACGTGCGATTGATTGATTAATTGAATATGAATGAATTAAATCGTTTCTTGCTCTATTGATGTGGAGTATATAATAAGGCCAGACTAAATTCATATCAATCAACGAAAGGTGTGATAGAAGTAGTCAAGGAAATTCATTATATTTCACTGGAAGACATTCCCTTTGAAGATGTCCTTATTGGAAAGTGTCAAATTCCAGTAGTTCTATTTCCAGTTGGCTTTTTCGGCCAACATTTTATTTAATGTTGTTGAGGTAAGTTTCGAGCATTTCTTAAACCAACTTTTCTATAAAAAAATCTACATATTTTCTTGTCGTCTTCTTATGTGGTAAAGGGTAATAGACATACAACACATATCACCATTTTCTTAATTTTCATGTTCATCATTGTAAATAATGGAAGGAATAGTTGTGTTGTTGTTGGGGTTATTACCGACTTCCCCTGCCATTTATAGTGGGGAAATATCTCACCGCCATTCTAATCTTTATGCATTGATATGTATGCTCCCAAACTTCACTCGTGGTCTCTTTTTAGTTGTTACTATGTTTTATTTTATGACTGCCTGATCTACAGTTTTACTTTAAAGGACTTGTTGAAATTGAGTTGATTGACTGAAATCCTTGTGTTATAAACAGGGGGCTAGCTGGGGTGCATATCTCTTCAAGATAAATGTTTTGACCATGTCCTTTGCACCAAGGGGCTCACATGAAACTAGCCCAAGTACATTTTGTCGTGGAGCATGGTGTTCTTGTTGTGATTAATGTCATAGGCACTTAACGACTTCCTTACCCTTCTAGAGCCTTTGATATGTATCATTGTTCACGTTGTTTGATTCCTTGGACTGTAAATGGTAGGGGAGCTATTCATAATTAAATTTTTAATTTTATGTTCATTTTTCAGTTACAAAAGGACCATAGGTTAACTATTTTGATTCATATACTGATTTTCTTTTTAAAAAAATTACAGATGGGCTTTATATGATGGAAGTGGACCGAGTTTTGAGACCTGGAGGTTATTGGATTCTCTCTAGATCCCCCATCAATTGGAAACAAAATTACAAAAGTTGGAAAAGATCAAAGGAGGATCTTAAGATGGAGCAATACAAAATAGAAGAAATAGCATAACTTTTATGTTGGGAAAAGAAATACCAAAAAGGTGATATTGTTATCTGGAAAAAGATAATTAATAGTCAGTCATGTCCTAAAATCCAAAATAATATTGAGCCGCCTCTTGCCTATGAATTGGTCAATCCTAATGATGCTCGGTGAGTTGCTGAACTTTATGGCTCAAAATTTGAAAGTAAATTGTATAGTTTACTTTTTGGAAAATAATATTAATGGTCATATATCTTGTTCAAAGTTTTTGAGATTGGAAAACTCATTATTTTTATGTTCAACATTTCCTACTTGGATATTGTTTAGGCTTGGGAAGGGCCAAAAAATCTGTACAGTCATTATTCTTATGTCTAATTTTAATTTGGGATATATTTATGGCCCTCAATAAGGTAATAACACTACAATAAATTTGGAAAACACGCATGCTTGCAGGGTTTGTTGTATTTGGGATTCAGTCAAAAAGAAAAACATTATGCTTTGTTGGGAAGCAATAAACTCTTATATTTCCAGGGAATCTTCCTGGGGACCATTTTCTTTTAGATGTCAAATATCATGACAAGTCTAAATTGAATGTCAATCCTAATCTTCAAAGTAAATTTTATTATAAGCTCCACAAAATGAGATTATTGAATATGTTTTGAGAACATTTAAATGTTTAAAAGGTAGCTTTATTAGATAAAGGTCCTGTGTTTGACCAAATGACGAGACATGATTTATTTTGGTGACTATCATAATTGTGTCTTACAAAAATGTGGACAATATCAAAATAAGAATTTTGCAATAGCGTATAAACATCTAGGGAATATCAACACGAAATATAACTCCAACAAATTAAACGTTGTTATCCTCTCTAGTGTAATTTTCAACTCATGTACAATTGCTAATGTAAATAAAAAGGCCATAGTTCTTCAGAAAATACACATAACAATTACACAAATCCATTGTTATTAAATTGTCCTACACACTAATGCCAATTGACATGTAATATAAACTGAAGACTCTCTGTTGAAAGTTCAGAGTCGCGAGTTGGAAAGTTTATTTGGAACAATAGTAGGTCCCATGATGACTCCCTTTTCCATTTCTATTTTAAACGATTTCAATGCCAACTTGGTCATGTACACGAGCATATTTATTCCTTGTCTTTGGGGATTACTTTTACTGGACGGAAGGAGTAGAAACAAATTGGTATGGATTGGTGAACACCAAGCAAGTTGGGGACCTACACTTGCTACTTCACCCCACCCAAAATCCAGTCGATGCAAACCCAGCTGCCTCCAATCACTCATATACCTATTTCTAGAGCTCAAATAAACATCCAGTGCATCTCGCTGAGTCTCGAGAAAGTCAATATTTGATCTCATATACTTGTCATCTAACAACATATTTGATTTCCTTATAATGATGATAGCATCCAAAATAGACCCGGTGAGTGTTAATTTGTTAGCTTGGATAGTTGTTTGTCCATTTAATAAGATTAGATAATAGTTATCTTATTGTTGAGAATGTATTTAATTATTTTCTAATTTTTTATTTCCTTTAGTGACACCTTGCAACCTATTTGTTATGGTTATTAAGTTGTTATGTATCTCAGCCGTCGATTGAGAATCGATCTCGGTCATTGGTTTACCAATGAGAGTAGTATAAAAGGAGGTCATTGGGAATTTTGAGAACACAATTTTTGTAGAAGCATTTGAAGTGCTACCAAATGAGTTTGGAAGTTTGCAGTGATAGCAAATAGTCTTGCAGTGTTAGCAAGGGTGCAGTGATAGCGTTGGGGATAGCAGTGGGGGAATATCAGCGGGAGAAGTTGGGAAATTGTTGGAGTTCTACCAATAAGAGGAAAGGAATCTTTGTATCTCTTAATTTGCTAAAGCTAATATAATTCCTCATCTGTAGAACTGGTTTTCCCTTAGGGTTTTTCCAGGGACAATTTTTCTGAAAATATTGTGTTCTTTCTGTTACACATTTATTTCCATATTTTTATTAGTGAAGTCGCAGTTGTGTTATTTTTCGATATTAGCTGTGAATTAGTTTTTGACAGTTAAATAATCTTTTCAGATAGGAGATTAATAATCAGTGACTGCAATAGAATTTTCACATGATATAAGAGCTGTGTTAAGGGTAGAAAAGGTTTGCCCTAGGAAATAAATTGAGGGTTTCTATAACCTAGTTTGATCTCTTTAAATTCTTTTTACTTTTATCCTTTGAGATGGCTTCATCTGGTTTGAGAGATCAGGACAGATTAGATGGTGCCTCAAAGTTTGGTGTCTGGAAGACCAGACTTTCTTTATTGTTGGAAGTGAATGGTATAAAGGATTATGTTACCACTGTTGTAACTGTACCTACAAATGCAACACATCTTACAATATACAAGAAAGAGGATGCTAAGGCGAGGAGGATTTTCCTTGATGGTGTCAAGGATCATATTGTTCCACACATCTCCGAGTTAGATACGACGAAGAAGATGTGGGATGCCATTCTGAATTTGTACCAGAATGCTACCACTAACCGGAAGTTGATTCTCAGAGAAAAGTTGAAGAATACCAGAATGAACAAGGGAGAAGACGTTACAAGTTACCTCACTAGGATTAGACTCATCAAGGATGAGTTAGAATTTTTTGGAGATAAGAAAGATGATGATGAGCTAGTAAGAATAGCCCTAAATGTGTTTACTAAACAATGGGATGTCTTTGTTCAAGTTGTTAGTGGATGAGACACCTTACCGAGTTGGGATCAACTATGGAATAATTTCACTCAGGAGGAGTTTAGACTAAGTCTTGTCAATGGGACCAACAAGAGTTAGAAAAGTGAGGGAGAATAAGAAAATGTTTCCCTAGTGGGAAAAGGGAAAGCAAAGAAGGGATTTACCAAAGGATCAAATTCTCAAAGTGAGAAGAAGAAGGACATGTCTAAGGTCAAGTGCTATGGCTGTCACGAGTTTGGCCACTATGTTAGTAACTACTTACAAAGGAAGAAGAATGATAAGAAGGGCAAGAACCAGGTGGTAGCTTCAGCAAGTGCAGAGGATCTCTATAGTAGATTGGAGGATGAGTTTGCACTCATAGCTTGTATGATCAGCTCAACCTCACAGTGTGTTTGGTATATAGATAGTGGGGTGTCATTTCATATGACATGAGTTAGAGAGTACTTCTCCAGTTACCAGGAGGAGGACACCAATATCCAAATTTCTGTGGGGAACTTGTCCAAGCTCAACCCAGTTGGGAAAGGGACTGTTTAGTTTTAGAAGGAGAATGGAAAGATAGTTCCACTTCATGATGTCTTGCATGTGCCAGGCTTAGGTATGAATCTGATTTCTGTATCTGTTCTTTAGGATAAAGGGTATAATGTACTTTTTAGAGGGACACATGTGTTGATTAAGCACAAGGATTGGAAATCACCCATAACTATTGGAGTTAGGAGTGGTCACCTTTATAGGTTACAGTTTGATACTCCTAAGGCACTTATGAGAAGAAGTAATCCTAGAGATCTTGGAGAGCTATGGCATAGGAGAATGGGCCATATTCATCATGGTACTGCTTAAATTGCTTAAATTGCTTCACAGAGCATGATGATGTATGTAAGGGATGTGTGTTGGGGAAGTTTGCAAAGCATATTTTCCAAAGAGTGACAATAGATCTAAGGGTTTTCTTGATCTAGTACATTAAGATGTATGTGGACCAATGTCGACAAAGTATCTCAGAGGATATGTGTACTATGTTACATTTATTGATGATTTATCTAGGAATACCTGGATATACTTCTTGAAGACCAAGGATGAGGTTTTCAGTCGCTTCCAAGAGTTCAAGGCTCTTGTGGAGAACTCGACAGGAAGGAAGATAAAGGTTCTTCAGTCAGATAATGGAGGCGAGTACAAAGGAAATGACTTCCAAGATTTGTGTACCAGAGAAGGAATCAAGAGAGAGTGGATGGTTCCTTACAATCCACAATAGAATGGAGTTGCTGAGAGGAAGAACCGTTCTATATCAGAGGCAACAAGGGCTATGCTACATGACCAAGACATGCCACTCTATCTATGGGTAGAGGCATGTAGTACAATAGTTCACATTTAGAATAGGGTTCCACACAAGGTACTAGGGAAGATGACACCAGAGGAATATTTCACAGGGAAGAAGCCAGATGTAATTCACTTCAAGATATTTGGGAGTTTGGCATATTGTCATATTCCAGAAGATACACGTACCAAGTTAGATCAGACTGTAGAGAAGGGGTACCTTGGTGGGTACAGTGAAACTTCAAAGGCATATAGGATTTTTATTCCAAGGACTAGAAGAATTATTGTCAGACGTGATGTCAAGTTCATGGAGGACAAAGCGTTTAGAAGGTCTAGATATTTTCTAGCAGATGATCAAAGTGAGCAGCCAACAAAAGCTCCAAGTCCAAGTCAAGGGCAGAAAAGCTCAAGTACAGTTACTAGTACAAGCATAGACTCAGATAGTGAAGATTCACAGAGTTTGGAACAACTGGTGCAGTAGGATATGCATCTAGAAGATTTAGAGGTTGATATTTCATCCTCTAGAGTTGGCAGCAGGAACCGTGAGGTTCAAAACACAAAAAGGGATACTCAAGAGTTTATGGGAGCTCCTAGGAAGAGTACAAGAGAGAGGAAAGAACCAGCCAAGTTCAATGACTATATGGCATTAGTTAGCCAGTTGGTAGATAGTGAGCCTTCCAGCTATCAATAGGTTGCACAACATCATGTATGGTAAGATGCTATGGTTGAGAAATATACTTCAATAATGCATAATGATGTGTGGGAGGTAGTTCCTAGACCAATAGATAGGGTAGTAGTTGGATCACGTTGGATATTCAAGATAAAGCACGGTGCATATGGTAGCATCAAGAAATACAATGTAAGGTTTGTGGCAAAGGGGTTCTCTTAGAAGGAGGGAATAGACTATGATGATATATTTTCTCCAGTGGCTAGGTATACTTCTATACGAGTTGTAATCTCATTTACAACGCAGATGGGATGGAAGATCCATCAAATGGATGTCAAGACATCATTCCTTAATGGTGAATTGAAGGAGGAGGTATACATAGAACAACCAGAAGGCTTTGTAACACACAAAAAAGAGACCCACGTGTGTAGATTGATGAAATCCTTGTATGGACTCAAGCAGGATCCTAGAGTGTGGTATGAGCGCATTGATACATACTTGCAGAAAATGGGCTTTGTGAAGAGTGAGGCAGATGTTAACCTCTACTACTTTGTGGTTAGGGGTGAGGTGCTCATTCTTGTTCTATATGTAGATGACTTGTTTCTTACAGGTGCACTAGGGCTCATAGAGGATTGTAAGAGGGACCTTGCAAAAGAGTTTGAGATGAAATACTTGGGACTCATGCACTATTTTCTAGGCACGGAGTTGTGGTAGACAGATGAAGAGATTTTCCTTGGTCAAGGGAAATATTACATTGAAATCTTGAAGAGATTCAAGATGGAGGACTGCAAAGCCATGTCTACACCTATGATCACTAATTGGAGGAAGGTAGATACATCTAAGGAAAAATATGTAGATCCAACCTTATACAAGTAGTCAATTGGTTCGCTCATGTATTTGGTCAACACCAGGCCAGATATAGCATTTACAATAAACTCTCTTAGTCAGTTCATGGTTGAGCCAAAGAGAGTGCATTGGACATCGGCTAAGCATGTATTGCGTTATTTGCGTGGTTCAGTTGAGTATGGGATCATATATGTTCGAGGTGAAGGAATAAAGCTAATAGGCTATACTGATGCAGATTGGGTAGGCAGTACAACAAACAAAAGGAGCACTTCAAGGTGTTGTTTTAGTTTAGGATCAGAAGTTGTTTCTTGGTTCAGCAGGAAGCAGAAGTCTGTGGCTTTGAGTTCATCAGAAGTAGAATACATTGCAGCTAGCATGGCGACATGTGAAGCTATATGGCTTCGGAAGTTGCCAGTGGCCTTGTTTGGTCAGAAGGTTGAGATTATTGTGATACACTGCGACAATCAAAGTTGCATCAAGTTGTTTGAGAATCCAGTGTTTCATGATAGTTCTAAACATATAGATATCAGGTATCACTTCATCAGGGATTGTGTATAACGAGGTATTTTTCAACTACAATACATACCTACAGAGGAGCAGGTAGCAGACATTTTGACTAAGGAATTGGGGAAGGCAAAATTTATCTTCTTTAGAGATAAGATGGGTGTTGTGCAGAACAACTTCCTCGCTAAGAGGGAGTGTTAATTTGTTAGCTTGGACAATATTTGTCCATTTGCTAAGATTAGATAATAGTTATCTTATTGTTGAGAATGTATTTAATTATTTTCTAATTTTTTATTTCCTTTAGTGACACCTTGCAACCTATTTGTTATGGTTGTTAAGTTGTTATGTATCTCAGCTGTCGATTGAGAATCGATCTCGGTCATTACCAATGAGAGTATTATAAAAGGAGGTCATTGGGAATTTGGAGAACACAAGTTTTGTAGAAGCATTTGCAGTGCTAGAAAATGAGTTTGTAAGTTTACAGTGATAAAAAACAGTCTTGCAGTGTTAGCAAGGGTGCAGTGATAGTGTTGGGGATAGCAGTGGGGGAATATCAGTGGGAGAAGTTGGGAGATTGTTGGATTTCTGCCAGTAAGAGGTAATGAATCTTTATATCTCTTAATTTGTTAAAGTTAATATAATTCCTCATCTGTAGAACTAGTTTTCCCATAGGGGGTTTTCCAGGGACAATTTTTCTGAAAATATTGTGTTCTTTTTGTTACGCATTTCTTTCCATATTTTTATTAGTGAAGTTGTAGTTGTGTTATTTTTCGATATTAACTGTGAATTATTTTTTGACAGTTAAATAATATTTTCAGATAGGAGATTAATAATCAGTGACTACAATAGAATTTTCACAATGAGAAGGTGTTGGGCGGTAGTGTAGGCACATCCACTAGAAATGGAATTTCTATAGAATCCAAGAGCCAGTGGGGGCTTCAATTTTGTCCACTGCAAACAGAAGCTTCACATAATCATTCTGTGGAATTTGAAGAGCCTTTGTCCTCGTTCTCCAACCCAATGCTGCCACTACTTCGAATGTGGAGGTATCAACTCTGCTTCAACTGCTTGAACATGTAACTCTAGATCCATTATCGTACTCCTATGCTTCAAATCCTCTGAAATTATTATCATTGTCATCTCATTAAGTAATGAATTTTAATGTTGACTTGTTTCGGCTCTAACTTAAAAAAATAGTTTTGACTTGTATGCTTTCGCATGATTTAGGAGAAAAAATTATTTTCCACCGACATGATCTAACATGACTTCATTCAAAGATGAATCCATGTTTAGGACAATTTACTAAAAAAAAATATAGTTCCACTTTTAGCGCAATTCACTTTACAAAATAGTTCAACGTTTAGTACAATTTGCTTATAAAATAGGTCCACATTTTTTTAGACGTCAGAAAAAAAATTTTGAAGTAGGTGAAGTTTGTTTGTATCATATAATTTCATAGCCTCGACTACTAATTTTTACTCATCTCGAGTGATGGCCAAAATAAATTGCATTTTGAAGCTTTTTCTTGTGCAACATATTGTTGTTGGAGGAGGAAGGAACACCAAAAACATATTTTACAGACACAAGAATATATATAAAACAGAGCAGCAGTGCTAAACAAAAGAGGACAACTAAAATATGGAATTTCTTTCTTCTATTATCCATAAAAACTGATTTACAAAAACTATATATATTTTTATTTGATTTACAGAAACTTCTATTTTCTTGCCTTCAGCTGCTACTAGATATCCACCTAAAAAAATAGACAACTACTACTATATTTTCCTTCTCCTCTATTTTCTTTTGTTGTTGCAAAAATAACTCTTAGATCTGTTGTTCTTTTATATTTTCTTGTTATTTGATTTCCTCTTTACGGTTGCTAAAAATCTAGAACATTCTTTCCTTTTTTTAATTATTTAATTGTTTTCCCAACTAACCGCATTAAGTGAGGAAGTTTAAAATTTAAAATAAAAAAAATCCCGCTTGGGGATGAGCAGTAATGTGGGTGTTTGGGATTATATTTCCAACACTCCCCCTTAATAACAACCACAAGTACAAACTTGTACTTACGTTGTGTAAGTGTTCGAAGTTTGGTCTGGAGCTGACTTCTGCTAAATCCATGACACCCAAGCTTTCTCTTAGGCATTCAAAAGTATCTTTTGGTAATGATTTGGTGAATATATTTGTTAGCTGCTGCTGAGATCTACAATATTTGAGTTTAATCTCTCCATACTCCACCAATTCTCTAATAAAATGATAGTGGATCTCAATATGTTTGTTTCGTCCTTGGAAAAATGGATTTTTAGTCAAAGTTATGAAGGATACATTTTCACAAAATATAGTTGTAGCACTCTTTTGTTCTTCACACAAAGCTTCAAGTATCATTTTCAACCAAATAGCTTGACATGTTGTTGCATTTTCCGCTATGTACTCAACCTTTGTTGTAGAAAGAGAAAAAGGGTTGCTTCTTAGATGCCCATGAAATGGCTCCTGAACCCATATGGAATACATACCCTAAAATACTATTCTTGTTATTAATGTATCCTGCCCAATCACTATTAGTATATGTAATATCCCCTTTTAGGATATTATTTAAATGTGCAAAAATTAATTATCCTGATCACCCTAGGAAGATTAGATCTTCTTGGTTTGACCTGAAATAACTCAATGTCGCCAATAATACAACCCAATATGGGGTTGGAGCATGCCAAAGTAGTGGGTTAGATGGGAAAACTAATTAGAATGCTAATATCACCCGGATCTTATTTTTAACACCAGTTAATTAATTAAATAAATACCTAAACTGCTTCAATTATTTCCCACTTAACCATCCAAGAAAAAATTCTCCAACTTTGGATTTTGGGCCCCAAAAATATGAAGAACAATGTCCCAAAATCATTTTTTGCAAAGCCAACATAAAACCCTACTTTTCCCTAAAAAATAGGCCGCCCAACACATTTAGGGCATCAAATTCACTCCAAAAATTATGAAATCACTTCCTCCTTATTCATCCTAATTTCTACAACCAAATCCAACATTAACTTGACCCCGAAACTACATATTTGAAATATTATTAATTAATAATGTCCTGATAGCTTGTCGACAGCTGAAATATTCAAAAATTCATAACTCATCCAATACTCAGTGTTTTTCCATTAAATAAAATGCAAAACAAACTAGAAACCAATGTCTTTCCAATGCACTATGATTCTGAATTTTTTGAGCATTAAAACCTTGACAAAATAACCTCATAAATATTCTTTCAAGTTGTTAGGGTTAGATTAAATCATATAAATTAATTCCAGCTCATACACCCCTTCCAAAATATTCAAATAATCAGCCCTTTCTTTGAAATAATTAATTAAACACATAAGCAAATAGATCTAGCATAATCAACCTCAAAATATGATAGTTCAAACCCCAAACCAAGTCGATTTGCTAAATAAATTACAAAAGTAATAATAATCACCAAATTACATCAAACCCTTCACAAAAATCCAGATTTATGCTTCAAACAAATATGCCCATACCCAAGACCAAGTCCCTAAAGCTAGAAAGGGAATAACCAACAAGTAGATTTGCAAATCTCATGAAAATACTTCAATTCAAAACCAACTCAATAAACTCCCACATAAGAGATAGAGAAATCAATGGGTATGCATCCCAATTACTCCAAGCATGGAGTGAAATCAATAATTCATCCAACATAACCCTCTAAGGAAATGAAACCTCCCTTTTATAGAACTAAGGGGTGCAATATCCAATAAAGACTGGCCTTTCCCTTTTGGAGGGAAAACATAAACTCTTATTAAAATATTTAATACCAAGACTATGTGCACTTTATTTATTTATTAAATAAATAAATAAAAGTAAGTAACATATGTGCACATTAAACTAAGTAAAGATACTCCCACTTGTAGTGCTAGGCATACCAATGGTTTATAATGCAAATGAAAAATAAATATTAATAATTTCCCCAAAAAAGGGACATTACAATATAACTAATTAGCTCTAATTCATATGATGCAACATATAGAATACCATAGTTTCTAATACCATTTAGATATCTCAAGATTCTCTTCCCTGCTTGCCAATGTGTTTCCTTGGGGGACTCCATAAATCTAGGAATTTAACTTATTGCATGCATTATATCCGACATAGTTGTTTTTAAGTACATCAAACTTCCAACCATGCTCTTATACAAGGTTGGGCTTACACTTTTGTTGGAATCTTCCTTGCTCAATCTTAGGCTTGTAGCTGCTGGCGTTGGGACAAGTTTGTTGTTCAAAATTTTGAACCTTTTTAAAACTTTGATGGCATGCTTGGATTGGGATATCAATATACCATGATCCATTTTCTTCACTTCAGTGCCAAGAAAAAAAATTAACAACCCCAAATTCGTTATTTTAAACTTTCTCTTCATTGATTTTTTATAATCAACAATCATGATATCATCATTGGATGTAAAAATTAAATCATCCACATATATGAAAACAATTAAAATCTTACCATGAACCACCTTGATGTAGAGTGTGGGCTCACTATTGCTTTTGATGAAGCCATTTGACAACAAGTAAGAATCTATCTTGTTGTACCATGCTCTAGGTGCTTGTTTAAGACCATAGAGCACCTTTCTCAGCCTATATACTTTATCTTCTTGGTTTGATATCTCATATCCAAGTGGTTTCTCTACATATACCTCTTCCTTGAGTACTCCATTTAGGAAGGCTGGCTTCACGTCCATTAAATAAATCTTCCACTTGTGTTGAGATGCTATTGCCAAAACAACCCGCACGGTTTCCATTCTTGCTACGGGAGAAAATGTCTCATCAAAATATCTTACTGGTTGTTGTTTGTAACCTTATACAACCAGCCTTGCCTTATATATTTCAATGTCACATTCTGTTGTACTTTTTGTTTTATATATCCATTTAAATCATGTTACTTGTTTTCCCAAAGGCAAATTAGTTAGCTCCCATGTATTATTATTTTCTATTGCATCTATTTCCTCATCCATGACATCACACCTTTTCTTTTCTTTTACAAATTCTTTTTAAAATGTTGGATCACTATGAGAAAATAATGCAAAATTCGTATTTTCGTCAAAATCAACATACCTTATGTTGTCATAAATCTCCCTCAAGCTCTTTGTCTTTCTTGGCATATAAGAGATGCTAGTGTAGGATCCAAGCTCTCATCTGAGGCATAGCTTGAAATGATGGAGTTGCTTGTCTGTGGAATATTTTGTGATGTTGATGAAGAGGGAGGAGTTGTAATTGAATCTTGTTGGGATGTGATTATTTCACCTTCACTGTTGGAAGTTTCTCCTTCATGGCTGCCTTCTATTTCACCTATTGGTATCATTGTTTTAGTACCCATAGAGCAATAAATAGTGTCATCCCATGACTGATTTTCAATGAAATCAACATCTCTACTAATGATAATCTTTTTCGTAATAGGATTATACAGTCTATATGCTTTTGATTCTTCACTATAACCTATGAAAATGCACTTCTCACCTCTATCATCTAACTTTCTTATTTTTTCTTTTGGAACAAGAGCATATGCAACACAACCAAATATTCTTAAATGCTCCATGTTATACCTTTTGTGTGTCCATGCTTCTTGTGGAATTATGTTACGTGTAGTCTTTGTAGGACTTCTATTCATCAAATACACTGTTGTTTCTACAGCTTCACCCCAATATTCATTTAACAATATTTTTTCCTTCAACATGCTTCTTGCCATCTCTTGGATGGTTAGATTGTTTCCCTCAGCCACTCCATTTTGCTATAAAGTGTACCTGGCTGTAAATTTCTTTTCAATGCCTTTATGCTTGCGAAAATTTAAAAAAATTGTAGATACATACTCTCCCCCCTCTGTCTGTTCTTAGGAACTTTATAAAGTGTCCACTGTACTTCTCAACGAAAGCCTTAAATTGTTTAAATTTCTCAAATGCTTTATATTTATGCTTCAAGAAATAAATCCAAGTCTTCCTATTATAATCATCTATAAAGGTTAAGAAATATTCATTCTTGGAGAATGTGGGGGTTTGCATAGGGCCACATAAATCAGAATGCACCAACTCTAATGGTGCCTCTGCCCTGCATGACTTCCCTTATTGAAAGGGAGGTCTATGCTATTTTCCTAATATGTAAGCTTCACATTTATTTCCACCCTCTACAATTTATGGTAGCCCACTAACCATATTATTTTTTGATAAAATAGATAACCCAGAAAAATTCAAGTGTCCATACCTCATATGCCAAAGTCTAGATGGATCTTAGATGGTTTTTTATAAAACTACTTGTGGTTTCTCATTCGTTGATTACATAGAAAAATCAGCTTTCATTTCGAGAGAAAACATTTGATTTTTTTACATTTGTATGGCTACAATATTTTTCTTTCTCCCATCTTTGTCAAATATTATGCATTCTCCATTATCTATTAGGACTTTGTACCCCTTTTGAACCAACTATCCAATACTTAGGAGATTATGTTTTATTTCGGGGGCATAATACACATCTT
This sequence comes from Taxus chinensis, assembly GCA_019776745.2. NCBI lineage: Eukaryota > Viridiplantae > Streptophyta > Pinopsida > Cupressales > Taxaceae > Taxus > Taxus chinensis. Next base: position 1,047,028,245 of record CM034146.1, on the reverse strand, counting down.
GGATTACCTTTTTATCTCCTTGCTTACTACGAATGGTTATTGCTCCTTTTCCTAAAATTGGAACCAATTCATTGTTCTCCATCTTGATTTCATACTTAACATTTTTATCAATAAATGAAAATAAAATTGCATTACCACTCATGTGGTTGCTACAAACCGCTGTCCAAATACCATACTTCAACACCATTACACATAATGGACGAATTTGACATTGGTTCATAACAGTTATCTTTTCATTAGCCACATTAACACTTTGCCTTGACTAGTCACATTGCCTTTTTCTACATTCACTTGCAAGATGATCATACTTGTGAAAATAATAGCACTGAACATTACTTATATCATACCTTTGATTCAAGTTATTGCTCCTATTTTTTTCTTAAGAGTCTGATTGTGAGGTGTTTTCTCCTTCTTGGGTATAATTTGAAATGATTCTAGGGTTGCTTCTACCTCTGGCATTTCTTCCTCTGTTATCTCTTCCTCTCCCCCTACCTCTTAATTTTTTCTTAGATTTAAAATATTTCTTTGAAGAATGAGGATTTGATTTATTCAAATTTTTCTCATGGGTTTGAAGTGAACCCTTCAATTGATCAACTATCATCTAAGGTAAATCAATAGATTCTTCCATTGTTACAACAATCGGTTCAAATCTTACAGGTAAACTTCTAAGGATTTTTTCAACAATCCTCTGCTTTTCTATGGTTTCACCATTAATCTTCAATTGCTTTATTAACCCAAAAATCCTCATGTGGAAATTACTAATACATTCTTCTTCCTTCATCTAAAAGGTTTCAAACTCTCTTCTTAATAACTGAAGTTTAACAAGCTTTACCTTGTCTATGCCCTTGTATGTATTTTGAAGGATTTCCCATGCTTCCTTTGAGTAGTTAGTTGTTGTTATTCTTGGAAATATTGGCTCTGCCATTGCACATCCAATGAGGCTGATATATTTTGCCTACTTTCTTTTGGTTTCCTTCAACTGGGTTTTTTTGTGCATTTTTGAAAGCAACATTATCAGTCACATCTACAAACTCATTTGAGATTAAATCCCATAAATCATTTGCAATCAAAATGGTCTTCATATTTTTAGACCATACATCATAATTTCTCCCATCAAAAGTGGGAGGTTGTTGTCAGGGTTTGACTTAATTTTTAGCCACAATAAAGACAAACAAATCTACTCCCCCTCAAGAACCTGGCTCTGATACCACAATGTTGTTAGAGGAGGAAGGAACACCAAAAACAGAATTTCTAGACACAAGAATATATATAAAATAGAGCAGCGATTTCAAACCCACATATAAAAATGAAATAAGATAAAATCAGAACATAAAATAGAGAAACAATACTAAACAAAAGGGGACAGCTAAAATATGGAATTTCTTTCTTCTATTATCCACAAAAACTATATATATATATATATATATATATATATATATATATATATATATATATATATATATATAGTGTTCAATGAAAGGTTTTACAAAAGCTATTGAAATGGGGCAAGACCTCAAAGCTTTGTGCAAAAGACCCTCAATGGACCATATGATAAGAAATGAGAAAGGAACCCTATTTGCATGTGTTTAAAACCTGAAATAAGCAAGAAATCTAACAAATAACATTAACCTCTATTCTTGAAAGCTTAAAAAAATATTCCTACTAAAGACTTAAGCAATCAGTTTTGTTGTTTATTCCATGAGGGTGAATGAATCTCACTAAATGGCTACATGGCCAAGTTTATATATTCCATTACTAACCTATCATGGGTGCAATATGAAGCTAGTTTAATGGTGGATGACCCAAGATCAAATGCCTTATTATCTTGGCTAATGCAAATGAGATTTTAAGCTTTCTTAGGCTTGTTTTGGCTTTAGCTTACGTAAATTTGTGTGTTTGAATGGGTAGACTTAGCCTCCTATGGTAGAATTAGATAAGGTTTTCATGATGCTTCATGACAAAATTTAGGTCATTCTGAAAAGGAAATTTGAAGTTATGCAAGTTTTAGCAAAACCAGGTAAGTAACAGTGTGATTTTCAAGCAAATATGGACCTTCTGATGCTCATTGTGGATTGTATAATTTGCATGGGGACCTAATATATTTGAAATAGGTTATTAGTAAATTTATTCTACTTTCATAAAAATAATGAGGTGGTTTGATTGTCACGTTTTTATGAACAATCGTTAATAAGGTAAAGTGGTTTGAAACCCTAGCAAAACCCTAGCTAGGAGCTGCTTACAGAAGATTGGGTATAAAGAGCATGTTTTGATTGATAGTGAAAATGTTATGATTACATTATGTAGTGGAATATTCCATATTTCTAGAAAGGTTTTTTAGATATTGTGGTGATATGTGGGCCCCACCTGAATTTGTTTGTAATGAAGAATTACAGTTTGTGGAAAATTTTGCCAAAGAAGGTAAAGTATAAATTGGAATTTATGATTTATGTGAAGTCTATATAGATGATAATTAAGGTTTCGGGTCATGGTGAAGGATAAAAAGTGCAAAGTGTACCCTATTTTTGAAGACTAGTTTTTGGGGCAGCTTGGAGCATCCTGGACTAAATTGACATTTCAGGAGATGGGGAGTTATTACTTAATTCGAGATGTGTTGTGAAACTAGTTGAGATATATTTAAAATGGTATATCAAACTTATTGATTGGATAAAATATTAAAAATTTATGAGTTATTCTTTGAGACTCAAGTTTGGAAGATGTTCATTCTAGTAGGGTGTAAGTAGCTACAAGAGGTAAGTTGATGTATCTGATTTGATCAAGCTTGATGAAGGTTTTGTATGGATTATAAATCATGTCTAAGTGTTTTCCATGAATTTGTTAAACTTGGGAGTGATTTTTGGTATGATCGAGTAGGTTGAGCTCATTGAGAGTTCTTGAGTCCAAGAAGGGTTAAAAATCAGTTTACAGAGATGGGATTGGTTGAAGGCCTTCCACTTGGATTTCGGATGAGTTATTATATTTTATGTAAAGTTAATTCTGATATATTTCTAATGAGGTATGGTTTGTCTCATGATGTGGTGTTTTCTTCATCCATTCAATTCAATTTGTGAATACATTTTTAGTCGCATTTTCAGGACAGGGGTATTCTTGCTGAGTGATTGAGTTGGTTGAAGCATATAATAGTTGATTTGATGCTTAATATCACCTAGAACTTGAAGAGGGGTGAATTTATCACCTATTTAATAAATTTGTAGGTATTTAAAGTAAAAAAAAGGGTGTTTATCAACTAATTTTGAAAAACATATTTTTGGGTAGCTTGATTTGGTGAAGACAAACTTGATATGGTTTGAACAATTGGATGTTTCATGAGCTCTAAATTTTGTATAAGTGATGTAAAGGTTATATGATTTCCATTCAGTTGTCACTTGCTATAGTTGAGGTGTTCTTGGGTGTCTTGAGGCCTAAGGTAAAGATATGGTGTTGGAAATGGTTGTTTTGTGAAGGTAATGAGCCAGTGGACCCATTAAATGAAATAATTTGATTGGTTCAAGTAAATTGTGACCATGGTTGATGTTTAAATTAAATATTACTGATGTTGGTGAATATGGGATCTTGAATAAGCATGGTTTTGGAATGAGAGGATTTTTCTCACTCTAATGATAGGGTTTTGAGGCTTTTTGGTGCATGGATGGTGGTTTTTGGCATGGTTGACCTATATGGGTCATATGTGACCATTGTAATGATTTTTTTAATGTTTTTCTATGTTGGAAATGGTTGTTTTATGAAGGTAGTGAGCCAGTGGGCCCATTAAATAAAATAATTTGATTGGTTCAAGTAAATTTCAACCATGGTTGATTTTTAAATGAAATATTACTCATGTTTGGTGAATATGGGAGCTTGAATAAGCACGGTTTTGGAATGAAAGGATTTTTCTCATTCTAGTGATAGGGTTTTGATGTTTTTTTGTGCATGGATGGTGGATTTTGGGATGACTGACCTATATGGGTCATATGTGACCATTATAATGAATTTATTTGAATGTTTTTTTTAATTATTGGTAAATAGTTTTTTGAAAGGGACTATACCCTTTTATAACAGTGCTCAAAAGCAAAATGTAACCCCAGAAAGCCCAACAACAAAAAACTGCCAAGAGCCAACAAAAACAAAATAGCTACTTCAAAAATAGCTAAAAAACAACAACTTAACAGCAACACAGCTGCCCAACAACTGTGCAGATGGCCATATGCCCAGATGTAACAATAATAGTACTAACAACAACAAGAATCAAACCTTGTCCAGAGTGGTGGGGGGTTTAGATTTGGCATTACCCTTCTTTTTCCGATCCACCACCGTCCACTCAGGATTTCCTGCATCCAATGCAATCGAAGCATCTGTAATGGATTTGATGTGGATGTGACCCATAGGAAGGGGGGCCGAAACTTCCTTAAACACTGAATCAGCAATCTGCGGACCACATTCTGTAGGAATTTTCTCAATGTTGGCCTGTGAATCAACCACAACGGGTGAGTCAACTTGCAAGGGGGCACTAGAATCCTCAGCCGGATCTGAGTCAATTGTGAGATGTTTAGGAAGAGAATCCATCCACCACGCAACTTTGGTCTTTCGTTTGGAATGTTCACAATCGTTTGTAACATGATCAGTTTGGAAGCAACGCCGACATCTGAAGGCAAGTCTCTCATAGTCAAGCCTCTGTACCCAGAGAATTTCTCCAATCTGAAGATTGATTTCTGCTGGTAAGAGTTTGGAGGTATCAATGTCAACCAGGATTTGAGCAAACATAGTATGTGTTTGAATGGAGGTCTTACCATCAACCGCCACACATGAGCCAAGAGTATCTCCTATAGCAATGAGACAAGATCTGTTCCAAAGTTGTAACGGAAGTCCTGGTAAACGAACCCAAATCGGGTACGTATCAAAAGACTCCTTTAACGAGTCGAAGGACGGATACCATGGTTTGGACATCAGCTCATGTTCCCCCCAAACCCAATGCTGGCTAAAAATTAAATCCCTATCAGCAGGGGTTTCAAAGACCACAATGAAGTAAGATTTAGCACAGGGGTAAAGCTCAATCTTACCTTGTATTTTTTCTCTCCATCTTTGGGCTATCCATTCATGGAGCTGAGAAAGCTTAGGCCAAAATTTATGGAATCTGCATATGAGACCCAGCTGGGAGAGATTTTTCTCCTTGCGATGAATCTTGATAAGTAGATCCTCCCTGATTTTCAGCGTCGGGACCTCCTGGGAGGGTTTTAAGGGCTCATTTTTGGTATTCTCCTTATGTTTGGAGACCGTTGTAGCATAAGAAGTGGATTTATCTCCACTAGAGGTTCCTGTCCCAATGGAGAGACCCCCAGATTTTCTTTGAAAGAGGGTTTTAATTTGCATCAAAAGCCATGTCAATCCAAGAGATTGGAGTTGTATTTTCCATGCCAATTTTATAGGCACTGCCATCATTTTTGCACTCAAGGGACAGGTTCCTAAAGCCGCCGCTAAGGAGAGGGGCATCTTATTTTGTTTCGTTGTTCGTGTCTCCTGTATTCACGTGTTCTGGTCGATCCATGCGCTGTAGAGAGCCCACAGAACAGCGCAAATGCGTAGCAACCATGACGGTGGCAAGCGCGGAACATGCGCGTAACAAGCGCGGAACAGTCGCGGCTAGGAAGCGGCGAAGGCGCGGCTAGGGAGCGGAACAGGCGTGGCGATGGATCTTGATTGTTCGTGTCTCCTGTAATTTATTTTAATGTTGTTAAGGTGTGTGGGTCAAATTTATCATGAGGGACCAACCTCCTTTAGGTTAGAGAGAAGAAATGCATATAAAATTGAAGTTTGAGCTCCATTTGAGTTAGCTAGTCTTGCATGAGGGAAAATTGTGACCTAGAGGAGAGTGTATATGTAGGTATGAAGGCATGCTTTGATAGGCTGATCACAGTGTGTTGTCAGGTATAAGGAAGAGTTTTACATCATGTGTGCAAGGGTATTAGAGGCAAGAGAAATTGATAAGGAAGAATATTGTGCAAGATTTGAAGACCTAGGGTGTGAGCTAGGTTTGTGAGCTGAATAAGAAATCTTCAATCAATTGTGGCAAGAAATAATATCAAACATCAAACATCTTCATGAGGCTGAGTTGTTTTCTTAGTCAGCTTAGGGGCTTGTCAGCATCATTATGGAGTTGGTATGCTTCACTAAATTAGGGGTTGGTCTTCCTTGTAGGGTTGGTGATCTACTAAACTAGGGGTTGGTGCTCCTTATGAAGTTGATGATTCACTAAATTATCTTTGCTTATGTGTAATATCAAGTAGAGTTTTAGTGTGTTTTATTTTCCACATTGAGGGTTTCCTAGTTACATATGGTGTTCTTGTGTTGTGTGCTTTTTTTCTTTATCTTCATGATTGGTGTTGTTTATGCTTAATACAGCATCTACATGGTTATATATGGTTATGAATGGTACAATATAATGTATGAATTCAATGAATTTATGTAATTGAAGTGAAAGATCATTGTAGGACTGATTCACCACCCATCTCAGTACATTATGCTTCCAACAATTGGTATCATATAGCAGGTCCTTGAGAAGCAAGTACTAATTAATTTGAAGTATATCCTATAAAGAAAAACATGGGCAGGTAAATTGAAAATTGGAGGAGAATTTATGAGACTAGTTGAGTCTTAAATCTTTGGATTGCCAAGAAGGATGAAACCAGTAAAATGATCTCAGAAAGATCAGTTAGAGAAGGCTATTTCATATTTGAGATTCAAAGGAAGAAAAGTGTGAAAGACTGAAAACAAGTCCTGTGGTGTGTGTATGCATGGAGGATACATGCTTTCAAAGAGTATGATGTTTGAGCTATAATCAGACCCTAGAATCATATTCATAGGATGGATGAATATCTAGTAGGTTGAAGTCTGAAATCAAAGATACGTCTATGAGAAGAGCTCCAAGGCTCAAAGAAGAAGAGTTTGTCAATATTAGAGAAGAGATTCAAAAATCCTAAAGATCACAAAAAAGGCCTAGGGTTTGAAGGAGAGAAAAAGAAGAAATATAATGGAATTGGTCTAAGTTCCAAGATCAAATAATGAAAGTGACTAAGAAGGACTAATTTTTAGGAGGTCTAACCCCATTAAACAACCAAATTCTATGAGGTATGGTATATCATTTCAATGGATATTACTTTGTTTGTCATGATTTTGGTCATAGAGCTAGATATTAAAAGAGGAGGTCTCTTGAGAATGGTGTATGAGTTTTCAAGGGTAAATTTCTAATCATGTTGTGAGTATGGTCATAGAGCTAAAGATTGTGGATGGAACCCAAGTGTGTTTGAGCCAATAAAAGGAAGAGGAATTTTGCTTTCTTCAATTGTCAAAAATCTAGGACATGTTGAAAATTTTTACCAAAGCAATAAGAGGTTCATTGTAAGATCATGCTCCTATGGTCAAGAAGGAGGATGTTCAAGTCAAGAATGTTAATTGAATCTCAACCCACCATATAGTGCATGCTACATGAAGGTTATTAAGGAGACTGATTCTTGTGCCATAAAGGTTGGAAACATGTTTGTCAACAAGCCCAAGTCAAATCAAGAGAGTATGTTTGCACTTGTTGAAGAATAGTATCATGTATTTGAATATTTTCCTTTCAAGCTCACTGTACAAGACAAGTTGAAGAAGTTAGGCCTCTGGGAAACTTCAAAATTTAATAAGGTATGAGAAATTAATCCTTCCAATGAATTTTTGTGTCCTTAGTAGGTGTCTGAGTGTCTTTAGGTTGTGTCATGTTTGTTTAAGGTCATGTATAGTGTCTCATCACAAGTGTTTTGTGTCTCAAGTTGTCAGTAGTCCTGCTATGTGTCTCAAGGTCTTGATAAATTGTGTCAAATGCATCATATTGTCATTGTACAGTCAAGTGATATCTATATCCTGAGTTAATGAGTATGTTCTAGGTCTTTCCAAGTTTGAGAAAATATGCATTTAAGGTCCTGTTTAAAGTTTTTATGATCTCATGGTCAGTATTGTGAACGTTGGTTATATGTCCAAGACTTAAGTTGATGCTTGATTGTGTTCTATCAAGGCATGAGTCCGTGTTTTGATATGAAAGCAATTGTTGATAATTTACATACAATGATGGATATATATGATAAGAAGTATATGATATAGGTAGTGTTATGAGCCTATTCTTCCATCCTTGAAGTCTTTAAGGTAGTGTTGTGTCCAATCTATGTATCAAGGTTTAGATAAGTTATCCTTCTCATTGTAAGGTGGGGTCTGAGTTTGTAGGTCATTATTATGTAAAGTATCATCATTGTATTGTTGAGTTCATTGACATTGTGGATTATGTTGGTAAGGTCCTACATCAAGAAGATTCATCTCTAGTCTAAGTGTTAGGTCTATGATAGGAAATTCTCAAGAAGTAAGTGAGCATATAAATGTAACCAAAGGTACATGAAGATTTGTGTGGTGTTCTTGTGTTATTTAAATCCTAGAGGCTCAAAGATGTGTAATGACTATCTCCAGGTTGTACAGATCAAAAATTAACTACTACTGGACTGTAAAGTTTTGTACTTGAGTCTCTGAAAGAGAGAGTTTAGTGGCCACAAGTCAAGATAGTCCTAAGTCAAAAGGTCTATAAGTGATCAGGGGTCTGTGTATGTGTCAAGTTTTTCCTTGACATCTGTTACTTAATCATGTAGGTTCAAGATGCCAAGATTATTTGTGTCTCTATGTCTTGTTTATCAAGAGTATTTTCTCATCAAGATTAAGATGTCTATAGGTTGCCAAGTGAAGTTATCAATATTGCTATTTCAAGTTCTCAGAAGATTAAAAAATTTGCATGATTTATCACTGTCACTGTGTATCTGTGAAGGTCTGGTAAAGATTAGTTTAAAGGTCATCCTGTCAGTCAATAGTGACATAATGTTTCATCTTATGTATGGTTCAAAATGTGTCTTTGAGTAATTTGTGGTTTGAGTTCCCTAAGAGTTTGAGCTAAGGTCTTTGTGTAAATTGTATGACTAAGTTGAAGTTGTATGATGCACATCTATCATCTTTGATAATGAGTATGTTCATGAAAAATTGAAGGTGTTCTGCTATAGTTTGGGCTCATTTTCCATTCCAAGTATCTCTGAGTGATAGATTTGTTATAAAAGGCATGCCAAGATATGTTACCAGGTCTGTGAAATACTTATTGAAAGAAACCTCTTAGTAAGTGTTGCATCAAGTAAATGGATGAAAGGTATCAAGTGGTGTTTGGATCTGTGACTCTATCAAAGTATTTAAAGTCTACAAAGTGAGTTTGAAGATATAAAGCATGTCACTATATGCACTTGAAGTATAAATTTTATTTTATGTTCAAGTAATGAGAAAAATCCCCGAGTTTTGTATTGGTGTCTCTAAGGGTGAACAACAAGTTAGATGCAAAAATCAGGTGACCCTATTGAGGTCTTGTCAAGATGTATAGTCATCAAGGTGCATGTGTAAAGGTCAATGACCAACATTTGATCCATCAATATTCATATAGTGATACCTTGTTAGGGAAATATGATGAGGTTTCTGTATAAATACTTCAAGGGTAGATTTACTTGCATCGAGTCATAAGGGTTGACAAAAAAAGTGCTCACAATCCTTGCAACAATCTATAAGGCTTGATATCATGTAAAATGATGCCTCCTAGATTTTTCATGAGTTTCATTGCAACTATGGTTTATGAGGTCAAAGTAAGCTGTGGAGATGTGTATTGAAGCATGACTATCAATGAGATCATCAAGTCATAAATGTTGTGAACAAGTAACCATGGTCTTGTGAGTACCTTTGATGACATGAAGTAGAGTCTCTCAAGTTGTCATAAGTGTGTTATGTTACCATGAAGTCAATAAGAAGATATAGAGTTGGTATTGAAACCAGTGTTGCATGGATGTATTCTTTACAAGGGTGTACAAAATCGGTCAACAAACCTGTATCATGGCTTACTTTGTTAAGATTACATAATGATTATCAATTCCTTAGTGCAATGTTAAGGTCATGATGCGTAACAAATAAAGAAAGGCTACTTTTTTGAAGAATATGACAAGTTCAAATAGATAAACAAGGTTGACCTCAATCTAGTAATCTTAGTGCTATTAGTTTGCTCATAATTCAAGATGTGTAGTAGACTCATTCAGATGTATATGAAAGAATTTCAGTGTATTTCAGGTATAAAATGTCTTCTCATGGATCATATAGTCCTTAATGTGATGGTCTTGACAAGTATGTATGCTCCTAAGGTCTTTGACTAGGGAACTTGAGAAGGTGTGACTCATTGTTGATCTTGAAGAAAGCAAATGATAATCTACAAAATTGTTAGGGTGGTATCTATGAGGGTCAAGAGGGTGCAATCATTTTTTTCATACTATCTCTATATAATTCTTTGTTATATCTTGATAGAGTCAAATGTCTCCAAGTATGTTCCATTGTTAGATGTTTAAAGTAAAATCTCAATAATTTGTAATCAAAGCTTCAAGGATGAAGAACTTGATATGTAAATTGGTGTTTCTATCAAGGGACAAAGAACATGGAGGTAATTTAAATCTTTAGAGGTTTGTATGAGCCATACTAAAGGTTAATGTTGTGTATGCTAAAGGTACCTTAAGGATATGTCAATACTATGATTCATAGAGTATGACATTTCTTGGAATCCTAAATAGTCCGCAGTCTACAAGTTTGAAAAAGAACTGTGAAGAGATTTGATCTAATACAACATAGAGTAGCAAGTTATGATCAGAGAATGAAAATGATAAGCTTCTAGTCTTCTTAAAGTTTATCATCTGGATTGAAACATCATAGGTGTAGAAAAAACCTCAAGTAATCAGATGAATGATTTCATAATGAAGGATTGAGAAATAGTGATGACATGTTCAAACAAAGGAATCAGGTACTCAGTCTTGAAGTCTTAGTTGTCTACAAGTTACAAGTTCAGGTATGAAGGAGGTAAGTAACTCTTCTCATAGTGTTATCATGCCAAAGGGTTGAACTACCCTATCTCAAAACATTGTAAGAATTTCAGACAAAAGTTAGGTGTGTACGATCATAAGTGACATAAGAGAATTATTGCATGTCAGAGGCAATGTCTGCACCTTAGTGTTCCTGAAGTTATGTCCTACAGGAATGATGTTTTGAAGAATGTTTGTCATGTCACCGTGTTAAGACCTCATAAGAGTCATGACCTACAAGTATGAGTGGCCTCATGTAAAAGTATGTAAAATGTGTCTCAAGAGGCATAAAATGTGAAAATGGTTAGAGTATCAACTTCATGACTAGATGGCTCAGGTGAAAGCCTAGTGAGGCAAGATCCTAGAGTGAGCTCAAATGTAATATGTATGTTTGAGTCAAGAGGATTTGAAGTCATTAGGTGAGTCAGTCAGGTTGATGGTTAAAGGTATCTATGCAAATTTTTTTGATGTCAAGAAGATATTCACTAGATCTTGTGATTCAAGAGTTATCCATAGAAATGGTCATTTTGAATGTTGTGAGTGGCATAAGGTATTCTAAGACTGTATAAAAGGAAAGCTAGGAATGCGATAATGCCAAGTAAGATTGTATCAAGTCATATTCTTGGTGTCTATGGAAGAGAGAACCTATGCCTACAGGTCTATATAAGGTAGAGGGAGGCATTGATCTTGTCTCTCAATCAAGTGATGAACATCTCTCTAGAAGAATTGTATGGACAAATGGTAGTAGTGATAATGATTGAATGGAAATATTCAAGTCTATATAAAGGTAAAGTCTCTTTTAGTATGGAAAGTAGACTGGCATAATACACTAAGGAAAATGCTTCAAGGAATTGTGAAAAGCTTGACTTGTGTATCTACAAGATTGCTAGAAAAACAAAGGTATGAAGATTAATTTTTGCATTTTCAACTGAGAGATAGGGAATTGTATGAGCCTAGGGGGAGAAATAAATAGGTATGTCATGCTAAGATTTGGGTATGTTAGAGCTTGTAGAAAGATTTTCAAAATTGCACTAAGAGTTGGTCTGTTCAGGGAAAATGGTCCTAAGATGAGAGTTCTTGCAATTCTTGGACTCAAGTTTTTGGGTATCTTGAGCATTGAAATAGACTAAGAGAATGATGATAAACATGAATGAAGGACAATAATGGAGGAGTAATTATTCAGGGGGAGCCATGTTTGGTAGGCTCATTATTAGGTCCATAGGATCTTCATATGTTGGTGTTGGAGTCACGAAAGTGTAGATTAATACAGTCCCAGGGAGTAGATTCTTGAGTCATGTAAGTAATGCATTTTGCATTGTTTCCATTGAGTGTCGTCATTCTCCATGTTTAGCAATCAGTTTTTCATTTTTCATATATGTGAAAGGGGGAGATAAGCATCATAAACATGGGAAAGATTCATGTAGGTGTATTGGTATGGTTTGTTGCCATCAATGTTTCTGAAGATGGTTGTCATCAATGACAAAAGGGGGAGATTTTTGGCCATTGTGTGTTTATGTTGTCATTTATGTAAACTAGATTAATGAAAAAGGGTGTCATGTGGTCATATGTTTCTCCATGAACTGTTCAGTCTGATGTCAAACATGAAGGTTGATTGGTAGTGTCAAGTTTTGATGAGTTCACTATAGTCTTGGTGCATGGTTGAGTGAGCTAAGTCACTATTATGGGATCTCTAGAGTTAGATGGATGACTTAATGGGGTCAAAAATAGATGGTATGATGTGTTATATATTTCTATGAGTCTGTATGAGGTGAGCAAGGTCACGTCATGAGTTGTTATGGTTGAGTCAGGTCACTCCGGGCCTGTTTCAAGCCATGGAGCATGCAAAATGAGGTAGAGATGTGATTTTTGGACCAGATAAGTTTTTTTCAAAGCATGGTAATAGCATGGTGATAGTATATAGGTCATGTATGGTGAGTTTTAGGTATTCATTCAGAGCTTTGATGCTTCTATGAGGTCCCTGGAAGAAAGTAATTGAGAAAAGGTAGTTTAACATAGTTAAATGAGATTGGATGGAAATTTTCAAATAATTTTGGGATAAATGGTGTGTATTTATAGTTAGATCAGGTTTTCATGATGCTTCATGAAAATTTTCAAGAGATTCTAAAGAATAATTTTGAAGTTACGCAAGTTTTGGAAATACTAGGTAAGTAGTAGTGTGATTTTCAAGAAAATATGGACCTTCTGATGCTCGTTGTGGATTGTATGATTTGCATGGGACCTGAGATATTTGGCATAGATTCTTAAGACAATTATTCTACTTTCACAAAAATAATGAGGCGGTTTTATCGTCGTGTTTCAATGATACGATCGTTAGCAAGGTAAAGTGGTTTGAAATCCTATACAAACCTTAGCTACGAGCAGCTTGCAAAAGATTGAGTATATAGAGCCCATGTTTATTGCTAGTGAAAATTTTATGATTGGATGATGTATTTTAATCTTCCATATTTCCAGAAAAAGGTATGTTAGAGCATCTGGTGATATGTGGGCCCAACTTGAATTTGTTTGTTTTTGAATAGTTCCAGTTTGTGGCAAATTTATCCAAAGAAGGTAAAGTATAAATTAGAATTTCAGATATCCCTATATTTTATATTTATTATAATGAATTTTTAAGGTCATGGTGAACGTGAAAAAGTGAAAATTGTGCCCTATTTGTGAAGACTTGTTTTTGGGGTAGTTTGGAGTAGTCTGGAGTAAAATTGAGATTGAAGGAGCTATAGGGGGAATTAGGACTCCATTTAAGTTTTAATGTGAAGATTGTATTCGGATAAATTTCCAATGTTATATAGAACTTAAATATTATTTGGAAATTTATGATCTTTGATTTGAGGCTCGAGTTTGGAGGATGCTCATTCTAGTAGGGTGTGCAAACAGCTACAAGAGGTAAGTTGATGTCTTTGATTTGATAAAGCTTTATGAAGGATTTTTATGGATTATAAATAATTTATAATTCTTTTACATGATTTTGTTAAGATTGGAATTGATTTTTGGTATGGTGGAGTAGGTTGAGCTTATTGACAATTCTTGAGTCCAAGAAGGGCTAAAAAGTAGTTTGCAGAGATGGGATTGGTTGAATGCATTCCACCTTGATTTGGAAGGTGTTAATATATATTATAGAAATTTAATTTAGAGATATTTCCAATGAGGTATGGCGTGTCTCATGATGAGGTGTTTTGGTCAGTCATTCATGTCAATTTGTGAAGAAGTTTGTCAGTTGCATTTTAAAGACAGAGTTGTTCTTTCTTAAAGGTTGAGTTGGTTGAAGCATCAAATAGATTATTTGATGCTTCATATAACATTTAAAGTGAATAGGGGTGAATTTTTCACATAGTGAATCCATTTTGAGGTATTAAAAGTAAAAATAAGGGTGTTTATCAACTAATTTTAGAAAATAAATTTTTGGGCAGCTTGATTTGGTGAAGACAAAAGTTGATATGGTTTGAATCAGTGGATGTTTCATGAGATATAAATTGCATAGAAGTGATGTACATGTTTGTAATTCCATTGATTTGTCACATGAAATATTTTAGGTGTTCTTGTGTGGTCTTTAGGCCTAAAGATAAAGACAAGGTGTTGGAAACAACTATTTTATGAAGGTAATGAGCCAGTGGGCCCATAAATGAAATAATTTGATTATTTTAATTAAATTGTGACCATGTTTGATGTTTAAATGATATATTACTCATGTTTGGTTAATATGGGAACTTGAATAAGTATGGTTGTGTAATGATAGGATTTTTATCATTGCAGTGGTATTGTTTTGAGGTTTTTTGGTGCATGGATGATGGTTTTTGGAATGGCCGACCTATATGGGTAATATGTGACCATTGTAATGAGTTTATTTAAATTTTTTAACGTATATGGGTCAAATTTATCATAAGGTACTAACATACTTTGGATTAGAGAGAAGAAATGCATAGATAAAAGTGAATTTTTGTTGGTTCGAAAAACTGTCGGTTAGGCAGGTCGTGGGGAAACAAGCCAACAGTGTGCAAGGCATAGCCCCTCTTTAAGACAACAAAGTGAAATTGGTTTATTGCTAATCTATCAAGCAGGAATCCTATGCAAATCTACACTATTCTAACTTCAAAGGGTTTGGGATCTCATCCCAGTAGAGGTAGTTCCAACTATGAACAGAAAGGTAGGAAGGAAGGAACGGAGGAGGATACATCTTAAGGAAGAAAAGAAATGAATTCCAAGACGGAAGGGTCGGAAGGTTTATGCTTTGAGCGGGTAGTAAACAGAGCTAAACTTACTTGCAAAAACAATTAAAGAAATACTGATTAAAATATGACAATAGTAGGAATGAATCCAACAGAATAAAAAACATAGATCTAACTTAAGAAAGATCTGATGCAAATAACACATACATTAAGCAAAAAGTCTGAACATATGTATTAAATATTTCTTCTGTTACAAGAAAACACAAAGTATTTCTCTCCCTCACTTCTCTTTTCATACAAAAAATGTCCCCCTGAATACAAAAAGTATTCTAGTATTTATAGAAGGAGAGGAGAGAAGAAGACAAAAGCAAACCAACAACTACAAAATATCTTACAAGATATTTACAAAAATATCTAAAAAGTCAAAAGTTGACTTGGGCAAGTTTTTGGATGACAATATCCCATGGGTGCAACATAGATGAGGTCATCATAAATGCCAACATGCTTTTTAAACATTTTTACAAAAAAGATCAACGCATCCCTAAAAGAAGGGACTACTCTTCATAGTGTAAAAGGGTGCACTTTTCTACATGTCGACACGACAATTTTTATCCCATTGTAAAGTGGCGCAACTTTCAGCACGTCGACACAGAAAAATTCCCCTTTGTAAAGTGGCACAACTTTCGGCACGTCAACATGACAATTTCTACCCATTGGCGTAACTTTCGGCACCGCGACATGACAATTTCTCCCCATTGGCACAACTTTTTGGCATGTCAACATGACAATTTTTCTCTATTGGCATAAACTTTCAACACGTCAACACGATAATTTATCCCCATTGGCACAACTTTCGACACGTCGACACGATAATTTCTCCCCATTGGCGCAACTTTCGAAACGTCAACACGACAATTTCTCCCCATTGGTGCAACTTTCGGCATGTCAACACAACAATTTCTCTCCATTGGCGCAACTTTCAGCACATCAACATGACAATTTCTCCCCATTGTGTGCAACTTTCGGCACAACCTCGATATGACAATTTCTCCCGATTGGCACAACTTTCAGCACGTTGACACAATAATTTCTCCCCATTGGCGCAACTTTCGGCACGCTCAACATGAAAATTTATCCCCATTGGCACAACTTTTGGCACGTCAACATGACAATTTCTCCCCATTGGTGTAACTTTCAGCACGTCAACACAGAAATTTCTCCCCAAAGGAAAATGGCACACTTTTTGTCGTGTCAACACAGAAATTTCTCCCCAAAGGAAAATGGCACACTTTTTTGTCTTGTCAACATAGAAATTTCTCCCCAAAGGATTAGTTAAAAATGGCTAAGTCCTGAAACAACTTGATTTTTTGAAAGGGAGTTTTGGGTTATTTCGAACATTATCAAACTTCCCTAGAGGCCAAAACAAAATTTTTGGTATGGGTTACCCGCAAATTGCCCTTATCAATTTTGTAGGATAATGGCTGGCTCTTTCTGGGGACTATCTTTGAGTGAAACTTAAGGGTAGAGAATCCCAGATTTTCATGTGCCTATCCATTGGGTTACAGCGAGTAAAAAAAAATGTAAACCTTTTCTCTTTTTCTTCAATTTGTCGAGGTGTCAATCTAACTGGTCGAGGGAGTGCTGGGGCCAAGGTGTTGCGATCTCTGGTATAAGTGAAATTTTGTCTCCTACTTGAAACAAATTTCTCCTCTTCCCTTCTTACCATAATCATTGAATCAAAAACCTTATGAGGATTAAATGTACGCACCTCATGCTCAATGTGATCCTTAAGACCCCCAAGAAATAGGTCATTCAGATTATCTTCAGTAATATTTTCCACCCGTAGAGAAAGGTTTTGGAAGTGATGAATGTAATCCTTAATAGATCCTATCTGTCTCAATTTTGCTAATTGGCTGAAGTAATTATCTGACACACTAGAACTATAGTGTAATTGCAACTCTTCAGTGAACATTGTCCATCTAGCATTGAGACCAGTCTTCTACCTTTGAGCACATAACCATCGATACCAGACGAATTGGCTAGGTTCGAGATACAAAGTTGTCATGGTCACTGTACGTACCCAAAATTATACGGTACTTTACTGCCAGAACAGTGTAACAAGTGCCCCGATGATGATACAGGTCTCCTCGCAAGGTGTTCGGGATCCGAGAAAAGCCCTGGGAGTATGCGTTAACATCCCGCATGCCTCGCTTTGCCCCCGCGCCCTTTGTTTTTCCCTTTCTTTCCTCTTTCTTTGGCTTCTTGGCCTTCAGTGACGAAACTGCCGCCCTGCAGGGTGGCGGTCCTACAACCGCTGCCCTGAACAGGGGCGGCGGTCCTACAACCGCCGCCCTGCTCAGAGCGGTGGTCCTGTGCGCGTTTTCCAGAACACTCTTTTGATGCGACCCGCGTGAAATATCACGTCTCACCAGCTTTTCTTTGCCGACTTGAGCATGCATTAATGTTTTTGGTCCCCTGGAACAGTTTTTTTCCTTTGTTTATTGTTTAGGAGTTCAATTTGATTTTGGTTTTTGAGTGTTGGAATTCCTATAAGTGCATGGTTTTGTGTTCATGTAAATGGCTTCTGATTTTTGGTCTGATCTTGGTCTTAAATTTTGGCTGGGTTTGTGTGAAGAATTTGAGCTGGAGTTTTCATCACCATTTTTCCTTGTTAGAGTCTTCTGGTTTTTAGTACTTGGTTTAGCATTGCTCAGTTGTTGGTAAGCCACAGACCCATCTTGTGTAGGCAGTGCTGTGGCCCCATCCATTCTTGTTTCAAAAGCTTGCTCTGAATTCATTTTGCAGTAAATTCAGTCTTCTAGTTTGACTTAGAGATTCTGATAGTTTAAATCCTTGTACATGCTTGGTTGCGTTACTCAGCTGTTCGTAAGCCACAGATCCAACTTGTGCAAACAGTATCTATTGTTTTTGGAGTAGAATAGTTTAGGCAGCCATTAAAGTTGCAGGTTTTTTCTCTTCATACAGGACTAGTTTCAAAGGTTCTGGCCGCTTCACGTTGCATGATTCGCAGTAGAATCCCGCTAGGAATTGCATAGGCCAAGCTCTGTACTCTTGCGCTATCCCTCTCCTACTCCGCATTCTATTCTGTCTGCATTCTGAAGGCTGTCCATTGATCCCAAATATCTATTCCTGTTGATGCAAGCATTACACGCTTTTATGGATTCACGTGAGCACGAAAGAACGAGAGAGATCATACTGAGGGGACAAGAACACACACACCGTCGGATTCGCCACTGTTCTGCGAAATCCAGGTTCCATCTTTCAAAGTTTTAGTTAGAACTATATCAAATAAAGTAGTTAATCGCTTTATTTCAGTTCATTTCCATTCTCGATATTGCTAGGGAAGTTGTGGGGATTGATAGTTTTTGAGAAACTATGATTCATTCCTCACTTCTGAGGTAGGATCGAGAATCTTACAAATAGATTAGACAGGCTATCTTCGTTGTTTAGAATAGATTCTACAAAATTGCACAGACAAATAGCTACACTCGGTTATTTTGTTTGTTTTACGTTATTAGTTTAGTTGTCAATTCTAAATACGCTTAAAATAGTCTGTCTTTCTTATAGAATTGCCGGAAAATTTCTTAGAAAGATAAAGGTTATATATGCTAGAAGTTTATTTCACATAGTTAGATTTTACTTTCATTGTAGTTAGTTTACATTACTACTTTTGCATGACAATTACGGGACCACAGGGAGCCCAGGGAATACATATTTCGAGCCAATTGTGCCCCAGCCCAACCTATCGCAGTGGTAATAACTGACATTGACCAAAACCTTAGGATACAAGTCTTCCAAACAACAACAAATCTTCCAACAGGCCAGGTCACAGTTGAGAGGGTTAAACATAGAAGATGACCAAGCACACACATTTTGGTCAAATCAGCCAAACTACGGGTTATCCTAGAAAACATCCGCATGACTGTAGAAGGATTCGAAAGAGAACAAAAATTCGGGTGTGATCCTTTAGTTCCATAGCCAGACGCTGGAGACATCCTCGTAGATATAGATACCAGCTTAAGAATCTAGGTTGCGAAGAATTCCTGTGAGGTATTCTGAGAAGATCGCACAACTGTTGGTTCTAAACGTAGAAGCTGAAAAGGCGTACGATTACTGGATACTAGGGATTAGAACTTGATCTCGCATATGACCATAACAGGACCACAACAACCAAGAGTCTATGGTTTTGATCCACAGGTCCCATAGCCCAACGAATCCACAAGTCAGTTAGATATAGACAATGGCCTACGCACACTAGTATTTCAGTCCACCCCACTTCCACCTATCATCATCGAACAACTGTCTTTGCTAGATATAGCGGCTAACGAAGCTAGGGAATTCTCGGACTAGGCCAGAAAATCATCCATAGATTAGACTATTTAGTCATCATCCGCCATATGACCTTATCAGGAGATATACATGAAACAATCCCAGGTCACTTTCCACGTATTCCGCAGCCCATAGATCGAATCACGCCAGAGCTCGATATTGATTGGAGCCTTCGAGCAGTCATCCTCGTTGATCGATCTATTACACCAGTCCAAGTTAGAAGGGCCTTCGTTGCCTTAGACTGCACAAATACCATTAGTGCGTGTCGAAGACATTAGACTCCCTAACTAGTTTGTCTGCATATTCTACACCCATCGGCTGTCTCGACACGACCTCGGGAGGTCGGGTACGCGAGAAGAGTCACTTGTTGATTTTCACGCTCACCTGTTGCTTTTCTGACGTAAAAAATTAGTGAACCCGACGTGAATCAAACAATTATTTCACCTTCTCTTTGAGAAGTTTCATCTTCTCTCTTTCACCTTCGCTCTTTCCCATTATTCTGCGGGTATTCATATACCCCCTGAATATGTCGGGATTCGATGCATATGGCAGACCCCTCCTGGGTCTTGAGGCATTCTACGCCCCAACAGAATAGGGAATCATCACCCTCGCTCTCAGTATGGGGGTGACAACTATTCAACTAATCAGTTGTCAACTCAAACCCCAAGAACCCAGATATAGTTTGTCTCTTCAAACCGAGGGGTTAGACCAACTCCCTCGAGCCCAACAAACAGAGCCTTCAAGATCAAACAATATGACATTTACCAGAGAATCTGATTCGTCTCCTCAAATACTACTCAGACCACATATTAGTAGACAATCAGATCCATACTTGGTCTTAGACGATGGACAATCGATACCTTATCCTAGGAGTGAACAACACTCCCGGGGTATGTACCCACCTATAGGAGGATTACAAATACAACCCGAAATCTCATTCTCAAGAAAATACCTCTATGCCACTGCATACAGGAAATATTCTGGGAGAAACTTGGTAAAATAGTGATCAATTTATGACAGGATATCACGTACCTTTACAACACCAAGGTATACAACAAACGCCATTCAGGCAAAGTACCATGACTTCACCAAATGAAGTCATTTCAACATTAGTAGAAAGAGTGAGAGGGTTAGAACTGGCTCAAGCAAGTCAAAATTCTCCATTCATACAAACAGGAAGTTCCAATCCTCCATACCACTCTGGTCAAGTAGATCTCCTCACAGGAATAGGCACGTTAGGCATGCCTCCTCAATATCCACAGAAAACGCCAACAAGGCCTATCATCTCTAACACTACTCCTCCCGGTCTAGTGTCGAACAGTCCGTTCCTTGACAATACCCCGTCCTATTTAAACATGTACTGTAAATCACCACAAGGAGATGTGTTCTCCTCTCCCAGCATGTTTTCTCAAATGCAGGGACCTCCCTATGCCCCTGCCAACGCATACGCTGCACCGTATCAACAACCTATCCCACCACCGCTCCCTCAGCAACCACCATCAATGGTCGAAAGCTATGCAATAGGGATGTATTCAGAATATCTAAAGGAACCCTTAGATTTCACCATACGAAGCGTCATGCTTCCAAGACCCCTTCCTGATTTTCCCAAGTTCAAGGGTGAAGGAGATCTAAACGCCCACATCAAAGCTTACGCTACAGCCATACGAGAATTACTCCCTTGGGATGGGGTTGTTGCTAAAATATTTCCCAAAACCTTGGAAGGCATCGCTCTCGATTGGTATTATAGAATACCTGAAGCTTCCATACATTCATTTAAACAACTCGTGTCAGAGTTCATCAAAGCCTTTGACATGAACAAACTATTGAGAACAGGAATCAGGGAATTCTTGCATATCAAACAAGAACACAACGAATCTGTCGCCCATTTCATCCAGAGATGGCGTACAGTTCTGTATTCGTCAGCAAGTGCTCCAAACATGGATCAGATGGAACTATGCGATTTATTCGTTCATTCCCTCAGTAGAGAAGTGAAAGAAGAAGTCCAAAAGTTCCCGCTAAGGACTTATGATGAAGTACTTGAGAGCGCTCTGCGAATTGATCGAGCAGCAATAGATAGTGGTCGTAAGACTTACGGAGCAAATGGGAGGTTAATCACCTCCACTCAAAATACTACAACTACCACAAATGTCAATCAAGGACCCAAAATCCTTAACAAAAATCGTGGGGGTAACAATGGATGGGGTAACCGACCAGCCCAAGAGGGTAAATGTTGTTAATACTCAGTCACAAACAAACAACTAGCGAAACAACAACTTTACCCGGCTGTAGTCAATACAGTGGATTTTAACAGTCCACAACAACAACAACAACAACAAAAACAACGGCGAAATCCCATGCAAGGGCCAAGTCAAAACTCATTTGGTTACCAAAACCAAAGTCAAAACCAAAAACAACAATTCCAAAACTTTGGTCCTAATAGGCAACAGTTTGATTGGAATTTTAGGCCACAATACACACCTAACCAACAAAATGGGAATTATAACCCCAATTCTTATTGTGGTTTCCATAAAATTAATGGTCACGACACTAGAACGTGCTGTGACTACAATAAATTTATGCAACGTTTGCCAGAAGAACAAAGATAGTTCTTCATAGACTTGTTTTTGGCAGATCCCGTCTCATCATCACCAAATGCTCTCGCAGGGGCAGTTTCCCCTCAGAATGCTCCCCTCAGGATCTTTAGCGATCCGCTCCCAAATCATGATGGCAATAGGCTGAATCCAACCGGAACAAACAAAGGTGCAATAACGGGAAACAATGATCATGAAGCTTCAACTTCATTAAATCCGTCAGTTGCGCCACAATTGGGAACTCAACCAAGACCTAAGATAGTTAGTTTGGTAGAATTAGACGCTGAACTACCTATCGAAGCTATAACAAGAACACGAGAGTATTTCTCTCAACCGAGCCCAAGTCATCTGCCAGAGACAGATAGGAGTTAGCAAATAATTGAAAAACCCATCGGTGCCTATGATTTAATTAGTGACCTAACAAAGACCTTTTCACACATTTCATTCTTGGACTTGCTAAAAAACTCTCCCCCTCACAGAGCTGCTCTTTTAGAAGCATTAGGTCTAGGCCATCTAATTAACATCACTCCACCTCCTGAGACACAAGTAAATCACATAGATTTTGACATCCACCCTCCGGGACAGCCGGACAAGGATGTCGAATTCATCTTTGAAATAAGTAAAATGCCCACAGATGCTGAGATCGCACGCCGAGGTGACCCAGCCCTACACTTACAGGTATGGGTTTATAATAACTATGTAAAACGGGCAATGGTTGACGACGGGGCCGCAGTTAACATAGTCCCTTTCTCTTTCCTCCAAAAACTTGGATATGGAGAAACGAACTGTTCTATTACACGAAATACCTTGAGAGGCTATGATAGCCTTAAAGCTACTTTAATAGGAACTATAATACTGCCGGTCACCTTAGGGCCTAAAACCATATTGACTGAATTTTATATTATAGATCGGGAAACTAACTATAATATGATCTTAGGCCGACCTTGGATACACCGAATGAAGGCAATCCCTTCCACGTTATTTCAAAAAGTAAGATTCTTGCATCTGGGAAAGGTATTTGTAGCCAAAGGCGATCCAAAACCTTTCGATTTGCACCTAGCTGATTTAAAGAAAAGACCAGGGGTGCACTCAGAATTCGAACTGCCAACAAATCAACTTAATAAACCCTCTGACCCAAAGCCAGAGGAAAAGTTGATACCTACGACAGATCTTGAAACTACCAACATAGCCAAAAAAATTCCAACCCCTAAAGGTAAAACTAAAGAAACAGTGTCGTTAGGGACTACTGCGAAGATCGTTGAGTTGATAGAACAAGATTCACCAATGTTCTTACCATTCGATTCAGTAGGCATGGGATTTTCCCTAGGTGTTGGTTCCTTGCCAGCAGAAGATCTTTGTATGGTAGAAGTAGAGTGTGCAAACGTAGCAGATGCCCCAATATCTATACTCCCGGCTAAGTATTGGACTCTCCATTTCGATGGAGCTAAATGCCGTTATGGAGCGGGGGCAGGTATAATTCTTACCTCGCCCGAGGAAAAGGTCCTCCCATTCTCTTTTAAGTTGAACTTTGAATGCACAAACAACGGTGCTGAGTACGAAGCTCTCCTCCTTGGCCTTACCTTAGCCAAAAGAATTGGTATTGATAACATCAGAGTCCTCGGAGACTCGCAATTAGTAACAAACCAGGTTTCTGAAATATATGAAACTAAAGCCGAACATTTACAACTCTACAAAAACGCTGTATTAGATTTAAGCAAGGCGTTTAATTTCATATCCATTGAAGCAATCCCCCGAGAGAAAAATCTTCTCGCCGATTCAATAGCGACTTCGGCATCACGCTTCACTCCAAGCAATGAGCTAGAAGATACTCACTTCACAGTATCCATTTGTAACGAACCATTAATAAAAACAATGACAAATCCTCTTTCAAGCGGAAGTGAATCTACTGTCCTAGACCATGTTGGAAATGATGCGGCTACTTTAGATTACTTAAATGCCTTTGCAGCAATACATCTCTCCTATCACACACTAGATTTATCTCTGATCCCGCATTCATCTTCCTACTTCGGAAATCCCGTAACGGATCTTCCCTCGCAAAGGGAACCTAGCATATATGCAATAGAAAATGGGGATGATATAGATCTACCTCCAACACCAGATGAGTTCGAAGAGGGCAACGCCTCTTTAATCGAAGAAACAATCGATGTCAACATTGGGACAGAGAATGAACCAAGGATATTGAAACTAGGTTCTTCATTAACCCCAGAAGAAGTGGAAATACATACTCAGGTTCTCAAAGAACATCAAAAGGCATTTGCATTTAATTACAAAGAAATGACAGGAGTTGCACCCCACATTGCGGTGCACAACCTCGTCACTAGATCGGATGCAAAGCCAATTAAACAAAAATCAAGACCCATGAAGCCCAAAGTAGCTCTCATGGTAAAAGAGGAGGTAATAAAACTCCTTGAGGTAGGATTTATCAAGCCAGTTGACTACTCCCAATGGGTATCTAATATCGTTCCCGTTCTCAAGAAAAACGGAAAGATATGCATCTGTATAGATTTTCGAGATATCAACAAAGCGTGTCCTAAAGACGACTTCCCATTACCATCCATAGATGTTATTGTTGATGCAACAGCTGGTTTTGAACTCTTGTCTCTCATGGATGGATTCTCGGGATACAATCAAATCAGAATATCCAAGCAAGATCAAGCTAAAACCACGTTTATAACTCCTTGGGGAACCTATTGCTACGCTGTTATGCCATTCGGTCTCAAGAACGCCGGTGCTACGTACCAGCGGGCCATGACATACATATTTCATGATTTAATTCACAAAATCGTGGAATCTTACGTAGATGACTTGTTGGCTAAAGCCAAGAAGCATTGTGATCATCCCGAAGTACTCCGCATCATTCTTTCACGTCTAATAGAATACGGAGTCACACTAAATCCAGAGAAATGCGTATTTGGTGTAACAGGAGGAAAGCTCCTAGGTTACATCATATCGTCACGAGGGATCGATGTTGATCCAACCAAAATTCGGGCTGTCCTCGAAATGGTCCCGCCCCTCGAGTGAATCTGGAATCAGATCATTTCTCGGAAAGCTGGGTGCAATCCGGAGATTTATCCCGGATCTAAGCTTCACCGTTCATCCAATCAACAATTTACTCAAGAAGGACTATAGCATTGATTGGACTGAAGATTGTAATGAAGCTTTTGATGTAGTCAAGCGTTTCCTTTTATCACCGCCTACGCTAATGCCACCCAAGCTAGATCGCCCGTTAATTCTATACTCACGGGGCTACCGATGTCTCGCTGGCCTGCATGTTGGCCCAAGAAGACGATGACAAGAGAGAACGTGCGATTTATTTCATTAGCCGAACATTGCTCTACTATGAAACACGCTATACATAGGCAGAGCGAGAATGTCTTGCCATAGTCTTTGCTACTAAACGTCTAAGACATTACATGCTGAATCAAGAAACAAAGGTCATGGTAAAGACAGATCATTTACGGACTTTTCTTACACAAGGGTCCTTGTCCAAAAAAGCTGGACGTTTTATAACCTTAATGGGAGAGTTCGAATTAACGTTTGTAAACCAGAAGTCAGTTAAAGGACAAATCATCACGGATTGGTTAGCTGACAACCCATTAGACGGAGGCGATCTAGTAGATTTAAACTTTCCAGATGAATGCGTATACTACATCGAAACTCGACCTGCTCATCTCTGAGTGTCCTTGGTACACTGATATTATTAATTATATCATGCACCATACGTACCTGGAGGCAGTTACACCGCAACAAAGAAGGTGGTTACGCATAATCGTATCTAAGTATGTCATCATAGAGCAGGTGCTCTATCGAAAAGCATTCGATAGAATGCTCTTAAGATGTGTCGACACAGAAGAGTCCAAGAGGATTCTCCATGAATCCCACAGCGGTATATGTGGAGGCCACTTCGGTGGCCATGCCACTGCTCGAAAAATACATCGAATGGGCTATTTCTGGCCCACTCTAGAACATGACGCGATAGAGTTTGCACGCAGGTGTCATAAGTGCCAGGAATTCTCTCACGAGATCCACATGCCAGCACAAGCTCTGCAACCAATCGCTACTCCATGGCCCTTTTCTACATGGGGCCTAGACTTAATAGGGAAATTCTCTCCCTCATCCACAGATGGGCACAATTTTATAATCACGGCCACTGAGTATTTTACCAAATGGGTAGAGGCCATGCCTCTTACTACCGTACCTGGCTCAGTAATCGCTAAGTTCATTTTGAATCAAATCATTTGTACGTACGGTATCCCGCAAATCATTATCTCTGATAATGGAACTTCTTTCAAAAATGAAGAAGTTCGCGAACTATGCGGTAAATTCAAAATAAGCCATCATACGGCTTCCTTGTATTATCCCCAAGCCAATGGGCAGGCTGAAGCAACAAACAAAAACGCTGAAAGCCATTCTCCTTAAAACAGTGAAAGAAAACAAGCGGTATTGGCATTTGAAGTCATATCCGGCCTTGTGGGCCCACTGAACCTCAATAAGAACACCAACGGGAGCAAATCCTTTCTCGCTAGTATTTGGGGTGGAAGCAGTTCTCCCGCTTGAAGTCGAAATACCCAGTCTCCGTATTTCGCTACAAGGGATTCTGGATGAAGACGCTTACAGAGAAGCACATCTCTCCCAACTAGAAAGCCTAGATGGAACTAGGTTAGATGCTGAACAGCGGCATAGAGCGTATGCTGACCGGATGTGCCGGCCGAGTATAACAAAAAGGTCTATGAACGCGACATATACGAAGGTGATCTAGTTCTAAGACTAGACAGCCGGATCAACAAGAAGACCGGCGAAGGAAGGAAATTCCGGCCCAAATGGTTGGGCCCATACCGAGTCATGAAGGACTACGGGAATGGTGCTTATCTCTTATGCATGCTAGAAGGTGAGGAGTTTGGCGAAACATTCAATTCCCTCCACCTCAAACGTTTCTATGCATAATCAGCAAGCGCTGC
This sequence comes from Taxus chinensis, assembly GCA_019776745.2. NCBI lineage: Eukaryota > Viridiplantae > Streptophyta > Pinopsida > Cupressales > Taxaceae > Taxus > Taxus chinensis. The sequence continues at coordinate 1,047,001,210 of CM034146.1, read as the reverse complement.
CTATATAACTATCTACATCGCATTTTCATATAAATTAGGATCATTTTGTCCACTTGTTCTTACATAAATTGTGATCAAAGAATCTATTCTCAAAGCAATTCATTACAAACTCGTGATGTTTCTGGCATAAAGTTCTTTAATCATACCTCTCCATCTTTGTGTATCATCAATCATCTTGGAATCTTTTATCAAACAAAATCAGACATGACGAAGTCCTAACGGTAACCATACCAAGATCTGCAAGTTTGTTCTTGCTTTGATTTCTTCTCAGGATTGGTGTCTTGCCTATGGTCTGTTCTAGAAGCTTCATGGTGTCACATCTATCCCATATACACATCTCTTTGGAAACAAGCATATACTGACATTTTACTCAAAAAGACAAGTCAAAAAGTGATTAAACAGAAAATTTTATTTTTACACATTTCCTTGCCCCACCAACCTTCGGTGATGAGCTTGCGTCTCTTACTAGTGACGTAGGGTTGGGAAAGGATGGAAATGCCCTTACTCGCCTATGCCTTGCCCACGGTGATAAACCCATGCTTCTTATAGGTAGCATGGGGCAAAGTGTAGGGGGTCCTCTAGACAAAGTAAATATTAAAAGGTCATAAACAAACAATTCAAACTTTGAGTAAAAAACGAATGAATCAGATATTCAAAATTCCAAAAAGAGTTAAAAATCCTAAAAAACCCAGATTTTGTCTACTATGTGGCCATCTACGGGTCTAAGTCTGGATAAATCGCAAAGCAAGTTGCACCCAAAACTATGAAGTCATTCAGGTAGAGTAAGCTTGTAGCTTTCACTTTGGTTCCACCAAAGCTTCGTCTGTCTTTCATCACTATTGTTTCACCATATTTCATAAACTTGCGTCCTTCTTGGCTCTTGGTGATGAGCCCTCGCATCTTACAGGTTGCGTGGAGTTAGGAGTGGGGCAAGTTAATCTGTTCATCATACTGGTTATTTTCATCATTTTGCCAAAACAAATACAAGTTACCCAAATTGCTAACAAAAGTTAAGATTCAAGATCACAGTATATCTACAATATCATGTATCAGCATCATGAAACACAAAAAGAAAGCAAACATTTGCATCATCTGTTTTCCATTGCATACATTCTAGAAAGCATATAAACATACATTGTAGTATACACAAAGTAGTTGGAAATAGAAAGGACACACACAAGTGACAAGTTTTGATCCAAAAATGGACGCATATATATAAATAATCAATGTTTGTATACAATGCCATCATGCACTAGGCATGGTCAAAACGCTCAAAGAGCCCGTAATACACAAAAGAATCTATAATACAAAAAAATATATACATAGGAGCCAAGTGGTCTCTCAACCCCTGCGCGATCCTACCGAAGGTGCGCGCCCTCGCCTAGGACTCCGGCTACGCTGGCGCTCTGAATGGATGGAGGGCTCAGGGTCCCGAGGAGCAGCCGTGGTCTCGCCATGAGAGTGGCTCCTCATAAGACGCTCGGCTGTCCTATAGCCTGCCAACTCTGTACGGAGAGTCGACACCATCTTGGCCACATGCCAAACGGGAGCAAAGACATCAGTATGCCTACCAGCTACTAAAGGCTCCCCGGCATCTACAGATAGCTCCGCACGGGTCTTATCCATAGGGATCATCAGAGAATCAGTACATACCCTACGGATTAGATCCCGCCACTCGTCAACAGTCTCTGCAAAAATTGAAGAAAGACGAATTAGAAACTAGCCAAGAGGCTAAAATATACAAGATACAAATATAAGGAGAGATAGCAGTTAAAACAAGTCCTAAATCAAACTAACACTAAAAGAGGAGAGGATAACTTACTCGGATCGCCGGGCCTCCAAGATGGATCGATGGGGCCGGCACCCGCTGCGGATGCCGCTACCGACTGTGGAGCTGCTCCTGTAGCAGGGGCAACATGTCGCCCCACAACTGACTCATCCTCTCCACTATGGCCCTAGGAGAGTGGCTCCTCTGAAGCTAGAGTCTCTCTCTCTGCACTCTGCTCCTCCCTCTCCCCCTGCATGATATCCTGAGTATCATGCCACTCAGGATCACTCTCATCCGTCTGCTCCTCCGACCCTCCCTCTGCGGACTCCTCAGAATCAGAGTCAATATCTATAGGGTCATTGTTACTATGAGTAGGACCCGCAGTAATCCGAAATAAAGGTGCCCGAGGCGCACCAGCTCTCCCTCTGGCCCGAACAATCCCCCTGGCTGCAATAGGAATACCAGGAGTGACCACTGTCCAACCACGGCCTCTAGGCCCCCCTCTAGCCTCCCAGACTGATCTATAGATTGGTGCCACTGGAGGAAGCATGCCCACATATGGGAGGCCGAACTGCTGAGGAAACCTGCTGAAAGGATGTACCTCCACCCGTCCCACACGGTCAATAAGCTGCCCTGTGGTGGAGCAAGAGATCAATGTGAGAGCCTCCTCTCCCCAAATGCCGACCATGAGCTGGTACGGTATGGCCTCCATATCTGTTGTAGTGAGGGAAGCTACTGGCTGGTGAGGTGCTCTAAGCACCGACATGTCTGACCATCTGGCTGCCCTCACAGCCCCGGGATCTGCCACCTCCACGCCTCTGCCATAGGGAATGAAGCGCTCATACACCCAACTCATAACTAGAGTAGGGTGGCTCAAAGACTGTCCCTGTAAACGGACCACCCTGTATAAGTCATGATAAGTGGTCCCCAAAATATCTGCGCCCCAGGCGTATATCCGGCCATGCCCCTCTATCTGTGCAATGATGGGGGCCCAGCAGTATAACAATGTATCCCCTCCCTTGTCCCCGATCAGTCTCGAGGCAAGGATCCCCATGATGGCCTGTCGAAATATGGGGATGGGCAAAGAAGGAATGGATCTAACTCTCACTCCCTTCTTCGGCCCCGTGGAGATGGCTGCATCCCCCATGTAACCTGCCCACTGTGCAATCTGTGCTCTGGACCCAGCTGTCTCCAGTGTGAGTCTCCTCCCGATGATCGGGACCCCCAAGATACAGTAAACGTCCTCTAGAGTAATAGTCCACTCACCGCGGACCCCTGGCAGTCGGAAAGTGTTCCGATCTACATCCCAATAAGAAAATAAGTCACAAAGGATGTGACTCGATGGCGTAACATGGGGCACGCGCGATATGCGCAATATACCGGCCCTCTGTAACGTGTCCTCCTCGTCTGGCGAAAGAGCATCCAATACCCCGGGCAACCAATCACACTCTCTCTCCCGGCTCCATCTAATGTACTCCTCCCTCGCCTGCATACACCCAAGAACACACCAAACAGAGCAAGTTAGTATCTAATCAATGCAGGGAGAGTCATAAAAACGTACAGAAATGCAAGAAAATATAAGTCTCCAAAACAAGCTCTTTTGCATTCTGTGTAAAACCGCCCCCCTGAGCAGGGAGGCGGTTTTGTAACCGCCGCCTTAAAGGCGGCGGTCGCGTAACCGCCGCCCTGATCAGGGAGGCGGTCGTGTAACTGCCGCCCTGGCCAGGGCGGCGGTCGCGGTCCGAAAACCCGCGCGGGTTTTTAACCCTAAAAAGTCCAAAAAACGCAAAAATAGACCATTTTAGCTAAAAAAAAAAGCCTACCCAGTAGGCGCCCCCCCTAGACGGACCTTTTGAACCAAAAATTTTCAAAAATAACCCCCCCATTACGAGCAATTTGCCATTTCAAATTTAAAGGGGGAAAAATGCAAAATTAAAGAAAACCAACCTGTGATCTCGCGGGGTGGCGTTCCGCACGTGGGGGCATGATCGCTATCTCACTCTGGACGTTTCGACTCTATTCGCGCAAGAAACCGTCACCGTGGGTCCCAGAGCTCACAATCTATCAAATCAACTCGCGCAAATGAATAGGAAAATGGGCCCACTTTCATATATATATTGTTCTATTTCGTATTAAAATGACTTTTTCGCAAGTTTACAGCGCTGACGGAGGTAAGTTCCTATCCCCGCACAAATGGTACGTCCTCTTTCCCTGTTATTTTAGCGTTTATCTTCCAAGTTATTGTATCTATCTGCACTTGAGTTCTCTTTTCATTTTGCAGGTGGCGGGAATTTTGGATGGCGTCATTTCGACACACGGACGTGTAAGGTATAACTTCTAACTCCCCATTTCGGGACTGCCATACTCGGACCCACCGTTTTATGCCTCTTCATGGCTAAAACGCTTCTCCGCGGGGGCAATATGTACGTACCCAAAATTGTACGTACTTTACTGCCAAAACAGTGTAACAAGTGCCCCGATGATGATACAGGTCTCCTCGCAAGGTGTTCGGGATCCGGAAAAGCCCTCGGAGTATGCGTTAACATCCCGCATGCCTCGCTTTGCCCCCGTGCCCTTTGTTTTTCCCTTTCTTTCCTCTTTCTTTGGCTTCTTGGCCTTTAGTGACGAAACCGCCGCCCTGAACAGGGCGGCAGTCCTGTAACTGCCGCCCTGCTCAGAGCGGCGGTCCTGTGCGCGTTTTCCAGAATGCTCTTTTGACGCGACCCACGTGAAATATCACGTTTCACCAGCTTTTCTTTGCCGACTTGAGCATGCATTAATGTTTTTGGTCCCCTGGAACAGTGTTTTTCCTTTGTTTATTGTTTAGGAGTTCAATTTGATTATGGTTTTTGAGTGTTGGAATTCCTATAAGTGCATGGTTTTGTGTTCATGTAAAGGGCTCCTGATTTTGGTCTGATTTTGGTCTGAATTTTGGCTGAGTTTGTGTGAAGAATTTGAGCTGGAGTTTTGATCACCATTTTTCCTTGTTAGAGTCTTCTGGTTTTTAGTACTTGGTTTAGCATTGCTCAGCTGTTGGTAAGCCACAGACCCATCTTGTGCAGGCAGTGCTGTTACTCCATCCAATCCGGTTAGAAGCTTGCCTCTGAATTCCTTTTGCTGTAAATTTGTTTTATTGTGACTTAGAGATTCTTAATTCAATTCATTGTATACCTGGTTAGCTTTATTCAGTTGTTAGTAAGCCACATATCCAACTTGTGCAAGCAGTGTCTTTATTTTGGGAACAAAATAGCTTGGGAAGCCATTAAAGTTGCAGGTTTTGCTCTTCGTATAGGATAGTCAAAGGTTCTGGTCGCTTCACGTTGCATGACTCGCAGTAAAATCTCGCTAGGAATCGCATAAGCCAAGCTCTGTACTCTTGCGCTATCCCTCTCCTACTCGCATTCTCGGTCTGCATTTTGAGTTGTCCTTGTCCCAAAATCTACTCCTATCGGTGCTAGCATTACACGCTTTTCTGGATCCAAGTGAACACGAAAGAACGAGAAGATCATACTGAGGGGACGAGATCACATACACCATCGGATTCGCCACTGTTCTGCGAAGTCCAGGTTTTAAATTTCAAAGTTCTAGTCAGATTTATATCAAATAGAGTAGTTAATCGCTTTATTTTATTTCATTCTATTCTCGATATTGCCAGGGAAGCTGTGGGGATTGATAATTTCTGAGAAACTATGATTCACTCCTCACTTTTGAGGAAGGATCGAGAATCTTGCAGGTAGATTAGACAGGCTATCTTATTTATTTAGAATAATTCTACAAATTACACAGGCAAATAACCACACTCGGTTATCTTGTCTGTTTTAAATTATTGTTTAGTTATTATTTCTAGATACGCTTAAAATAGTTTGTTTTCCTTAGAATTGTTAGAATATTTCTTAGAAAGATAAAGGTTATATATGTTAGGTTTATTTCACATAGTTAGAATTTATTTCATTACAGTTAGATTACATTTCGTTTTGTATGACAATCACGGGACCACAAGAGCCCAGGGAATATGTATTTGAGCCGATCGTGCCTCAACCAAACCTAGCCACAGCAATAGTTGACATAGACCAAAATCTCAGGATACAAGTATTCCGAACAACCGCAGATCTACAACTGATCAGCTCACAGTTAAGAGGATTAAACATAGAAGACGACCAAGCACATGCGTTTTGGTCAAGTCAGCCAAACTACAGATTACCCTAGAAAATATCCACATGACTGTAGAGGGGCTCGAAAGAGAACAAACATTCAGGTGTGATCCTTTAGTTCCACAGCCAGACGCTGGAGACATCCTCGTAGATATAGATACCAGTTTAAGAATCCAGATTGCGAAAACACCTGTAAGGTATTCTGAGAAGATCGCACAACTGTTGGTTCTAAACGTAGAAGCTGAAAAAGCTTATGACTACTGGATACTAGGGATTAGAACTTGATCTCGCGTATGACCATAACAGGACCGCAACAACCAAGAGTCTATGGTTGTGATCCACAGATCCCACAGCCCAACAAATCCACAGGTCAATCCGATATAGACACTAGCCTACGCATGTTAGTATTTCAGTCCACCCCACTACCACCTATCATTATCGAACAACTGTCTTTGCTAGATATAGCGGCTAACGAAGCTAGGGAATTCTGGACTAGGCCAGAAAATCATCCATAGAATCGATTGTAGTCATCATCCACTATATGACCTTATCAGGGGATATACACGAAACAATCCCAGGTCACTTTCCACGTATTCCGCAACCCATAGATCGAATCACGCCAGAGCTCGATATTGATTGGAGCCTTCGAGCAGTCATCCTCGCTGATTGATCTATCACACCAGTCCAAGTTAGAAGGGCCTTCTTTACCTTAGATGCGTAAATTCCACTAGTGCGTGTCGAAGACATTAGACTGCCTAACTAGTTTGTCTGTATATTCTACCCCCACCGGCTGTCTCAGCATGACCTCGGGAGGTCGGGTACGCGAAAGAGTTACTTGTTGATTCTCACGCTCGCCTGTCGCTTTTTCGACGTACAGTCACCTTTTGTCCTGGTGGAATCTGATGTAGTTCAAAAAAATTCTCCATTTGGTTGATCTAATTGAGTGGATCCTTTCCATCAAACTTACGCATCTCCACTTTTAGAAACATAGTACAGGCCTGCAGAGTGCTCATAATTGGATTGTGCACACTCGAAGATCCACTCTGGTTCATGTGTCTATCATGTTAACCTGAGGATCCACCTTGATTGAAATAAGTATGATTACCCATCATATACGTACTAAATTTTTGCATGAAATCCTCTAATATTTTTCCAATCCTATCCACATCTTCTTTGTTGGCCACCTGAGATTTGAGGTCTCTCAGGTTAAACTCAAGTTGGCTTACTTTGTGGTTTGTCGAAGTAAATCCTAACCCTAAGGAATCTGTAGTTATATCTTCTGTCTCCAACTCCTCAACTACTATCTCATCCTTTTCTAGTGTTTTACCCAGAGTGATGGGATTCTTTTTTCCTCTTGTGGAAGGCCCCATCATGATGCCCCAAAATAGTAGGATGTAGGGATCACAGTCAAATTTTAGGGTTTCGTATTTTAATAAAAATTCGGCCAAATATAAAAACAATTAAAGAAAAAACCCCAAATAATATTTTTTGTGCTTTCCGAAAATGTAACGAATTTGAAAAAATTCCACAATTTGCACTCTAGGGAGTGATTTTATGAAAAAGTCTAAATTTGTAATAACTTTTGCAAAATAAATCAAAAAATTCTGAAATTTTCAGGGAACCTTACTTGAAATGTTTTTCAACTCTGGTAAAAATATCTCCCACCAATTCACTTTGGTTCACAATATATGGTGGAAACAAAAAACTAGGGTTTTTGCCCTAATTTTGGCCCAGATCGTAGCTCTGATACCACTTGTAATGAAATTACTTGTATAATTCAGATCATGAGCATAAATATAACACCAAATAACACAATATTCCAGAATAATGATCTTAATATGCAATTAGAATAGCTTCGCCACTTCAAGGGGGCAACCTCCAAACCATACAATAAGACTCAAATGCTCCAAATGATGATGAATTACTACCTAAAATCCCCTATATATACTATTCATATGTTATGGCCAACACCAAGGCTAACCTACTACACATCATAAAGTATAAATGATATAATAAAATGATATGGTAAGCCACAAGTCGGCTACTCATATCCTAATACAAACAATAGGTTAAGGGTGTAGCATGGCATGAGTTTACTAACTCATATTTTTATTGTATTAAATGAAATAATAGAATAAGTTAAGGTTAACTGAAAAAAATAAACTTCCTAGTTTATTTATAAGATAACTATCTCATACACATACGAAATGATACTTCATTGTTTATGGTACGTTTACAAACAATACAATAATTTAAACTGATAATCATAACTTTAAAATTGTTTAAGTAATATACTGTTGTAATAATCAAGAATATAATTTATATCAGCATCCTTTAATTCCTTTTAAATATTCCACAATGAATAATATCAATAGTGAAACTTTCATCAATTTATAATTGTTTTTCTAGTGAATGATCATCAATCTAACTTGTCATCGAGAATTATCTTATTTACATATGAACAAACAAAATGGATCATTTACCTTTTCAGTCCATAATCAAAATAATGTATGCATTTCTCGTTTCTTAATCAATATTTAATATTCTTGTAATTATTGCAGGGGTAAGAAATAACATCAAAAATTTATAAGAAATGTTAGATGTATCATGTAACTAAAAAAACCCAGTACTTGAGATGAGCCTAAATCTAATTTCAACACAAACCCACATGAAAACAATTTGTGATGCCTTAACAAAAATCATTTATCCGCTTCATCAAAAAAACATTCATATATTATTTTCCAGTTTTTTTCATCAATAAGAAACTGAATAGTTCTCAAACAGAGGTCCCCAAATCCCAAGAAGCATATTGAAAAGAAAAGAACAACAAAGCTCTTAACGATCTCTTCAAAATTTATAGATCTACGTGCTTAATCCCCAAATTTCAAACAAAGTAACAGACACATAAACCAAATCAAATGTGAGTCTAGATCTCACACTTATAACCAAAACCCATTTCCTTTCTAAATTTTCTTCTTGTTTTAATTTCAATTTTCATAATTAAAATGAAGAAAAAGTTCCATATTTTAATTTCCAAAAGAAACGTACTCTAAATTTCATGTTAATAACAACAAGAGAAGGAGAGAGAAAACCCATGCCCGGTTTTCCTTTGTTTTTCCTTATTCTTCCCTTGAAATATGCAACTCGAATGCTTCCCAAAAACTACAAAAAATATCCCAAACAAAGATTTTAAATACTAACAGCCATTAAAAATAGCTTTGTAATTGCATACACAGGCCAAAAACGGATTTCCAGAGTTTTGTCCTCAAAAACCTCTATGCTCGGCTCAATACCAAAGCCAAACAACAATTTAAAATTTTGAATGCGTGAAGGACTTGCATTTTTTAGCTTCCCGAGGAATCTACCAGTTCTCAAGGAACCATATTCAATGCCATTAAAAATTTTCAATGCCACGTCATGGCCTCTAATCCCAAAACCTAGCATTCCATGGTTCTTATTTACCTTGTTTTATGTCATATGGTCTATTACCAACACAAATATTAAACCATAAAACAATAAACATTTTTATATGCAATAACAATATCCTTTCCAAATGGTCGATAACCATCATTCCATTTGAACAATGCTAAGGAGGTTGATGACACAACTACAAGGTGAACATGGGCCTCATTAGGAGTAACATTTTCTTTTATTTACACTAACCCGGAATGAATCAAGGGAATTTATACAATATCCATGGGTTGAAATTTAATATATCACTCTTTGTGGTTGGATTTCTTATAGACATTAAATTATATCAATAAGAGGCAAGAGCATTCCTTAGAATGTTACAAGCAATGTGGATTTAGAAAGAGTGAAAACTTAAGGTTAGGCATTTGATGTAAGTATATGTTGACCAAAATAGAAATCCGCAGTTAAATGAAAGATGAGGCAGCTTCATCCAAAATGAAATACTAGGTTAAATGCAATCTAATGTGTGTTTTAACCAAAAAGGAAACCCTAAGTGTTGAGTGTAAGTTGAGTTGATTTTGCATAAAGGGAGGCCCTAAGTGTTGAATGGAAGTTGATTTAGATTCACAAAAAATAAAAATCCTAAGGGTTGAATCCAATGTGAGTCACGTTCACTAAAATGCAGATGTGGAAAATGGTTATATAATACCAAATGCATTAAATTAACAACATCTTCTAGTTTTAAAATAAAAAGTAAAATAAATCTTGTTATATAATATCGTAGCATCTAAAGAATAAAAAATTAGAAAATAGTAATATTAATTGAAAGGTAAAAGGGTGGAGGATAGTCGAGTCAGTGACGAAGGCGTGTTGTGAGGCATAGTGTTAGGCTTATGATCCTAGTGTTACGTCTCTAGTTTGAGTCTCACCATGATTTACCAAAACCATTTTGAAAAGATGGACAAGCCAAAGCCGGAGTGGGGTAAAATTTATGAAAAAGGATTTGAGTGGGAAAATGGAGTGGCTGAGTTGAGGGTTTGCACAAGGATTTTTTGGGCTGCCCGCATGGCTAGGGAATGTCCTATGAAGCACTCTGTTCAACTCTCTCCTTGCTAGGAAGGTGAGACCCCTTTCCTATCTATACCTGATGAAGTGATCAAAATGGTAGAGATGTGGTTAGGATTTGATGTTATTGGTAAATTTGTAGGGATTCAACCCAATGTAGATTTTGTGAGAAAATGGGCAAGAAGGAACTGGAAGCCCCTTAGAAGCTTGGAGATTATGGCCTTCATCGACAATACCTTCTTATCCTCCTTCATGTAAGAAGAATATCTTTCCAATGTTTTTCAGGAGGGACCATGGTTTTATGGTGGAGCAACTTTATTTCTTGACAAATGATAACCTGGTCTTTATCATGGCATCCCTCCTTATTATCCTATGGTGTGGGTTAGATTCTCTAGGCTTCCATTTGAGTTCTGAGAAGAGAAAGTTTTATGGGCATTACCAGGGCGATGGGGCATATGCTGGAAATTGATTCAACCATAAGGGCTCACACCAAATTGACCTTTTTTGGGTTCTTTGTCATCTCTGTAGTTGAAAAACCTCTCCTTGCCTCCATCAAGCTCCTTACCAAACATGATTTCTAGAAACAAAGACTGGTGTATGAAGAAAATCTTGTCTTCTATGCTAGAAGTAGAGTCAGTCATGGAAAAAGGTGTTGTGATGCTCCAACTCAGATTTGGTGCCATGCTCATGGTATTCAACATGAGGTCCAGTGACAGTCACCAGTGCAATGAATGCCTCATTTTGCTAGCCCAAGGATAATGCTTTGGCCATGGAGGATAAATCTCCAGGGCGGAAGTTAAAAAGTGGAAACATGGTTTTTTTAGAGGGTGTGGCTCCTTTAGTTTTCCGCATGTTTCCCAGTTAGGTGTTATGGTCAGCGACCCCACAAATAATGTTGTGGTGTCCCCTGACTCGGTACATGGTTGTTTTTTAAGACTCCAGGAGGCAGAGTTATGTAGGAAAAAATAGGGGTGTTATAATGAAGGTGACACTGTCAAATAATCCAACCAAGTTGTTGACGATGAGGAGGAGAAAAATGTTGGCAAGGACGACTCAGAAAATTCATTTGCTGACAGCACTTACGGAAGAATTGAAATAGTGTTAAATATTGAGAATTCACTAGTGAAGGAAGCCAGATCTTCCCCTTGTGAACTTGAAGGATTAAAGGTACTGGATTTCTGGGAGGGTTTTGGCTATAGGGATTATGTGAGGAACACTTTTGTCCCTTTGGATTGTGAAGCAGAATTTTTGGAGGTCCAATTGGACAATGGATGGAGTTGTGTGGTGCTTAGGAAAGCGAGGCCTAAATTCTTGCAGTGTTTTGGCTCTTCGGGACATTTCTCGATTCTTGTATGATGTTACCTGAACTTATAGATGATGTATCAGATGATTGAAAAACAGTTCAAGGAAATAATTATCACGAGTAAACCTTTTCTCATTCCTTGTTGTTTTTCGTTGTTGGGGAACTCATTTTTTGGCTTCCTTTTGTTTTAAATGTTGTATTTAGGCTCTTAGACCTTCTTTGTTCCTGGGTTGGGTCCCAGTTAATACCCACCTTTTACTCTATATATAAAAAATGAAAGGACAAGAAAGATCACGATTTCATGGTATTATACTCAATTTCATGTGAAGCTCGAGAGAATATTTAGTGATAAATAGTGGTATATAGGTCTAGATAAAGGGGCAGATTGAACTAAAAAAACTCGGACTATGCAGACAACCTAACTTGTTGTGACACAAGTATATAAATGACATATGATGTTTCTTACTGAACATAAATGACACATGATTTCGAACTGTCAATGCAATGAAAAGGATTTTGTCCTTCAAAACCTTGCTCTTTTTGTTGGTTTAGTTGTGTATTCTTGGGAATTTTTCTACTTACTTTGAACCCTAACCTGAACCCAATACTCTACAAAACTATTTAAAATGGGTTTTTAGTTGAGGTCATGTCTTAGTTAGACCTTGGTTTAGGGTAAATGTATTCAAATTAATACTCAATGTAGCTTAGTAAGAAAATAAATGCTTGCAAATGTCACAAACCTTATTCTTTGAAATGGATGCGATAAGTAGTAAATGCTCTAGAATGATCTCTAGAAATTTGAACTCTACTTTTGACATGAGGTATCTCTTGTAAAAATGAATTTGATACAATTCATAGGATTTACATGTATGAAATTTTACTCTGTAAATGTTCTAGTGCACTTATTTATATGTAAAATCATTGATATTGAATAAAGAACTAGTTGGTACTAAGGCTGATACATGATAGGTAGGAACAAAACGGAAAGAAAATAAAAGAGTAAAGAGTTGATGCATGAAAAATCGTTTTCAAGAGAGACAAAACAACATCAAAACATTTGAAAGTGCAACAGAAACAAGTTACAAGTTAAACAACATAAGGGATGTGTACTAATAAATGCAAATAATTTCTTCCAATATCAAGGAGATTTCTAAAAAAACATTAAATTGTATTTAATGTAGCACACTTACATATTTATTTTCACTTTATCTCCCATGGAAAATTGTTTTTCCTTTTATTGTATTTAGGTGGGAGAAAATGAAATATAATTAGAACAATTACACATGGGACTAGCATAGGGAGAAAAGTTGCAACATACGATCTGTTGATATAAAATAGCAAATACCAATTGACATGTAATATAAACTGAAGACTCTCAGTTGAAAGTTCAGAGTCGCGAGTTGGAAATTTTATTTGGAACAGTAGTAGGTCCCATGATGACTCCCTTTAACATTTCTATTTTAAACGATTTCAATGCCGACTTGGTCATGTACACGAGCATCTTTATTCCTTGTCTTTGGGGATTATTACTTTTACTGGACGGAAGGAGTAGAAACAAATTGGTATGGATTGGTGAACACCAAGCAAGTTGGGGACTTACACTTGCTGCTTCGCCCCACCCAAAATCCAGTCGATGCAAACCCAGCTGCCTCAAATCACTCATATACATATTTCTAGAGCTCAAGTAAACATCCACTGCATCTCGCTGAGTCTCAAGCAAGTCAATATTTGATCTCATATACTTGTCATCTAACAACATATTTGATTTCCTTATAATGTTGATAGCATCCAGAATAGACCCGGTGAGTAGGTGTTGGGCGGTAGTGCAGGCACATCCACTAGAGATGGCATTTCCGTAGAATCCAAGAGGCAGTGGGGGCTTCAATTTTGTCCTCATATCCACTGCAAACAGAAGCTTCACATAATCATTTCGTGGAATTTGAAGAGCCTTTGTCCTCGCTCTCCAAGCCAATGCTGCCACTACTTCGAATGTGGAGATCACTTGTTTGCTTTCTTTCATCAAGAATTGCTTTAAATGTTGTACAACCTTTGAATTTAAAACAAAGCATGTCTGAGCAAGTTCTTCAGATGTTGAAAGTGGAGGCGTAGGCAGGTGTTCAATGATGTCCAAATGTTCAAACTCGACTAGCAGTGGATCCCTCGGCTTGAGGAGGTATCTGTCCCAAACTGGTTTCACCGATAACTCAACATGTCCCCTCGCCATTTCTGCCAATGCATTAAGAAACTGAGTTGCTCCTATTCCGTCGCACAGACTGTGATGAACACTCACTCCCACAACAAATCCCCCGCAACTGAAACAAGTCACCTGCATTGGGAGCAAATGGAATGTTTTAAACCAAGATTGAAATTTTTATATCAAGGGTTTTCTACCGTGCATTTTAAACATAAAAAAAGTTCAATTAAAACATCATAATAAGTATGGTAAATTATAATTATAAAATATTGTTTTGTTCAAAACCTGTCGCAATATTGAAATCTAAAGTCATCACAAGGAAATCTAAACACTTTGTAGTTGATGTTGGTAACGGGTTTATCGCTGATTTGTTGTAAATCTAAGTTGTTTATTGTATTTGTGATATTAAGATATATTTGTATAAATTTATACAATTTTTTAAGTGTTTTTTATAATATAAAATTAAAATAAAGTTCATTTTATATTCCTCTTATCTAATTATTCTTTCTCAGCAAAATGGATCACATAAACATTCTTTACCACATGATTTTACGTTTCACTCTTAAATGTTTATCGTAATTAACTATTCAAAAAATATATATTTATGTACATCACATTGATGAAACAAATTTATAACCTACACATTTCATCAAAAAAAAAAAAAATTAGAATTAATTATATATGATATTGATGGTAATGAATAGCCAAACTTTTATATAAAAAGGTAATAATAAATGGGTAGTGATTCTTGACCTTCAATAAGAATAAATGGAAGTCCCATTTTCACATTAGATTAGGAACTCTTACATTAAAATAGGGATCATAACTCTTATATTAAAGTATGGATCAACAACATAATACTCTTTATTGAGTATGGTTAAAACACATGTATGATGAGTAAAAGACTGGGATCATTAGAAAAACAGGGTGAACCTGTTGAAGATAGAAATTAGAGGAGGGGAGGTGAGGGTGTTAGCCTACCCCTAGCATGTGTTTGCAAAACTGACTGGTCAACCAAACAATAATAAAATACTCCTAAAAATGATAAACAACTCACTGGTTGGTTGACCAGTCAACCTTGCAAACACATGTGTAACAATAGACTCTTCTAAGAAAAGGAAGAGAAAACAAAACTAAAGAAAAGATTGAAAACAGGAAAACTAAAACACATAGACAGTAATAAAAAACAGATCTAATCAACAAAAACACAAATTTACTTAAAAACAATCGTAATTTATTACCTGAAGAATCAATGGATGAATGCCCTCGAGGGGAGTATTTGGAGGAAACTGAAATAGAAGCTGTTGAAATGAAGATTTAAACTCGTCCAAATCTCCAAGTAGAGAGAGGGTGTTGGGCGAGGAGGCCTCAACGAAGACGGCACCCTCACCAGTGCACTCCACTTGAAGCTTACCATCTTGCACCCTGTTTCTCAGCCGCCCTGCGAGTGGATAATAATACACCAGCACCTTCGACAGAGCCTCTCTTATTACTTTTGCAGGCGGAGAAATAGAAACGTCATTCCTTGTATAAAGGAGCAACGTGTTTGACATGAGTCTAAGCGAATGCTGGTCATCAACGTTGGAGAGATAGAGGATTTCTTTTGGTGTGGGGAGGGAAGGAGGCACCACCTCTGCTTCCATCGCCTCAACATGTATTTGCTCTACTACCTCAACAGCCATTATTGCAAATGCAGTACTCGTTCTGATCTGCTTCAAATCCTCTGAAATTCTTATCATTGTCGTCTCTTTAAGTAACGAATTTCAATGCTGACTTGTTCCGACTAGCGATTTAGTTATGATAAAAATATAGTTCCACGATTAGCACGATTTACTTTTAAAAATAGTTCCACGATTAGCATCATTTATTTAGAAATTAACTCCATGATTAGCACGATGTACGTTTTAAAATACTTCCTCGTTTAACAAGATCTACTTTAAAAAATTGTTCAACGTTTAGCACGCCACTCTATAGCGGATTAAAAATACTCAACTGATCCTCTGCCCAATCTAGCCTACCCAATGTTCTTCTCGCTACTTAGACGTGAAGCGAGAAAGATGGTCCAACTTGCTACAAAACCCAAGTCCTTTTTTCATTAAAACACCTTTCAGTTTGGTGTAATACCATATTTGACTAATAAACCCATACACTACTAAATCAACAATGTTCACCCATACATTACTAAATTTGTAGATTAACTTTCATCTTAGAAGAATGGGATTTTAGAATAACATTTAGCAATATCTATTTACCACGTTATTTTGTTTGTAGTGATATTTAGCAATTTGTATTTAGTGCACTGTTTATTATAAACAAAAAAACAAATATATTTTACTTTTTGTATCTTAATCACTTCTTTTTTTACTAGGAATTAGTGCAATATCTATACAATAAGAAATTGGAAATTTACTTAAATAAGGTGTTACATCTGGCCATTCTTCCTCTCAAGTGACATTCTACAAGGATTGGCAAGGATTTTTGCTAACAACATAAATTTTTGTATTCACATTTTTCGTTTAATACTAATATGGTATAATACACTAAATTTGGTCTAAGCGCTCGCCAATGACACTTTCTATAGTTAATCTAATATATAATACCTCAACATCCATTGTTGCCCTCCTCCTCTGCTTCAATTCCTCTCAAATTTTTATCATTTAAGTAACGAATTTCAATGCTCACTTGTTCCGACTAGCAATCTAGTTACGATAAAAAAAATAGTTCCACGATTAGCACCATTTACTTTTAAAAATAGTTCCACCAAATTAGCACCATGTATTTAGAAAATAGCTCCATGATTAGCATGATTTATGTTTTAAAATAGTTCCACATTTAACAAGATTTCCTTTGAAAAATTGTTCAACATTTAACACGATACTCTATAGTGGATTAAGAATACTCAGCCGATCCTTCCCAATCTAACCTAGCCCATTTTCTTCTCGCTATTTAGACATGAAGCGAGAAATATGGTCAAACTTGCTACAATACCCAAGTCTTTTTTTCATCAAAACATCTTTCAGTTTGGTGTAATGCCATATTTGACTAATGAACTCATACATTACTAAATCAACCATGTTCACCCATACATTACTAAATTTGTACATTAATTACCTTCAATGTCACACATTTAATGTCATTATTGTAAGATTTTTGGGAATGTTTCTTATGAATGCAAGAAAAAACAGTACAACCAACACAAGTAAGGTCAAAATCAGTCAAGTAGCACTCCCACAAGCACTATGTTTATTGCATGTACTAGAATTGTTGAAGTTATTCCTACAAACTCCTCAGTTGAGTACAATGTTGTCCAAGAAAGCTCATGTGACATATGGTATATGGATTCTGGTTGTAGTAATCACATGACTGGTAATGCATATTTGTTTTTTAGCTTGGATGAATGGGTTCAAATTGATGTCACACTTGGTAATAGCAACAAAGGTCAATGTTTTAGGTAAAGGTACAGTTAATATTCTAACCAAAAAGAGGGAGCATAAAATCATGCCTATTGTGTATTATGTTGTTGGTCTAAAACATAATTTAATGAGTATTGGTCAGTTAGTACAAAAGGGATATAGAGTGTATATGGAAAACAATGAGTGTGTGATTTTGGATAGATTTCCAAGCAATTAACTGATTTTCAAAGTACAAATGACTAGCAACCAAATGTTTCCCTTGAGGATAAGGCCAAATATGAAGGGAAAAACAGTCCAAGCTGTTCATAAGACAAATGATACACATTCTAGAGTTTCCTTTAAGGCAAAAAGTACAGAATCAGGAGGATCCATAAATAGCTCCGAAATAATCTTTGAAATAAATTCCAAAGCATGTCAATTCAGCTCCAAAGAAGAAAAAGATAGTAATGGAGATATTCAAACAACATTTCGGTCTGTTATCAAGGATGAGTCTTGGTTGTGGCATTTCAGATTTGGGCATTTAAACTTTGGAGGGCTGAAGCTACTACATATGAAGAACATGGTGAAAGGTTTGTCATTGATCGAGAAACCAGAAAGAGTTTGTGAAGGTTGTATCTTGGACAAACAACATAGAGAGACATTCCCGACTAAAAAATCAAATAGAGAAAGAGCACCACTTGAGATCGTGTATTCAGATATTTGTGGGAAAATGCAAACACTATCTATACGATGCTGCACTTATGTCCTTACTTTCATTGATGATTTTATAAGGAAAACTTGGATTTATTTTTTAAAACACAAGTCTGATGCATTTGCTTATTTTCAACAGTTTAAGGCACTTGTGGAGAAGCAAAGTGACCATTAAATCAAGGTTTTGAGGATGGATAAAGACGGTGAATATCTTTCTAACAATTTTATGAATTTTTGTAGGTCACATGACATACACAAGTAATTTACAACCCGTTATACACCTCAGAAAAATAGTGTGGCAAAGAGGAAGAATCAAACCATTATGGAGATGGCTCATAGCATGTTGGTAGCCAAACATTTACTTAATGAATATTGGGCTGATGCAATGGCAATTGTTGTTTATATCATGAATAGTGCCCAACAAAGAGTGTGAAGAATAAAGTCCCTCAAGAGGCTTGGAAAGGAATGAAACATAGTGTTTCTCATTTTAAGGATTTTTGTTGTCTTGCATATGTACATATTCCAAATGAGTTGAGGAAGAAGTTAGACAACAAAGGGAAAAAATGTATATTTGTTGGTTGCTCGGAGGATACATAGGCATATAAGTTGTTTAATCCTATCACTAGGAAGGTTATAATTAGCCGTGATGTTTAGTTTGTGGAGGATGAAGCATGGGATAGAAGTGTAGAGAGGGCTATAAAAATTATAGTTGTTGTTCTGCATGATGATATGACAGATGAAGTGTTTTCATCATCTAGTACAACTCAAGCAACAACTCCTTCCACTCCTAGGACAACACCACAAGTTGTAGTTAAAGCTACACCTTCATTCACACCAAGAATATCTTCAAGGTTGTTGTCCACACCAATGGTATATCAAACTCCATAAATAACTACAATATTATCTACATTAGATGGCATCCTTGGAGCAACTCCAACTAGCACTCCAAGTAGTTATAGATATTTGGATCCAACTCTAGCAATCATGATGCCATGATAAATGAGTTCGAGTGAGTTGTATAATGTTGATACAACAAATTCATTTTTAGCTTTTTCTTTGCTTTCTCATGTAGATGATCCATTAGCATTTGAAGAGGTTGTGAGTGATGATACATAGGCACAAGCCATGGATGAAGAGATTGAATCCATTGAGAAGAACCAAACATGAGAGTTGGTTGAGTTGCCTGAAGGCAAGGATGTAATTAGTGTAAAATGGATTTATAAGACTAAAAAAGATGTTGAAGGAAAATTTCAAAAACATAAAGCAAGGCTAGTTGCAAGGGGCTTCACATAATAGCCCGATATAGAATTTAATGAAACATTTTCTCTTGTTGCATGGTGGACACAATTAGGACCGTATTGGCTATTGATGCCCACAACAAGTGGCATGTGTACCAAATGGATGTGAAGTCAACATTTCTAAATGGCTATCTAGAGGAGGAAGTGTATGTGGAACAACCATAAGGCTATGAGATACCAGGTCACGAAAACAAGGTATATATGTTGAAGAAGGCACTTTATGGTTTAAAGCAAACTCCTAGAGCTTCATAAAACCACATTGACTCATATCTTGTTGAAAATGGTTTCCACAGAAGTAGTTGTGAGCCAACCTTGTACATCAAATTCAACAAGCAAGGTAAAATTCTAATTATTTTCTTGTATGTGGATGATCTAATTTTTACTGACAATCTTAGCATAGATGTTTTCAAATCAATAATGAAGAGTGCATTTGAAATGACTGATATGGGGCTTATGAGATATTTTTTGGGCATTGAAGTCCATGAAACTAATGCTAGTATATTTATTTATCAATCTAAACATGCAAATGAGATCTTGAAGAGATTCAATATGGAAAAGTGTAAGGTAGCCCCAACATTGGTCATAATGGGATTGAAGCTAAGCAAGGAGGATGATAGACCATGTGTGGATCCTACATTGTTCAAGAGGCTGGTTGGAAGTCTTATGTATTTGACGGCCAAAACGCCTGATATTATGTACGGTGTAAGCCTAATTTCAAGGTTTATGGAGTCTCCAAAAGACTGTCATTGGCAGGAAAATAATAAATATTGAGGTATGTGAGTAGTACAAGGGACTTTGACATATTATACTCCACTCTAGATAATTTCATTCTTGTTGGGTACACTGATAGTGATTGTGGGGGCAACATAGATGATAGGAATTGGGTATGATTTTCACTTTGGTATAAGTGTTGTGTCATGGGCTTCAAAGAAACAACCTATTGTGACTCTTTCCTCCACTGAAGTTGAGTATGTTGCAGCCACTAGTGTTGTTTTTCAAGTTGTTTGGATGCGGAGGATGTTGAAAGACTTATTGCATGATAAAAAAGAAGCCACTATAATATTCTGTGACAACTATTTAACCATTGTTTTCTCTACAAATCATGTTTTCATCAGAGAACTAAGCATATTGATACTAGGTATCATTTTATTAGAGAGCAAGTAAACAACAAAGAAATTTGTCTAGATTTTTGTAGGTCTGAAGTTCAATTGGGTGATAAATTTACAAAGTCGTTGGCAAAGGAGAAATTTAGTATTTACGAAGTTGCTTAGGAGTTTTTGATCTTGCAAATGTATGCAGCTCTGAAAATAATAATTCCACAATTAGCTCTTAAATATGTAGCAATAATATTGGAGAAGTTTGATACAATTATTGATGATCCCCAGCAGTTCATAATTAATGGGGAGTATTGGAAATTATTAATTATGGTAGCTGGGCATTCGCTGTCAAATATTCTATTTTTAATTCCCATATTTCTTTCAACCTCCAATCAGATATGCTTTTGTTATGGGCAGAAGCAAAAACAAAATAAACTAGATGGATGGAGAAGACATATTTTATTGCCTTTCTTGCCTTGTCAAATGACATTACATTCACCTCTTTTTATAGAGGATTTTAGAAAGTGCTGGAGAATGATTTTCCACATGTTTAATCATAGTCAAAAGACAGACCAGTCAATTCTCACATGTTTTCAACCATAGACCACACAGACCATTCTAGAAGGTAGGTGGAGAGGTTGGTATTGACTGGGCAGTCAGTGGAGAAGTTAGGTAGAAATTACTATTTCTAACACTCCCCCCTAATTTCTACTATCAATTACATCAATGTTTACAATGCCCAAAGTTTCTCTTAGATACTCAAATTGTTCTTGTGCTAATGCCTTTGTGAATATGTCTGTAAGTTGCTCCTTTGATCTACAATGTTGTAGAATGAGTTCTCCATTGTTGACCAATTCACGGATGAAATGATATCTGGTGTCAATGTGCTTTGTCCTCTTGTGGAAAACATGATTCTTTGATAGTGCAATAGTGGACTGGTTGTCACAATAGATTGGTGTAGGCTCCTCTTGCTCATGCATTAGATCCTTCAAGATTCTTCACATCCAAACTGCTTGACATGCTGCTAATGTACCTGCTACATACTCTGCTTCTGCTGATGAGATTGTCACTATTGGTTGTTTCTTTGATGCCCATGCTACAATACCTGTTCCAAGATGAAATGCATATCCAGATGTAATTTTCCTATCATCAATGCTTCCTGTAAAATCACTATCTGTATATCCAATCAACTGAAAAACATCCGATGTAGAATACATTATGCCATAATTCATAGTTCCTGCAATATACCTTAACAACCTTTTTCCTGCTTGCCAATGTGATTTCTTTGGTGTATCCATGAATCTTGAAATCAAACTGACTCCATACATTATATCTGGCCTAGTTGCTGTGAGATACATCAAACTGCCTACCAATTTTTTAAATACAGTTGAATCAAAATTTGTTTCATTGTCTTCTCTACTTAGTTTTGTTCTACTGCCACAGGTGTAGAAACTGGACTGCAATTTATCATTCTAAATCTCCTCAATACATCTTTTGCATATTTACTTTGACAAATGAAAATCCCATTATCATTTTGTATGACTTCAATGCCAAGAAAATATTTCATCAATCCCAAATCTGTCATTTCAAATTCTTTTGTCATTGCTGATTTAAACATGTCTATAGAAAGATTTCCTGTAAAGATCAAATCATCAACATACAAGCAAACAATTAAAATTTGACCTTGCTCATTGACTTTGGTGTATAGTGTAGGCTCACTAGTACTTCTGCTGAATCCATTATGTATCATGTATGAATCTATCTTGTTGTACCATGCTCTTGGTGCTTGCTTCAATCCATAAAGTGTCTTCTTCAACCTGCAAACCTTGTCTTCATAATTTTTGACTTCATATCCTGGTGGTTTGCTGCACATAAACTTCTTCTTCTAGATAACCATTCAAGAAAGCTGATTTCACATCCATTTGAGAAACCTTCCATTTATTTTGAGCTGCAATTGCTAGTACCATTCTAACAGTATCAAGTCTTGCTACAGGAGCAAAATGTTTCATTGTAATCAACTCCATATTCTTGTGCAAATCCCTTAGCTACTAACCTTGCCTTATATTTGTCAACTTCTCCATTTTCCTTATATTTAGTTTTATAAATCCATTTCACACCTATGGATTCTTTATCCTTGGGTAAATCAACTAGATCCCATGTTTCATTTTTCTCTATTGATCCTATTTCATCATTCATTGCATTAATCCAATGTTCTTCCTTAATTGCATCCTCAAAATATATAGGATCTTGGGAAAATAAAGATAAAATTAGACTGCAAATCTATCCCATCTCCATGATCATATATTTCTTGTAAGCTTCTTGTCTTTTTACCTTTTAGTCTTGGTCTCAATGATGCAAGTGTAGGATTTGATTCATTACTTACTTGTGGACTTGATGATTCTCCTTGCTCAACTTGGATTTGTGAGCTTTCTCCTTCTGATATTCCTTCTTGCTGATTTGATTGTTCTTCTTGCTCCCCTTGGTCTCCTTGAATTTTTCCTTTTTGGTCTTCATATGGCATTGTCGTTGTACCTGAAATTGTTTTGTCTATATTTCCATCCCAAGATTCTTCTTCTTTGAATACAACATCTCTACTTATAAAAACTTTCTTGGTTATAGGATTAAACGAATCTTATATGCCTTAGAGTGTTCATCATAACCAATAAAGATACATTTTTCACTTTTATCATCCAATTTACTCCTTGTTTCTTTAGGCACATGTGCATATGCAATACAACCAAATATTCTAAAATGAGAAACACTATGACGCTTACCACTCCATGCTTGTTGTGGAATCATGTTCATCACAATTTTTGTTGGACTTTTGTTCAATATATAAACTACACAAGCTACTGCTTCAGCCCAATATTCATTTGATAGATTCTTTCCTTTCAACATGCTCCTTGTCCATCTCCATGATTGTACAATTCTTCCTTTCTGCAACGCCATTCTGCTGAGGTGTGTACCTTGTAGTGAACTGCTTCTTTATTCCATGATACCTGCAATAATCTAAAAACTCATTTGACTTGTATTCTCTCCTCTATCTGATCTCAATACCTTGATGGATTTCCTACTTTTGTTTCTCAACCAATGCTTTGAACTCCCTGAACTTTCCAAATGCCTCATATTTATATTTGAGGAAATAAACCCATGTTTTTCTACTATAATCATCAATGAATGTTAGAAAATAAATGTTCCCCCTAATGATGGTGTTTTCATTGGACCACATATATTTGTATGCACAATTTCTAATGGTGCCTGAGATCTATATGACATTCCCTTTGGAAAACTATCTCTATGTTGCTTGGCCAAAATACAACTCTCACATAGACTCAATAGTATTTCAATAGGAGGTAAACCTCTTATCATTTCCTTTTTCTACAACAAACTCAATCCTTTGAAGTTTAGATGACCATACCTCAAATGCCATACCCATGATTGATCTTGACTTGATGCCTTAAAACTTGATCCATTTCCTCCATCATTTCACTTTTCATGCGAAGTGGGAACATTCTGTTATTTGTCATTTCAAATTTTGTAATCACCATATTACTTGGATAAATATCACATATTGTGCAAACATTATCCTTAAAGACAACTCTATAACCCTTTTGAATAAGTTGTCCCACACTTAGGAGATTATGCTTTAATCCAGGTACAAAATAAACATCAGGAATAGTCTTCTTACTAATTTTTGTTATCACATTAATTCCACCTTTTCCCATGGCTTTAACTATATTATTATTCCCCAATTTGATTTCTGATTTAACTGATGTGTCCATATTTTTAAACAGCTCTTTGTTTCCAGCCATGTGATTACTACAACCACTGTCAAGAAACCAAATGTTGCTAGAACTTTCCTGGGCTACATTACATGTAATAAATACAGAACCTGAATTACTTTCAGAATAGTTTGCATTCTGTTTACTCATATCAGCTTCTTTCTTTCGGCATTCATTAGCAATGTGGCCATACCTCTTGCAATAATAACATTGAACATTTGATTTATTATACCTTTGTGATGCCTGATTGTTATTGTGTCCCCTTAAGCTGAAATTTTGATTTCTCCTTCCTCCTGGATCTGGACTCTGTCTTTCTTCTCTTTGAAAATTGTTTCTTCCTCTTCCTCTTCCCCCGAATCCTAGTTTTCCTCTTCCTCTACTTCTGCCAAATGTCATTTGTGTTTTGAATGCATGCTCCAATGAGTTATTGTCATTCCTGTTTATCCTGTCTTCATAGTTCTTTAATGAACCAACCAACTCATCTATAGAAAATTTAGTCAAATCCTTGGATTCCTCAATTACCACAACAATTACATCAAACTTTTTAGGCAAACATCTCAAAATATTTTCTACAACCTTTTGATCTGTTAGCTCATCACCAGTTTGTCTTATTTGATTAACCAAATCCATAACACGATAGGTGAATTGATCTACTGATTCAGAATCTTTCATCTACAAATTTTCAAATTCTTTTCTAAGTGCTTGTAATCTGGCAATTTTTACCTTACTCATACCTTGATATGTTGTTTCTAGGATGTCCCATGCTTGCTTGGCTGCAGTAGCTGGCTTGATCCTTCCAACAATTGACTCATCCAATCCTTGTGCAATGATCTACAAAGCCCTCTTATTTTTCTGCCTATTTTCTTTAAGAATATTCTCATTATCTGAACTCAAAGTAAACTCATCTTCTGGTTCAACATAACCATTTATAACTATGTCTAATAACTCACATGAATCAAATGCCAATTTCATTCTAAAAGCCCATGTAAATGGTTATAATGAGTTAGAATGAAATTGGCATTTGATTCATGTAAGTTATCGATATAGTTATTAATGGCTTGATGTTGATACCAGAAGCCATGAGTTTAATTTGAGTTCAGATAATGAGAATATACTTAAAGAAAATAGGTAGAAGAATAAGAGGGCTTTGCAGATCATTGCACAAGGATTGGATTAGTCAATTGTTGCCAACTATGAGTCTGTCTCTACAAGTGCCTCGGCCTCATCCAACAAACTGACCTTATCACCTTTTGGCTTGACAATCAATGTCTACACAATTGGCTTTGCAATTGGCAGCTTCTTTTAGCAAAGATAATAGTTATAAACTTTGAAATGGTGCCTTACAGCCAAATAAAATCAGAACAACAAATTAGATATTAAAAAAAAAACATGCTTGCCATGTCTCCTTTGGACAACAAGCTCCTTAGAATATCTTTCTTTATTTGCTTGATCTCTTCCTCTCACCGGCTAGGACAAACTCCAGATACCACTGCCAATATAAGAACCCAGAAATCTATCACACAAAATAAGAAACCAAAAATAAATAAATATGCTCCAATATGGGAGCTGCTCTAAATTTGATTGCTCTGATACCAATTTGTTATGGGCAGAAGCAAAAACAAAAAAAAAAAAACTAGATGGATGGAGAAGACAAATTTTATTGTTTTTCTTGCCTTGTCAAATGACATTACATTCACCTCCTTTTATAGAGGATTTTAGAAAGTGCTGGAGAATGATTTTCCACATGTTTAATCACAGTCAAACACAAACCATTCAATTCTCACATGTTTTCAATCACAGACCACATGGACCATTCTAGAAGGTAGGTGGAGAGTTTGGTATTGACTGGGGAAGTCATGTGGAGAGTAGGTAGAAATTACTGTTTTTATCACTGTTTCTAACAGTTTTTAATATTTTGTATTTGTTTAACTTTTTGCATTAAATCTTCTTCTAGACTCTTCCGCTTCCTTGCTGCAAAATAAAAAGAGAGGAAGTCAGACAGAAATGTATCAGGAAAAAAATAAAAGTTCATTCCAGCTCAATCCTGGAGCAATCTAGCAAGGGGAAGAAATTTCAGAACAGAGTATGCATTTTGTGTGTGCAGCTGTAGCTGTTGTTTATTGACGGTAAATATATTTAATATAAGTTGATTCTATTTTGTCCAGATATATTTTTAATAAACAACTGTAGCTATTGTTTTTATTTTTCTCTAAATTCTGGGTTGTCTCACTTATATGCTATGCTATGTTTGTTTGGTGTTTAAATTTGTTGTGCTTAGAAGTGTCTTATTTGGGATTACTTCCACTGTTCATTTCCTTTCAAATCCTTCATATTGAGTTAGTTATATTGTAATAATGGCGGCTATGGTTGTATATGTCAACAAACGACAACGACAGCAAAATGAATCTCAAATATAAACATTAACTTTTCTAATGTACCTCAACATTATGAATTAGTTTTTCAAAAGATTTGATGAAGTATCATTTCCCAAAGACATATTCGATGTATCATTTCCATTGAGTGTTAGTAGAAACTGTATACATAGTCTTGCATGTAAGAGTAAATGACAATTAATTATGAATGAATCAATATTTCCCTCGGTGTGATTTCGTGCATTTAATAAGGTGGAAGAAATTTTGTGTAAATAAATTGAAAGTTTGATAGAAATAGTGCATCAAAAAATGAAGGCAGTCTGAAGCAGAATGGTCCATTATTCTGTAATCTAGAGAGATAAAATTCATTCAAAGAATACATATAACACGTACGTAAAGATGAAATTAGTTTAGGATTTATAACTTACAATACAAAATCCATTGTTGCAAAATCATTAACAGGATTTTTTTTAAAAGTAAATTTATGGCCGACATTTCATAATCGTTTGGCAAGTTTATTTGGAACATCTGCTCCTTTGTTCATCTCAATTTCAAATAGTTTCAATGCCGACTGAGTCATGTACACCAGCATCTTCATTTCATGGTGAGTGCTTTTCGCGGGTGGGAGGAGTAGAAAAAAATTGGTATGAATTAATGAGCTCCAATTGAGGGGAGTCAAATTTGCTGCTTCGCCCCACCCAAAATCCACTTGATGCAATCCCAACTTCCTCCAATCACTCGCATACACATTTGTGGGAGTCAAATAAACAAAAGCTTTACATAATCATTCCCTTGAATTTGAAGAGATTTTATCCTCACTCTCCAAGACAAGTTCAAATGTGGAGATAACAGCTTGTTTGCATTCTTCCATAAGTGTTGTACAGCCTTGGAATTTAAAACAAACAAGCTTGCACACGTTTTTCAGGTGTTGAAAATGGAGGTTCGAGCACGTGTTCAATGATGTCCAAATGTTCAAACTCGACTTGTGGTGGGTGCCTCGGCTTGAGGAGGTCTCTGTCCCACACTGGTTTTATCACAGATAACTCAACATGTCCCCTCGCCATCTCCCGTCACATAGACTGTGGTGAAGACTCACTCCCACAACAAAGCCACCGCAACTGAAATGAGTCACCTGCATTGGTCATATATTGGAATGTATTTAACCATAATCATCAGTGAGATTTGGTGAAATTTAGGAAAAAACCATACATTGTATGAGATAAGATCATATATAGTTGGTGTTGTCCTCACCAACTCATTGAACCTGCCCTTGCTTTATCAAAATTTCTCTAAGATCTAATACGAGAGAAAATAATTACACAATGTTTTTCAAAAAACATTTAAGTATATTATGTTTTTAGAAGAATAACAACGATAACATCTATTAACTTTAAAGTTAAAGTAAAGGTTAAGAGTACTCTAGGTAATAATAAAATCCTATAAAATTATCATAGAAGGACGAGAAATATTTTATGATTAGAGAGAATTAACCAGCGTTTAGGAGGTTCTCAGAATACAATAATTTCAATTTTTTTATATGAGGTTGCTTGAAAGTGATGGGACTCAAACTTGAATAAAGCGTCATTTTTTGTAATGTCGTCTTCTACGTTGAACAAAAAGAAAAAGAGAAATGGCACCGACCCAAATCAAAGTGAACTAAAATTTACAACAATAGGCTACAACAGTCTGAAATCTTATGATAGTAAGAGGGAAATTACAATTATTCACCACCAATACCACTTGTACATCATCCAAGCATATAGGGAACAATAATAATTATTTTAGAGAAAGTACAAACCAAGAAATGAGTTTTTAGAGCCCTAGCTAAAGTATAATAAGTAATTTTGTAACAACGACAAACTCACTTACAAAAATGACCAAAAATAATGACTCCAAGACCCAAAGTTCAGTCCATAAAATGTAATCAACCTTATAAATTAGGAACAATCCAAATATCAACAAAGAAAAGAGTGTCATGCACTAGATATCACCAAAACCGTCCAATGTGCAAGTCACCACCCTAGGAGAGGTTTTATAATGAGCATGGCGTGTTCCTAAGGAAAAACTGAATGTAACACCAAGTGTGACCTCTATATGTGATCCGTAAACTTCTACTTTGGAACTCTACAAATCACACAATTATGTTGTTCTACTTTCAACTTTAGAAAATGACAGATTTACTTGAAAAATCAGAGCTTCATGACTGAATATCTTGCTCCTTTCATGCATTTATAGGCCTTCCCATGTTCTCTCGTGCACTAGAGGATGTGAAAGGGAATGGAAGGGGAAGAGACACAGTTGGGCCCTTCAAATTCGTGTTCCATTCATCTTTTTTGTTCGAAAGTGTCAGGACTGCCACCCTGAGTAGATCGATGGTTCCTTCCAAAACCTCTTTTTACCTCATTTTATTCACTTTTCTTGTTTCTCTTTCTTGGTGTTGATGGAACTAATGAAGTGGTGTGTTTTTCTAGATCCCTATGGATCATACCTTCCCTACTTATGAGGCTTTTGGTCCCACAAAAGCTAGTGGGGGCATGGTAGAGGAATCAACTCCCTCTCGTGCTCATTCGAGTACCATCGGGTCCACCTTGGTATCTTCTCTCATCCAACCTGCCAAGAATCCTATGGATCTCTGGTTTTTTGCTCCTGTACTACATCCTCTTCTGAGTTGCCTCGAGTAGAATCCTCCTTGGAAGGTAACTTTTGCATTTTCCTTCTTTGTCATGCATAGATGGTGTTAGTGGATGCGAGCTCTTATAACTTTCTATCACGTGTATCTGCATGAAATATGGCCTAAAGGTCTCTTCTCTAACCTGCTCAAGTATGGCGAAGGTCCCATACTATAGTGGTTTAGTCCTTATTGCTTGTCTTTGTCTCTTGAGATGGATTGGCTGAATCCTCTCCAAGTATGTTGTTGTTATAGTCACCACCATTCCTTGTATCTCCTCTTATTCTTGCTACCTCATGGTCAGGTCCAGTGAATCCGTAGGTAGATACGGTGATTGCCTAGCGGAAGTTTGTTTTGCTCCTTGAATGAGCAGTTCCTATGGTGGCTTCTTCTACAAAAAATGACAAGTGCTATCCAAATTTTCCATCCTTTGGTCATAAATATCCGTGCTCTCACGTCCATTTTTCTTTTCTTCTAATGAAAGCAAACAAAACTGATGATTTTCCTGAATAAGTCTTGGTGCTTCATTGGCACTTACCACAACCTTCTTTGATTTTCTCAGGTGTGTCTGGATGTTAAAACTGATTCCATCCTTGACCCATCTGTGCCGGTTCTCCCTCCTTGTGAACACAACGTCAAATGCATCAAGTGGAATAATATTAGCCTCTAATACATCTATGTATTGGGTATTTATCCCAAACTAAAACTTACACTTCCTTGTAACTTGTATTTCTACACCCTTCTTCACCCATCCCAGTGGGTATGGATGTGGATGCGCATAAGTCTCTAGACCAAGCTATCCTAAAACCGCATCAGAAATCAAATTTGACTGAGAACAAGAATCTACTAAAGCATTTGATTTGGATTTTGATTTGAAATAGCTTACTCATCTCTTCTTCTTATGTTGCCCCATACATGTTAGTGGCCATACATCCCAGCCTCTCGTCTACATCTGAATCATCCTCAATCTCCACCCCTCTTTCTGTCTTCATAGTGGCCATGGATTTCTTGGAATCCTTGGTTCAGTGCTTTGGGTGAAAGTCCAAATGCAATATCCAACATGTGGCGTCATTATGTCCATTTACATCACAATTCTTACAGGAATTCTTAGGATCTTTACAAGTATGTAAAGCAGTAGCGGTATATTTACCTTTCCATTTACCTATGCTACTTGTCTTCCCTTGTTCTTTGTTATGTTGTTATGTTGACTGGTCTCCCTTTGGCTCTATTTCTCCTTGTTTCTTCTCGTCATCAATGTAGTATGCTTATATATAATCTTCATTGAGATCCTTGGGCTTCACGGAGATTACCTTCCTCCGAAGGTGAGTGTGAAGTCCTCCCAAATACTTTGTCAGAATGTCCTCATCCTCCAAGTCCATATTAAGAAACATGGCTTGTCTCTGAAATTCTGTAGTGTAGTCTTGCACGCTTTGACCGTTGCCCTGTCTAAAGTACTACCACTTAATCGTCATGTCAGTCTTATGGCCAAAAGGAAAGAATTTAGCTCTAATCAATTCTTTAAAACTTGTCCAAGTACTGAAAATAGGATGTTTCTTCTTCTCACAAGTGGCTAGATGGGTTTCCCACCAAACCAGAGCATGACCTTCCATTTTGAGATGTGTAAAGGTGATCATTTGTGCCTCAATGACATTATGCACACTAAAGTAGACTTCCAACTGTTTTAGCCATTTATCCAGTAATTCTGCATGTACTTGTCCTTCAAAATTCTTTATTTCCACTTTCGTTTCAACTTTAAAAGAGGTATGTGTAGATTTTACCTTCTCGCTTACAATTGACGTCTCTTCACTCTCTTCCCATTCTTCCTCTTCGTGGCTCTTTTCGATACCAAAATTTTCAGCTAGTGCTCAAACCACCGAGTCCATGGAATCTTGCTTAATCGAAGCCATCTTTTGCAGATCTAAAAGCTCTTCTTGTTTTCTATGCAATCTATCCATCATGGTCTCTAGCACCTCGATTATACGGACCAAGTTCTCTTCCTCCATTTGAGCTCGAATTCTTTGTTTCCACTTCTTCGTAGAAATATCTGGCTCGTAAGGTAAAACTTCTTCACCTTTGGACCTTATCATTGTCATACAAAATCACAAGAAACATTCGAATACCACAGTCCTGGATATATAAAGCACTCTGATACCAAAATGATATGTAAAGTTCTACTTTGGAACTCTACGAATCATACAATTATGTTGTTCTACTTTCAACTTTGGAAAATGACAGATTTGCTTGAAAAATTAGAGCTTCATGACTGATTATCTAGTGCTATAGAAAGAAAATTGTGGAGAAGGAAAGAATTCAAAACTTCAACACCAACAATTTTAAGTTGGAAACCTCCAATGGAGGAAAACCAATTGGGAAGGGCAACTGCTCTTTCTTCCCACTTTTATTGGTCTAATATAGACAATTACAGGTTATAATAAGTAAGAAAAGAAGAAACAATTTAAACCTTCTCTCTAATTACTTGCTTGCTTTGTTTCTACACCTTGCTCCTACAATTCCATTCCAGCACTGAAGATCTTGCTCACTGCTCTCATTAAAATCTTCTTCTCGATCTCTCTTGATCTTCGAAATGCCCATTCTCTTGCTCCTTTCATGCATTTATAGGCCTTCCCATGTCCTCCCATGCATTGGAGGATGTGAAAGGGCATGTAAGGGGAAGAGACGTGGTTGGGCGCTTCAAATTCTTGTCTATTCGCGTTCCATTCTTCTTTTCTGTTCGAAAGTTACAGGACCACCGCCCTTTCAAGGCAGCGATTCTGAAACCGTCGCTCTGCACAGAGCGGCAGTTCCTTCCAGAACCTCCATTTACCTCATTTTATTCACTTTTCTTGTTTCTCCTTCTTAGTGCTGATGGAACTGATGAAGTGGTGTGTTTTTCTGGATCCCTATGGATCAATATGAGATCACCAATGAAAAAATGAGGGGTTTCATCCTCAAATCAAGTGCAAAGAGGGTTTATGTCTTCAATTGTAAGAGAGAGAAAATAATTTCATGCTCCAGTTCCAAGAAAATGATTCTAAAGCAATCATGTCATTCTCCAAGCCAAGCAACCCCTTTTTATATCTAAAGGTGGTGCCAAAACTAAAATATAATCCTCCCAAAGAGAACCAACCTCCTTGGAAACATATGAGTTCCCGTTTCTTTTATTTTTCAAGTGAATTTCACACTTTTTCAAACTAACTTGAATTCTCTAAGCTATGATTAGAAAAATACTTCAAAAAATAATGCAAAACTATAAAAGCAACTAAAAATCATGACATTAAATACTTCCCTTGCTCTTTCCCTTTCAGCCCATGGGAAGTGGAATGGGCCCAAAGTCTTCAAAATAAACTAGCATTGAGAAGGGGACATTACATTTTTTTCACAAAGCAATATTAATGTGAAATTCAGGCAACCCATATTCTGAATTTAATAAGGATTTTGTTTTCTCCTCCTTAACATATAGCACTAACGCCCCAAATCTTACCTGAAGAATCATGGGATGAAGCTGTTGAAATGACGGTTTAAGCTCCGCAGTGCAATCCATCTTCTCTGTTTCTCACCCGCCCTGCGAGTGGATAATAATACACCAACAGACCCTCTCTTATTACTTAAGTTGAAGAAATGTCTAATTCTCATTCCTGGCCGTATAAACGAGCATGAATCTCAGCGAATACTGGTCGTCCACGTTGGAGAGATGGAGGATTTCATTGGGTGTGGGGAGCGAAGGAGGCACCGACTCCATCACCTCCTCATGTAACTCAAATCAATCTCCTTACGTAGACAATCTTGACGCCCTAACTTTTAAAATAAAAATTGTTCCGCGTCTATCATAATTTATCAGGCGGCAGGCGCATCCATCAGTATCAAGCGTGTTCTTTCACACGGATCACGGTCGAGATTTCGACGACTATTCATTAAATTTTAAACAATTAAAAAGATAAGGTCAACGACTTTTTCTATACCCGCTAAATTCGGAGGCAGCGTTTAGAAGTTTTTCCTAAATTCTGTTTGCTAAATAATAATTTATACTGCAATTTTAATGATCTCAAAGGAGATTGAATTATTTTCCGTGTGCAAAAATATGAGGTATTGCAATTCTAAGAACATCTCAAAAGATAAATATTTCCGTGAATATGTTGGAATTGCATAATGAGCATTAATTTGTTGAGCAACTAACCACCAAATTTTGCATCTACATTCAAAAAGATAAAATCATGTACAAGCTGTAACGGAAATGAAACTTCGACTAAATATTGGAAATAAGCATTCTTAAGCATACAAAAAGGAGTAAAAACAAATGTTTCTCGAGAACCTAACACATTTACCATACCCCAAAGGGTTTGGTAAAACTTGCAATGCAAACCATCAATTTCATCTGCTTTACTTTGTTTATGGTCATTTGCAAAACAATATCTCTTAGATTATTTAAGCTAAGCAATTTATTGTAAGCAAGTAGCATTTTGAATTTTAGAAATCTTATTGAGGACAACTTGAAGGCAAACTAGACAATTAGTGTAGGCGATAGATTGAAGAAGAAATATTGTTATTTTAATATCCCACAAACACAACACTTTCATGCTGCAAAAAATATCAAAATTATCCCTCACAAAATATCTACGAATCAGTTCAATAAGGTTGTTTACACCCTGATTACATATATGTTATGCAAATGTAGAACAATAAAGAGGATGTAAGGGTTTGTATAGAGGATTATTCTTATCTATTTGATTCGCCATTAACCATTCACAATGAGAATATTGCATTAATACTTACAACAATAAATAAAACAATAAGTAATAGATCAAATGCACAAGAGAAGAAAGTGACTTAGTTATACATATCATAACAGAGAGGATCTAGATATGCAAATAGGAGAAAAAGTAAGATCGGAGATTACGAGTGTTTCGGTGCAAGTTCTAGAACTAGAAATTGGGTAGGGGTTGCACTGTACAACTACTGTATGATCCAAACTAGAACTATACAGTCTTGACCTGCATCAGTATGGTCTTGGACCCTTTGAAAATTTGGGTATAAAACTTCCTCTGTGTTTCACTTTCATAGAAATGACCTTCATCGTATGTCGTTCTTTCTTGCACAACTTCAGGATGACCTATAATCACCTACAACAATGTAGAAACCCTAAAAACATGTAAAACACTTCATCATAGCATTATCAAACCAAAATGAGAAAACATGTCTGTGTGTGTTGAATCTAGACTACCTTTGGTGATCAATCCCACCTTTTGAACCAATCCAAGCTCTACACTATATGTCGTCATTGCAGGATCAAGCCTTGTGTAGTTCTTTTAATTGCTTGTGCAATTGTGAGTGCAAACTAGCCAACCCCCTAGGGGTACCCTCACATCTCTTGACACCAAGATAATGGGATAATTATATAACATGGAATGTGTCTAACACGATAGTAGTGTGATGTGGTATACCTCAACTATGTGACCTAAGCCTTTGCTCCTTGAAAACCTTGAACAATGATTGGACTGAATTTGCTCTTATTCAGACATGGCTCTACGATCTTTCCATGCTTGGAAATGGAGGAATCTATAATATTTCATCGTGTTGAGTGCTTCAAGCATGTAGTAGAAAATTTTGTAATTGATGTGCAACTAATTCGGGTAGATTTAGGAAACCCTTGAGTGCTTTCAAAATGCTATTTGCAATAAGATCTTATAAAATAGCTATGTGAGTTATAAAGCGATATTGACTTGCTTATATAGCGTTCTGTATGTGAAATATTATGATAAGGTCAACCCTAGGAAGATGACAAACTCAATAAAAAATTTACATCAAAAATAATTCAGAGAATGCGAAGGGGAAAGACTATACTGGTTAGCCAAGACTAGACCCCACATCCCAAACCTTTGTACAATCCTAGATAGGAAAGATGACAAGTGAAACAAAAAATTGTGGCATGAAGTACAAAGTTTTTTTACTACTGTGATTTGACAATATGCCTTGAATTGATTATATAGAAGTGTGTAAATGTAAGAAAGCCACGAAAGAGCTAGAGAGATCAACTAATTGGATTCCGGAGGTGGGAATTTTTTTTATAAAGGGATCATAGTCAAACTTATCATTTCAAAGGGACAACTTACCAAATTTTAGTGTCTACATTTCCCTCCCTTTAAGTATGTAATTGAAAAATACATGCTTAAAGGAAAACAATACTTAAGTATGCACACACACTTTTTCTTCGCTTGAAAGTAGTTCTTTGATGTGTTTGTGATAGAATGCTCCATGACAAAACCTACAACAAAAATCATAGTCAATGTTTATGATAAAAATTAAAAAAAAACTCAAACTATAGATAATGTTTATAAATTTCAATTTATAGCAAGTAAGCAAAGGAGATGCAAAACATGGAAGGAACACACTTGTTGGTTTTATGGAGGGAAGAGATCACATTATTTTTCATGCTTTGGAGGCTTCAAATTATTGTTGATATGTCAAAGGATTGGGGATGATCTCTCCCCAATTTGTTGCAAAGGAAAAACTAGGTTGTTGAGTGTAACCCAACACCAGAGAGAGAAAATAGGAACCAAAGTTCCCCTTTATGAAAATTTATAAATAGGAAGGTCATCTTGTGAAGAACTTGACTTCTTTGATAACTTTCACATTTGAGAATGTGGTGAGAAAATATAAAGGAAAACCTATGAATAATTTAGTCACTTCAACACCTTCCTTGAAACCCAAAAACCACACCACTACAAATGGATCTATTTCCAGTTTTGTAATATTGTAACTATTGAGTAAGATCAAACCACAAGAGGAATGGAAATTTTCATTCCCCCATAAGGTATTTTACTACTGAAGCTAAATGTATAAATTTTGAAACTTCGTAGGGTAGAAGGAGGCCTATGCCCCTAAACCCTCTTCTCACAACTAAGTTTGACTAGTGTATTAGAGAAGGAACAAAGTACTCATGCCCCTTGTATCGTGCTCTAAACAGAGTCATTTGTGTCTAAGAATACATAAAAATATCATACATAGCTAAAATAATTTCATTAAAAAATGAAAATGCCATAGAATATGCCCCCTGTTTGGGTACATGCATCTTAGTTAATACCATATCATGGTCTTGACTATACCATATGGTTTTGACCTTCTTTGGATTTTGAAATATTTTAGTAATTGTTCCTTTTTCTAAGGATATCATATGTGTAAAAACCTAATCATATATATAAAACCTTTCTATAAATGTATAATATATCTCAATGAATTCCCTCTCTTTTGAGGCATGTGTGATAAAGCATTTGAGCCATCAAATCAAAAGACTAAATGTGTACCGATGTGTAAATAAGTTCAATAATTTGTGTAAAATCACATAGAAGGATAGAATGGTGGCCATTGTTGATAGCATGTACTTACAAAAGGGGTTGTGCATGGTGGAAACCATGACACATAGAGTAAGCAACATGATCCATAAACACCGTAGAAAACTTCTAACAATTCAACTATTTACAAGGATCTCTTAATTACTTATTAGTTCTTAACTTATTATCAACTTGAAATGATTAAAATATGATTTAATTCTGATTCAAATGTGTATAAAAAATGATTTCAAACTGAATTGCATTGATTAAAACTTATTCATATCAGTTATCCATTTGAATCAATCAGATTTTTAATATACATGATCTTATCATTTTCCATAAAATTGTTATATTGATTAAAACTTGCATCCAAACAGAAATCTGATTTAAAAAAATTTGAATATCTAAAAAACTGAATGTAAAAAATCACAATAACATGACATAAGAATTGTTTACGGGGTTTAGAAATTCCTACATCCTCAGGTTCATTTCAAACCGATCCATTAATGTTTAGATTCGAAAATACATATAACAAATTAAAAATCAAATAATGAACCTTTCATAATCCTTCCATAAGACTCTAAGAACCTGTGAGCTTTGAAAAATATCAGTGTTCACTCTGTGTGTTTGTTCCCAACTTTGAAAGTCGATTTTTTCCAATTCTTCATCAAAAGCTACACTAAATGCTTTACAAAAATGGAATACAAACTCCAAATTAGAAGAATAAATATACCATCAGGAGCATCTCTGAATTTTGATCATCTTCCTAGTTTTCTTTGAGACTTGGTTTTGCTCCTAAGTGCTTCAATTTCTTTATTTTACAAACTGCCCTCTTATCCTTCTTACACACTTTGTAGAGTTCCTATTCAAATATAATTTCCCTCATTTTATAGCTTGTCGACTACTTTTGGTCTAGCAACAAGGTTTATTTTTTGTATTCGGTTTATTAGGGGGTCAAGCCCCTCTAACCACCTCCACCACATGTTTTATTCCAATTGGGAAATAAATCCTACATGCATCGGGGATTCAGCGAGTTGACTGTTTAAGTTTAAGCAAGTGGGTAAGTGACTTGGCTACAAGCCACATTTTGGTAAATTTTCCACATAGGTGGCTGGTAATGGTGATAGCCAAGTGGATGGCCAAGTTGTATTGGTCGGTGGACTACTAAGTTTGGTTGTGTTAGGCAAGATAAGTTAGGCTTGGCCGTGGATGCTCACGTGGAGGAAGTCAAGTTTGGGGTCGATGGTTAAAGATTTAATCCGAGAGGTGTGTGCTATGAAGAGAGATCACAAATCGGTTTGTCAACTCAGTGAGCTATCCTATGACTCACCCCCAATTCATATATAACATAACATGAATAACATGATTTATTCCCACAGTTAAAATGCAATTACAATATGAGGTGTTGTAGACACCAATTTTTTGTATCGCTACCCTTCACCCCATGTTCGCTCTTTGTCATCCTTTTTTCTACATACATACATATTTTCAATTTTCACTCCTAAATTCAATTTATCTCACTTGCCATTATTTTCCACCTTAATCATCTAATTAATCCTAATCTTGTTTAGTTAATTATAATCCCTCATTTAATTTATTTCTTCTACTTAAATCCTCCATTTTATCCTTTCTAGGCCATCACTTAATGATTTGACCTCTCCATGGCCTTTATTTAATATTTTTCACCCTCCACCTAACCATTTACTCATCCTAAGCAACCCTAGTTCATCCTAAACCTTCAAAATCCTAATCCCACCTCTTATGGGCTCATTGTCTCGAGTACGTCACCATTCCACTACCCAAATCGATGCATCCCTGCAATCAATGGCGACCCATCCAGGTCACTGTTAACCCTATAAATCCGTTCTCACCCCTCCTTTTCTCAAGATAGCAATTCTAGAGATTTTAGGCTTTCTTGTGATCTTTCCTTCATTTCAAATTCTCTCTTTCAGATGTCATCATCATCTTGGAGATCGTATGCTTCAACCTTGGATATTCAGAGATCCTTTTCACCTTTGCATGCTTAGGCCCATTGTTGCAATTTTGACACCATTTTCTTCACCAAGATCTTTTGTAGGTTTAGCTATCTAAAATTTCCCTCTTTCTCGAAAAATATTATCGAAGACATTTGGCCTATTTTGTCTACTTGACGACCAAAGGGCGTGAGCAAGGGTGACTTAAGTCACAATAAACTATTATTAAATGCCTAAAAGAAAAAATTTATTAAAGCACTTATATTAATTTATTTGGCTTAATATTCAAATGAACTTATAAATAAAACTTGTAATCTCTAGAAAGGTGCATAGGGGAAAATAGGGTGTTATAAAGGTCCAATATTATGTTTGTATCCTTCCTAGGGAATTTGGTGACTTGCCTAGAGAAATGATATTGGCCATTTGGGAAGTATAAGGCCCATGATAATTTTGTATCATCCCTATGAGGAAAATGTGACTAGCATATATGGGAAACTTGGGGCTTATGCTTAGAAATAATAACTGTTGCTGATTGGTGATGTGATAGGTTCCTTTTGGGTCATTTTTCCTTTATAAAGGAGAGGTCAACTTAGAAGAAGCATCTTATACTCATTCTTCAAATTCTGAATTTTATCTTAAGTCTGGTGCTTTTGTATAAAAATATTGTAGAGGACGAAAAACCTCTTAGAGATTGAGAGGGATTTCCACACAAGAAATTCTATTGTGTTTGCAAGGGGATTTTAATAATTTCCAGTAGTAGTTGTGAAGAGTTTTTGAAAGATTTTGCATCCAAGGTATGAAGAAAATATTGCAGCAATAATATCATATTTTTCTCTCTTGGAGCGACCCATATTTTGATTATCATGAGGTGTTTGAAGACATTCCCAGGTCTATAAATTGCTGCTATCAGTTTGATTATGTGGATCAATGGAAAGTATTTTCATTAATTTTTGGATGGAATTTTAGTGTTGTTTCAAATCTCTTATTCTGCAGCATTCTAGATTGTTTTTCCATCCTATTATGTGCCTAAAAAATTAGATTTTACCCTAAAATACACTATTAAAATTTTGAGTTATGTGTGGCGAAAATAGATAGGTTTGGTGGTTGTTTTAGGAGGATCCCATCTCTAAATCTAGTTGCCATATTTGAAAAAAAAATTCAGTAGTCATTTTGGGTTATGTATGGTCTTATTCAACAACCCAAGGTCTGATCCAAGTCTCTAAAAAACATTATTTCATCTATCAAAGAAAGGGGTTATCAAATATTGATTGTTGGTGGATATTTTCTATGAAATCCTAGTTGTATTCTCCTTCTTGAAATATGATATGCAAAAATAAACTCTGAGAAATCTATAGTAAAAAGTTGCTTGAGTGTTGGCTTTGCCCAACATCTACTAAGATTTCGAAGAGTCCCATGTGGGGACATTATAGTGGTATCAGAGCTATCCATTCTCCCAACCTGTGTAAGAAAGAACCATAAATCTGATTTCATTGCATGCAAGTTAAAATACCTCTAGTTTATTGAAGAAGGGGGAATCCAAAAAAGGTAATGGATGAGCATGGAAGACCACCACCCGATGATGTTCTTAGCTACATGAATGAGGTCATCACTAGAAGTCACAAAGATCTGAAATAAATAATGAGAGAGAATCAAAGATAAATGTGGGATACATTTACTAGT
This sequence comes from Taxus chinensis, assembly GCA_019776745.2. Lineage (NCBI taxonomy): Eukaryota > Viridiplantae > Streptophyta > Pinopsida > Cupressales > Taxaceae > Taxus > Taxus chinensis. The sequence goes on along the minus strand of CM034146.1, from coordinate 1,046,961,020 downwards.
TCCATCCGTGAGTTGGCCATGGTTCTACAAGGAAATATTGCAGGCACCAATCAAGGACCAAGCAACAATGGAGAAGGTAGCTCAACAGGACCAGTGAGGGCTTCTTCCAAGCCTACTCCACATATTTTCATAGCCAAGTTTCTCCAAAGAGAGGAACCCATTGAGGAAGTGGCACAAAATGATGTTGATGATGTAGAGGCATATGGTGATGAGTACATGCAGCTGAGCCTCCGAGTTAGAGATATGCTACCCTTTAGAGACTTCTTCCAGTTGAATAATAATAAAGGTGTAGGAAGAAGCAGAAGAGCCCATCAAGAGACACCAAGGAGAGACATTCATCAAAGGTTGGATAAGGTAACTCTCGGACCTTCATTTTATAATACAGATAAGTGCTTTGCTAGATCTTGGTTGTAGAAATTAGATACCTATATTTCTTTGAATCCCATGTATGAAGATGAAGCACTTAAATTTGCAACATTACATTTGGATGGTGTGGCACATGAGTGGTGGTATCATGGCATCATCACTCAAGGACATGGTTCTATTACCTCCCTTGAAGAATTCAACAAATGCTTGACAGAGAGGTTTGATTGCATGGATCTAGACTTGTATTTCAAGGAGCTTTCCCAACTCATACAAGATGACACTTTAGATATGTATATTTCTTATTTCCAAATAATTTCAGTAATGTTTCTTGACATTAGTGAAATAAGGATTTTTTTGTTGTTTATAGATGGGTTAGGAGAGCCATTAAAGGGCCTTATCAAAGCCTTTAATCCTCCATCTCTTCAAGGAGCCATTAAGAAATCACTTGACTTGGAAAGTTGTCTACCAAAAGGAAAAAATATGTAGTTTGGGAAGTAGCGAAAAACACTTTTGGGGAAGCAAAAGAGCACATGTGAGCATCCTATAGCACCAAAAATTATAGGCAAGGAGCAACAGTTAGTGGGAAGCCAAGTAGAGCACAAGAATGGGAGAAAAACAAGGCTGAAATAGAGGCAAGGAATGAGTTAAGGAGGAAGAGATTGTGCTACGATTGCAAAGAAACTTGGACACCCAATCATCATTGCAAAGGTAAGGGATTCGTTTATTATATTAAAGTTATTGATGAAGAAGAAGATGAAGATAATGTTGATCCAAAAGATCAAATAAAATATGATGAGGTGGTTATTACAGGTGCTACCTTAGTAGCACTAAGTGTTTTGCCTAGTTTCTATGCATTCCATTACTAGATTCGGTCTATAAGGAGAATAATTTCAAGGATTTGATGTGATTTTGGTAGATGGGCATACAATCACATGTACCAAAAATATTTCCCAACTTCGATTCACCATGAAGGGACATGAGGTATGTGATGAATTTTATATTGTTTCCATTGGTGGGTTGGATTTAGTTTTTGGTGTTCAATGGCTCAAATCCTTGGGTTATTTTCATCAAAATTGTAAAACCATGGATCTGAAATTCAAGGTGTAAGACAAGGAAGTTGTTTTGAAAGGCATAAGGAAAGGAGTTCCTCCAAATATGGTAGCCTATAGTATGATTGGAATAGTAAAAGAGGAGCATATTTCACAAAATATGATTGATGAAGAAAAGAATATAACATGACAATGTGTGGAATTTGAATAAAATCAGCCTTTTATGGACCATGGAGACATCCTAAGGTATGATAAAATCAATTTAATATCCTACATGCAGCATATTCATATTTCTTTTGATAAAAGTGTTTATTTAGATGATGAAATCTGCAATTTATCTTATGAAATGCCTTGGAAAATCCCATGTGTTTATGAGCACTTTGTCAAGGGAAATTAGTGGAAAGATTTGTTTCATCTTATAGGTACAGGTGATAGATTTTTGAAGCACTTCAACATATTTTGTCTATTGCACATGGCACTTAGACAAAGGAGTATAGAATTACTTGTGGGAAAGTAATTTGGGGAAGGAAGGACTGAAATTTCCCTCTTTCTCGAAAGATATTATCGAAGACCTTTGGCCTATTTCGTCTACCTGATGGCCAAAGGGTGTGAGCAAGGGTGACTTAAGTCACAATAAATTATTATTAAGTTCCTAAAAGAATTTTTTTTACTAAAGCACTTATATTAATTTATTTGGCTTAATATTAGGAAGCACTTATAAATAAAAGTTGTAATCTCTAGAAAGGTGCATATGGGCAAATAGTGTGTTATAAAGGTCTAATATTATGTTTGTATCCTTCTTAGGGATTTTAGTGACTTCCCTAAAGAAAGGATATTAGCCATTTGGCCAGTCTAAGGCCCATGATCTAATTTTGTATCCTCCATATGAGGAAAATACCACTAGCATAGATGGGAAACCTGGGGCTTATGCTTATAAATAATAATTGTTTCTGATTGGTGATGTGATAGGTTCTTTTTGGGTCATTTTTCCTTTATAAAGGAGAGGTTGACTTAGAAGAAACATCTCATATTCATTCTTAAAATTATAAATTTTATCTTAAGCTTGGTGCTTTTGTATAAAAATACTCTAGAGGACAAAAACCCTCTTAGAGATTGAGAGGGATTTCCACACAGGAAATTCTATTGTGCTTGCAAGGGGATTTTAATCATTTCCAGCAGTAGTTGTGAAGATTTTTTGGCATATTTTGTATCCAATGTATGAAGAAAATATTGCAGCAATAATATCATATTTTTCTCTCTTGGAGCAACCAATATTTTGATTATCATGAGGTGTTTGAAGATATTCCCAGGTCTGTAAATTGCTACCATCAATTTTATTTATTATATGGATCAATGGAAAGTATTTTCAGTAATTTTTGGATGGAATTTTAGTGTTTTTTTAGATCTCTTATTCTACAACATTTAGGATTGTTTTTCCATCCTGTTATGTACCTAAAAAAATAGATTTTACCCTACAATACATTGTTAAAATTTTGAGTTGTGTGGCAAGAATAGATAGGTTTGGTTATTGTTTTAGGAGGATCCCATCTCCAAATCTAGTTTCCATATTGGAAAAAATTTTACAACAATCTTTCTGGGTTCTGTATTCTCTTATTCAACAACCCAAGGTTTGATCCAAGTCTCTAAAAAATGGTATTTCATCTATCAAAGAAAGGGGTTATCAAATATTGATTGTTGGTGGATTTTTTCTATGAAATCCTAGTCGTATTCTCCTTCTTGAAATCTGATCTGCAAAAATAAACTCTAAGAAATCTATAGTAAAAAGTTTCTTGAGTGTTGGCTTTGCCCAACATATAGTAAGGGTTCGAAGAGTCCCATTTGGGGACATTACACTATCATTAGGAGCCATGTCTCTACCTTCCCAATAATTCATTTTTCATCTGCAGGTATCCATTTCAATCCATCCATTTTCAACCAACTCTAGATCAGCCCTAGTCACCATCAAGATTGTCTTGTCACCATCAACCTAAATTCCATTTTGTTAGTCTCTCTATCATTCAGATCCCTAACCATCTCTCCCTTGATTCCACAGTCACTCACCCCTCAGATCCTATCATCCTTATTTTTCTGTCACTTCAGAGTTGTTCTGTCAGTTTCCAATTACCATCGACTCATCTCAGTCATCGTCGACTGAATCTCTCTTTGTTACATTTTCCATCTAATTTCATAATTTTCTTGTATCCTTTCAATCAAATCTCATGATAGTTCTTGTTATTCCATCTTAATGCATCATCAGTTCCAGATCTTCCTACAGAGCCTTCATGTCTACATTTTCCATTGTTGTTCTAGTTGATCTTCCCCAGTCGATGTGGAATGGCCCTCTGTAGCCTCATGTCACCCTTGATCTGTACATATTTGGTTTAATTTTATTAGATCAGATCTGAATTTTATCATTTTTTATTACATTTTAGCTTTTGTTACAGTTTTGATTCTGCTACATCCAATTTATCAATATTTTATCTTATCTTTATCAAAATGTGGGTTGACATCCATCCTAGGAAGTTTTCACTTCTCGGGATCCTGAATTTTTCAGGAAACCCACCCATCAAATCTACTAATCCATTTTCATGTTGATTTATTGATTTGCAGGTCATCTAGCTCACCATGGAGAAGGATCTCCCATTTTGCATCCCATATTCACGTCGTCATCCCATCTCAAGGTACCTTAAACCCTCACATATTTGGAGTTATTTTTTCTTTAGTACTAGTTCACTTATCTGAAACATGAACGAGGGAATTTATTCAAAATTCTGGCATCCCCAATGGGACTCACCCTTTCTTGGTGAGTCTTATTATTTGTCTTTCATTTTCATCTTCTTTGGTCCATTTTCTACTAACCTCGTAGGTAGGAGTGTCATTTTTGTTTCTTGTGTTGGATCACGTTACTTGGATTGGATTTTGCTTGCTTGCTTAAAAATTTAAAAATTTAGATAAAAAGGAAAAGAATTGTCCAGGTATTCCTCTTTTTCTTAGTTCCTCATTTTGCATTGTATTTTCCTTTCTTCCTTTTTTTCCTCATTAATCTACACCTTTCATTTTGGATCTAAAAATAACTCCTCATATTTGATTGGAAATCTAGTTTTAACTAAAGGGGTTTAACTCATTGCATACACTCCATCACACACACCAAACCACAAACTAATTTACACATATAAACATCTCCTACTAGGTGGAACTATTGGGATTTAATCACCCAATAGGAAATTCATTGTGGTGTTCTGATCCACATTACAATTTTTTTTTTACTGGTATATTGGCTAAACACCTGACTCCCTTATCATTGCAGGACCATGAAGTGAGGGGGTAGGCCCCAATACCAAGCCCCGTACCAGTAGTCATCACAAATTGTTTGCCTCATGTACCTTTAGGTATATCGAAGACTCCAACCAAAACTACCTGAAACCATCCATATATTTCCATTTCCTAGGTTCCCTTCAAGCCCTTTTTTTATTTCTTTTCACATCTTTTAATAATCAAGATAATCAAAAATTTGTTGTGTGACTTGTTTGATTTAATTAAAAATCAGCATAGTTTTTTTATTGTTTGTTTCATGCCAGTTATTACAAGATCCCAAGAAAACAAATGGAACAAAACATTTCATCAAAAAACATTCCTATTTCCACTACCACTTCCTTTTAACAAACTTCTGCACTTTCCATCCTTACCTCCACCCCTTTGGTCATCTCTTCCACGTTACTAAACCACATGATTTCCATTCCCCCTCTTTCAAGAAATTCAATTGATCCAACCTAACACTCATGTAGAAACCGACCCCTTTCTTTCTCATCAATCTATTCCTATCTAGACCAGCAACACCCCCTTCTGCCACCTCTATCGACAGCTTTTGGGCCTCCTCTCATCTGTCGTGGGTGTGCAAAATTCCAAGGAGCTTCTTGACACTAATCTAGTTTCCCTTCATGACTATATCCTTTGTAAGACCACCAACCTCCCCATTGATGGACCTCCTTTGCAACAAATTTACACCTACCATTCCAATCCTGAATCTACGCAAGTCCTCACATCACAACTTGTCATTTTTTTCCTAGAGCTATGAGTGAAATTGCTAGGGCCCAACATGAGCTTGATCCTAATCAAACTTCTTCCTTAATTCCTCACAATCACCAAACCACTCAATTAGTGGTCCCCATCCCCCCTAATTTTCCTCATGTTAACACTATTATCACCACTTCTATCCCCATCACCTCATCATCCACTATGGTCACTTGTGCTCCCTATCCAATCATCTCAAGAATCTAACTTTCTTCCTCCTATATCTGAACAACATAATACAACTCTACCCCTTATTTCCACTTCTCATGTCCATGCCAATGTGATCACTTCACAAACCCATCCATCTGAATCAACTCAAACCCATCAACCTCCTCCTCAAGGTGCTTATCACTACATACTTCCCACTCAACCAACTCAAGTATCCCAACCACCCATTACTTATATCCAACTCATCCCATAAAAAACCAATCAAATGTTCCCATCTCTCAACAACCAACTCAATCTAACCAATCTTACCACATTCCCATTTCTCAACAAAAAATTTATCTCAACCCATTCAATCGCAACCATTTAATTACATCCCCCCTTATCAACCACTTCCACCAACACCCACACATCCTCAAACATATCAAACTTATCAACAACCTAACCCATCCACCTCATATGCATCACAATCTCATCCTTCAACATCTCAACCCCATCCATCTAATGATCCCTTACAAGTGTTATTGAGTAGAATGGCTAATCTTGAAGCCGCTACCTTGGGATCCAAAACCACATTCTCATATGAAAAAATATGTAATGAACCTATCAATCCATCTATCCCCATAAATCCCTATCCTCCTCATTGGGAATTACCAAAATTATCTAAGTTCAATAGCAAGGAGGACCCACAACAAATACCTTTTTGCACTTTAGACATTCATGTTACCTTATCACCCATGATCAAGACCTTATGCTTCACACATTCCTCATGTCATTAGTCAGACCCACGTTGGACTGGTATAACAGACATCCCACAACACTCATTATTTTCCTTCACCTTACTCACACAATTATTCCTAGAACACTTCTAGATCAATATTGCCGTAAGATCATTATCACAGACCTCTCAATTATTATTGCACAATAAAAACACCGAATAAAATAACATAATCAATAATTATCAATTCATCCGAGATAATCTTCATTACATTGATTATTAGGTATAACACATATGATCTCCTATCAAGGATTCAATCACGTAATATCACACAAACTTCCACCTCTATCAATCAGTTAGACAACACATCATAATCCTACCAACGTGAGTTGTTTATACAACACACTCGCACTAAGTTTAAACCTATATTATTAATGGTGAGATATATCTCATATTTAACCATACTACATGATTTATTCACCCATCTCCATCCACTTACTCAAATATAAACAATAAATTTCCTAACAACCTTTTAGAAGAGATGATGAATTTATTACAGATTTCATCATGGTCTGGCATAATTAACTAACTATCATTTTCCCTTCCGCAACTAGATTGAATGAAATTTTCTCCTTATGCGAAGCACATCTCCTCAAATGTTAAAAACTCATCATTCCAAACCTTTGAAGAGGCATTTACCATGGCTCGCAAACTTAAAATTTTCACCCTTGAGCAAGTCCATTATTAAACTTCAATCAAATAAACCCAAATACAAAGTTCACTAAATCCTCCATGTATGGTGACAAATCCAAAAATGTCGGTAATGCCATCATGGTTAAATCTTCCTCCACATCCACTTCTCACATGGAGCCTCCACAAAGAGATCCTAGACCACCTCCTAACTATACCCCTCTTAGGGAATCTTATAGTTCAATATTCAACAAGTTAATGATGGTCAATATCATTCGAATTCCTCCCATCCAACCTTATGATGAATCACAACCCAAACCAACATGGTACCATGAGGAACATTACTGTAAATATCACCAAGTTCATAACCATGACATTGAGAAGTGTCTCACATTTTCAAATACCTGGTCCAAAAACTTATAGACTCTAGAGACCTCCAAGTGGACAATCCTAATGCACCACCTAATCAACCTCTTGACGTCTTCAAACAACCCTTTCCTAATCATCCACCCAATAATCAAACTCCACCCTCCACATCACAAGAACCTAATTCCTAATACCATACAATTAACACTAAATCCCATCACCATAACATGTTTATCAACACTCATTCACCCATTATATCCACCCCTATTTCAGATTCTTCCCCCACATCAAACTTCATCACATCAACTATGACCACAATCACAACATACCCATCAACCTTAATCATACCCACTTCTCCATCCATATCATCTACATCCTCATCTATCACATCTCTTCCTTCACCAATAATTACATCAACGACTATTTAACATCTTCATCTCATACCTCTATACTCACTTCCACACCTTAAACACATCTACTACTATGACTATACCCACATCAACATCAATCTCCACATCCATACCACCTCTTGAATCATCCACCATACACCCATACCAATACATCTACAAATGACACTCTCACCACATCTACAACTCCAATCACACCTACACCAACAAATCCTAAACCTACACAATCTATCCACCCCTTTAGATCTTGTCAAGCACATCATACAAAAAACCACTTCCACCTTTAATATCCACCCCTACAATGCAACCCACATTACCTAGTTCTACTTACCACAGATTCCCAAGGTTGAAATGTCATCATTCCTACCAAAGGTAAATCCTCGCAACCAAATTCTAAGAAACCTTGGATGCCCATCCAAAAATCCCTCACACACCCACATAAAAATTTGGAGCTTCTTATCCCAAGGCTAACCCTCCTAAGAAACTTAATGTCACATCATCACTCTTAGGAGCATCTTCTTCCATCTTATGGCCAGCCCCTTCATCCAAAACCCCCATTATCAATAAGTCAACACAATCTAAATCCTTCTTCCAAATCTAACCTCACTTCTTAAATCATGTCCACATCCTCCAGTCATTAAATAGAATCCAAACCATCTAAGTCACCACAATCAAAATTGAAACCAAAACACAACCATCTTCCTCTTCTTTCAAGCCTGAGATAAAATCAAAAGCTCCCATGAAACCACCTCAAAGAAAACCATCCCTCTTACTTTCATCTATCATCCTTAAGACCGCTTCATCTACAACTTCTTATCCAACCACCCCCATTGGTTTTTACACAGAAATATTCAACAATTACTTCAAGCATTTGTAATCACCCTTCCCATCCTATCAAACCTTTTGATCCATGTGCCCCCAAGACCTTCATGGTTTGACTCTAATCTCATTTTTACATACCATCATGCACCAGGACATGATAAAAAACATTATAGAATACCTCCAAACTATCATTCATAATATTATCATGAGGATGATCTCTCGTTGAAGGGGATCACACTCCTAATTGACCACTCTTAGCTTCCATCATCCCAACCCTCATCCACCAAGATTTCTAAATCTCCTCATTCATCCAAGACTTTTGTTTTCATCCCTCCTCCAACCTCAAACTCTCCCAAAGAAGGTCCTCCTCTCTTCATTAATGTTGTTTGGATCAAACCATTCTCATCCCCATGACTTCTAGCCACCTACTCAATCCAAATCAAAATTCATTGTCACTTCACTCCTTCTAAAGAGTCTACTCAACCCCCTTCTTCATCAAAACCCAAAGTATTATATCTTAGCTTCCCCTCATCTACCTATTTCTATTGAACAAAGTGTTATGAAACAACTTCATAGGCCCCAGTTAAGATGTTCACTTATGAGCTCATCCAAAGCTCTCCAGATCATAGGAAATCTCTCATGGAAGCTCTCAAATGTATCCCTACTCCTAGTGATGAGGCTCATCCCTTTACATCTCTTGTTGGATCACTTTTCACTTCAGCCTCCATATCCTTTGAGACACTGAAATCCCCAACATATCACCTGAAGAGCATGACCTTCCCCTCTTCATCATTTGTGCATATTAATGACACTTTCATTCATCATTCTATGATTGACAATGGAGATAGCATAAACATTATCTCATCTCACACTTTTGATCAACTCAAGCTCCCTAATTCCATTGTCGCCCAATCACCCGTGGTTCTTCATGCATTTAATGATGTTGTTTCCCCTTCTTTGGGCATAATTATTCTTCCCATCCATGTTGGTGAAAAAATCCTCCATGAGATCTTCTATATTGTAGAAGGGGAGTTTCAATACAATATCCTCCTTAGATGACCATGGATTTGTGCCATGCGTTGTGTTCCTTCCACCCTTCATCGATGCATTAAGTATGAACATGAGGGGAAAATATTAACTCTCCCCACAGACATTCCTCCATTCAAAGCATGTCACATGACTTATCATCCTAATGATGTGCTCATTCCCATACAAGATTCTTCTGAAGCAATCCACTAGCTCATTTGTCTCCGCATCCAAGCTTCCCAATGATGACTCCTTAGACAAAGTAATGGATCATCTTTCACTGGGGGAGTATCACCTCCTCACACTTAACTGATCTTCCCACACCTCATAGACTCGGTAGACCCGATAAAGCTCTAATGTATCAACCTAATGTCAGGGATATCATTCCTTTCGGTCCATCTCATCTTCACACCAATCTCATCTATGGTGGCATTGATCGCCCTTCCTCCCACATTGACACTCAACCACACACCAAACCATATATCAATGGATTTGAATTTATTTACAAGAAATCCTTTTTCCTACACTTATCTTCATCACTGTGCCTAGAAAGGATTTGGAATGGGGTGTTATGAACAAGGCATGCATGACCTCATCATTGATCAATCTCACAAACCCCATGAAAAATTTAGGTTGGGCTATAAATAACAATCTACACACCTCTCCCACCATCTTTAGCTCTCATGGAAATGATCCTCCATTATTCTCCATCCCATGAGGTTATGGATATGATGACATCGTGTCTATCACCTCTAGATTTTTTTTCAATCTCCACCATTACCTTGGGACCCATCACTTATCAATGTGACAATGAATATAGGTCCCTCCCTCTTCAATTTCTTGAAATGATAGAGGAAGATTCCCCTACCATTGACATTCTTCAATGCACCAATGATGATTCCATCCTTTCTTACATGGGGGAAGAAGATTCCTATCTTCATAAGACCTTACTGCCAGACACATCCACCCTTCTTAATGAATCCACCATCGACATCAACATTGGGACTCCACAAGAGCCTTGCATCCTCAAAGTGGGTCAATCCCTTGATCCACAAGATCTTGAATCTTTCACTACTTCCTTTCTAGATCATATCCAAGCCTTTGCATGGTCGTATGCCAACATATGTCAGGCCTCATATCCTTCCATTATTTTCCATAAAATTGTCACCTTTCCTAACACTTAAGCCGGTTAAGCAGAAGCTTCTCCACATGTACCCTTCAGTTTCCCTCCTTGTTAAAGAGGAGTCCACAATGCATCCTTTCCACTAATTTCATCATCCCTATCAACTATCCCTAATGGGTTTCCAATATCGTACCCATTGAAAGGCTTCCGGCATCTTTTTGCATCTGCACTGAATTTCGAGATTTAAACCTCACTTTCCCTAAAGACGATTTCCTCTTCCTAACATCAATCAACTCATGGACCTTACCACAGGCCATGAGATGCTTTCTCTTATGGATGGTTTTTCTGGGTATAATAAATCCTCATCACACCAGAAGACCAACATAAGACCTCATTCATCACTCCTTGGGGGACTTTTGCTATCGTGTTATGCCCTTCGGTTTGAAAAACATCAGAAACCACCTATCAATAAGCTATGACTTACATCTTTCATGATCTCATCCATAAGACTGTAGAGGACTATGTTGATGACCTTTTGGGTAAATCCAAGCATCGTTGCGACCACCTTTCCATCCTTGAAGTCCTTTTTGAGTGCCTTATCTGCTTCTTCCTTTGTCTCAATCCAACCAAGTGTGTGTTTGGAGTGCTTACTAGTAAACTCCTTGGATTTATCATTCCATCAGGGGTATTAAAGTTGACCCCACCAAAATCAAGGCCATCCTTGAGATGCCCCCTCCTTCTAACTTAAAGCAACTTTACATTCTTCAAGGCCAACTTCAATCAATTCAACATTTCATCTCACAACTTTCTGATCGTTGCCAACCCTTTCATCACCTTCTTCGTAAAGACATTGACTTCAAATGGGATGATAACTACCAAAAATCCTTTGATGATCTCAAGTAGTATCTCCTATCCCCACATTTTGCTTACACCTCCATGTGAGGGGGATCCTTTCTATCTCTATGTCTCTACCTCTGATCATGCTCTAGGTTCCATGTTGGCACATTGCAATGAGTAAGGCAGGGAGTCAGGTCATATACTATATCAGTCCTCACCCTTCATGATTATGAGACTTGCTACACTGAAGCTGAAAATATTGTTGCACTCTTTTCTTTGATACCTCTAAGCTTCATCATTATCTTCTCAATCATAATACTTATGTCATCACTAGCTTTCATCTTCTCAAGACCATGCATTCCAAGCCTTACCATAGTGATTGCATCACTCGATGGCTCATGCTCATGATAGATTTTGACCTATAGTTCATCTCTCATAAATCAATCAAGGGCCAAGCTATCACAGATCAATTATCTAACACCCCTCTTCCTGATAATCATTTCCTCATGAGAAATTTCTAGAATGAATCTATCAACAAAATTGAACATGAATTTTCTCCTCTCAAAATGACACTCTTCTTTATGGCTCTAAGTGTCGGACAAGGGGGAGGCACTGGCATCATTATCATTCCTCCTTGGGATACTCCTATTCCTATCACTTATAAACTTAATTTCGAATGCACCAACAATATGGCCAAGTATGAAGCTCTCATCTTAGGCCTTCAAACCACTATCCTACTTGTTTCCAAATCCTTGACATCTACGGGGATTCTCAACTCATCATTAATCAAGTCAAAGGCATCTATCAATGTAAAAATGAGGTCCTTCAAAATTATAAGGATATTGTCAACTTCCTTCTTAGAAGCATTTGATTTCTACACCATTCAAATCCATCCCTCAATCATCCTAACTGCTTCACACACTATGGATTCTCTTGCATCTCTTATCCCTTGGTCTATGGAAGAGTCTAAACTCTCTGTTATCATTCATCACATTGACAAACCAAACTCATCTTAGTGAGTTACCTATGGTGTCAACCTTATCGAATCTAATCCTCGTGATCTTTGGTATTCTCAAATATTCAACTATATTTCTCAATCAATCATCCCCTCTAACCTATCTAAAAATGGTAGGAGGTATTTTCTTCAACAAACTAACCACTATGTCATCCTTGGTAGCATCCTCTAAGCAAGTTTGGCTTTGATGGCATCTTGCTTCATTTCCTTAAGTCTCATGAATCCACTCGAGCTATCCAAGAAGTCCACAATGATATCTGTGGTGGCCATTTTAGTGGTTTGGATGTCGCCAAGCGTATCCTTTGCATGGGTTATTATTGGACCTCTCTCAATCAATACTTTTGTGAATATGTTAAGAAATGTGTCAAATGCCAGTAGCATTCCAATCTAATTTACATTCCTAGTCAGGCCTTATAGCCGGCTCAGGACCTTTGGCCTTTCTCACAATGGGGACTAGACCTCATTGGTCTCATCAATCGTGCGTTCCTCTCAATGCCATCATTTTATCATCACTCTCTACCGAGTACTTCACCAAATGGGTGGAAGAAATTTAACTCGCATCAACCAAAGCTAATCAAATCATTTTTAATTTCATCTATCAACATATCATTTTCCATTTTGGCATTCCTCACAAAATCATCATGGACAACATAAAGTACTTTCAAAAACAAATACCTCAAGAAGCTTTGTGACTCATTCAATATTAATCTTAGCTTCTCTTCACCATACTATCCTCAAGCTAATGGAAAAGCTGAAGCCACTAACAAAACCCTTCACAACATCCTTGCCAAGACTATTGATAAATCTAGGTAATAATTGGCACCTTCATATCCCCTTCGCTCTTTGGGATTATCAGACTAGCATCCGCACCTCTACAGGTGCTACTCCTTTCTCTCTTGTTTATGGCTCTGAGGTCATTCTTCCTCTTGAAGTCCAAATCCCATCTTTGCGTGTTTCTCTTCATGACTTCATCTCTAATGAAGATTATCACCAAGAGCATCTAGCACAACTTGAGTTGTTAGATGAACATCACCTTCTTGCTCTTGAACATCATCATGTCTATCAAGAGGGCATCAAACATGCTTATAATAAACATCTCAAGGAACATGACTTTAACATCAGGTGACCTTTTCCTTAAATAAAATCAGAACGTCACTACTCTAGAAAGGAGTCAGTTCATGGAAATTTGCTCCCAACTGGATTGGACCTTATATTATCATGCATAAGTATGGGTTTGGATCCTATCATTTGGCCTCCCTTGATGGTAAAATGGAAAAAAAACCTCTTAACGCATTGCACTTGTGGCCTTTCTATTGTTAACATACCTACCAATGTGAACTTAGTCATCTTTAGTGGTCATCCATCCATCATTAGCCTCTTCCATCTTCATCATAATGATTTGGAATTATGTGGTCTACCATCACTTTCCTATATTGCGACCTTGAATATGGGCACCACGGCTCTACTCATAGCATATTCCTTATGGATAAGTTCTTCCTTCTTGGTGAGAAATCCATGATCATTACATTCATCACCTTCTTATTTACCTACTAGAACCATGTTAAGGGTCTATATGTTCACTTGTACATTATATCATCCCCTCCTAAGTGGTCTACCTAACTATCCCCATTCTTCCATAAAAAGTCAAAATTCCACAATGCTCATTTAAAAAGATATCATATCTAAAATAAACAAAATGCTCCCTTAAAGGACAGTTGTTCATAAAAGTACATAAAAAATATCAAAAGTATAGACATGATCCCTCAAAGGATTAACTATCATATATCTTATCCTATCATTTAAAAAATCAAAAATCAAAAATCCAAAAGCATAAAGAAAATGTAGACCACTCCCTTGAAGGATGGATACCATCTCATATCATGGCAGTAAATGGCTTCCCAAGGATTGATCAACCTTCTATATATTTAAAAGAAAAAGCATAAAATTTCAAAAGCAAGCATCCTAAGAAATCTTCCTGCATTGATCAACTTTCTCATCCATAGATAAACTTCCCACATTGATCAGTTTGCATCATATTTCTCAGAGATGGGGCATAGACCTAGGGACACCCACCTAAGGAGAACCTATATTTCCACTTACAAGTACATCTAAAACCCTTATTTCATTGTCAACATTAGGTTTATAAGTTCATTTTCCATACTTTCCCTTATGATCCTTGGGATTACTAACTATTTTTGGTTATGTGTTACCACCTAATATTGGCTGCAAGTGAATTTAGCCTTAATTGGTGTCCTTTTCTTGATTTACCTCCAATCCATTCAAAGCGTCATTTCTTTGTTTTCTCCTTACTATGATTGAGTGTCATTTATCTCCTTTTGGTCACCTTCTATTGAAGTTGCACATCCTTTCTCTCATGACATTAAATTCTTAATTTAACCATTTCATCCATGCTTATGTTATAGTACTATTAAGATGCCATATCATCCATATTTAAACATATTAATAAACATCATTATCATTTGTTATCCATTATTTCATCATGTCTAATTACTATTTATCCATGTCAAACCCAATTTTCATTGAATCTATATATTCATCATAACATCATCACATCAAATTTATATCCTATTTACTTTCCAAAACATAATCAACATCCATAAATACCTTCATAATTGGAACATCCACATCATCATATTGCCATATAATTAAACATCTTATATCCAATCTATCATCAGTACATATACATCTTCATCTATATATATTTATCATGAGAAAAAATAAATGTAACATGTAGTAGCTTCCTAACTCTTGTTTCAAAACATGACACATGATAAATCATGTCAACTTCATATATATATGTCAGAGTCATTGTGTCTCAAATGTCGAATACCATGTGTATCTGTGTCTGAGTGTAGTGCTGTGAATGTCCTGTGTGTAAGATTAGAAGTGTTGTGTGTCGTAACATAAATGTCATGTGTGTGTGTCATTGTGTCATCTGTCTATGTAATGTCATATGTGTCATATAAGTAAATATTATGCATACCTATTTCTAGGACATAGAGGGACATGTATCAAAGTTGGTATGATCATCAAAGGTAATCTCTTTACATCATACAATCTCAATCTTGTTACAATAGGGAAAATTATGGTGAATCTATCTGGGCCTCATATCCTCCATCATGGCCTATCTCTCCTCTCGGCTAAACCACACTGGTTGTGCTCATGATGGTATCGAAATCTATAATCTTGCTCCTCGCTTACTCATGATAATTATTTCTACATTTTGCAACATCGCCTTGGGGAAGCCTCATTAGACTCACTATCGACTCATAATAGTATGTCTATAGTCTACTTCCAACCATGTTCTTCTCTAAGTTTCTCCCTAGTGGTGCCATGATGGTCCATTAGCCCCTAGATCAAGTGCCACTAGTACATGACTCTTTGATTATGCAGCAATATCTCTGATGTCTAAATAAACGGTATTTGTCCAAGCCTTTGTCCTGCCAAAAATGTTCATTTTCCTTGTATGTATGTCCTCAATCTACTAAACTATGTAACTTTGTGCTTTTTAATTCCAATATTTGTAAATCTGTTGGATTTATTCCACTAGTACTTTTCCTTATAGTTGACGTTATTTATTTCTTTGAGGGTTGTGATTTATTCCTCCCCAAAAAAATTGTGTGCTTCTATTTCATGGTTATAAGCTTTCCTTTCTATTTATTTACTCCCTGTAACTTGGGTTTCATGTATTTCAGCGTTAACCCAATTTTGGTACCATTCTTCTTTGCTTAAGGTCATCCTCCTCGACTGATTTCTTTGTTTCTTTTTCTTTCTCTAGTGTCTTATCCCTTCTTATAAGGTCCACTCCTAGTGGTTATGGAAGCTCATACGTAATAGTTTTTGAGTTCCTCAGTTTCTATATTTTCAAACTGTTTTTGGTTTTTAATAATTATGACTCTAGCTTCTTATTCTTCTTTAATGCATTCTGATTTTCAATTTCTAGAGCTTGATTCTTTTCCATTACCCTTCGTGTTTCTTTCAAGAAATCATTTGTGGCCGTCTTCTTCTCACCTGGAATATGTGTAACTGTGTTGTATATTTTTTGTTATCATTTTTTCCTAATGCTCATCTTTTCTCTACCATTTCTATAGCATGATCATTCAGAAACTTAAGGAATCAAATAACCAACTGAGTCATGATTACATCTTTCATGAAAAAATGTGTAAGGTTCTGGCTCAGTGCCTAATTTATTATTGTGTGTGCATCCTGTCCAAACTTATGGCTATTTATAGGTATTCCACATCCTATATTTTGTATTCCTCACTCAGCATGATATCCTCCTCTTCCTTGATATTTGTGATGTCATCTACCTCTTGTGCCAACATTTTTACATCCCCCTCTATAACCATTGTGGTATCTCCCTCTATATGATCCAAAGTATGTTTTAGGTGTTTGAGTTTTCATAAACCTCTTTAAACCATTACCATATAGTATATATCTTTCTAATAGATTTCCGACAATGCCAAGAACGTAAAAAATAGAGTTTGGATGCAAAATTTATTGTGGGTCAAAAATGTGGTTTGAAAATGGATCAACAGTAGTTAGCTGACGAATAACACATTGACAAGTGGCAGTTTTTGAAAAAGGTGAAAAATGTTAAGTTTTTTGTTTTGACCACCGGTCTTCGACAAATGGTTAAAAATTGGTGGAACCTGTTATTTGATGGTCGGGGGCCCTCATATAGGTTTGGCACACTCTTTTGTAGGAGGGGTGCCTTTTCCACCTTTCTATTCACATTGTTATTATCATTTTTATGATTTTATATGCCATTTATATCTCTAACATGGCCCATGTGGGATTATTGTTGTGGAGAGTTTATATTTTTGCATTGCATAGTGATATTACCTGGCAGCTTGGGCGAGCTATATTGTTAGCTCGGTGGGGTGATGAACTCCCCACCAAGTTGATCAAAATTAAATCCACGATGATAGGGAAAAATTCCACATATTTGGAAAACCTATGAACCTACATTATCACCTATTAACTTGGCATTCACATAGAACCGACAATTTACAATGGTCAGATCGACACCGATCACGAAGCAGTTTGAACTAACTTGGCAGATCCATAGTGAATGGCTAAGTCTAAGACCACATGACTCAGCCTTCACGGTGGATTCAACTCGGCCCTCACAAGAGGTTGTTTATACAATGCACAACCCACATTGGGTGATGAAACAACTCGAAATAGTTTAACGCTTTGATCATATAGTGTAACGAATCAATGTTCTAACTTGATCCTTAGTAATGGGTGGTTCAACATTTAAGTGGAAAACAAAAAAAATCCAAAACATGGCATAAACCACATGAATATGGGTTGAGCAGCCTATATTTAAACACCTCCTCTAAATGATCCCACGTAGATGTGGGACTTGACCTCGCATAAGGCACAAAACGATCAATGTCATAAAAGGAGAATAAGGAATTGACCCCCGACCTCATGGCCCTACATTCGTTCAACTTGTCGCTAATCTCAAGTGGCTCGATAGGATATGAAATGAGCTTGGATCTATTTAAAGAGTTGTGTTTGCATGTCTGTGCGAGAACCAACTAGGGGTAGAATTGGAAAACCTCATTTTTGGAGCACTTATGGGCCGAATCAGGCCTTAGTGTAAAAATGAAAAATGTTCAAAATTTCTAAGAGAATTCTAGATATATAATTTATTTCCACATAGTGTTTGTAACTATCTATTGTTAGGTGTTTTTCATTTGCATTTGCAATGAGATCACACTGTAGGAGCCACAAATTGGCTTCGAGACAATTTTTGGTAAATCATAGAGTTTCATGAATCTTAGATCAGCTCATTTGTAGGAATAATAGTCTATTTATCATTATGGAAGGGTTAATTGTACTTATTTGGGAAATAATATATCGATTATCTTTCTGAGAATCTGGAGACGTAGCCTTCAGATAAACTCCATTATCAATCTAGTTTTTGTGGATGTTTCAATTCTGTTGATGAAGCTTTTGATAAGATAAAACCAGTTAAATGGATTTTAATTAATTTGATTAGGAATTCTTCCTTAAAATGGGAAATCAGATTTAAAATATAATTTCAGTATCCATAATCCACAAATGCACATTTCAATGTTGTGAATGAAATTTAGACCGTGGTGCATCATTAGATAAGGGAATTAATCAATTTTGGATTAATAGAGCCATAAAACTAATGTTGACTTCCTCAGATCCTTGGAAATGTTAATAAGTGAAAATTTACTTCACCCATTTTTAGATCAAGTTTGGTATCAGAGTTTGTTCTAGCTAGATATTTTACTTCCAGTTTAAATTTGATTAACAATGATTTCTTCAGTTGTTGTATAGTTCAGTGGTTGAACAGGTATAGGTGCACTATGGGTAGTTGCATATTTTGTTATACGAGGTATCAGGTTGATAAATGATGGAAACTTTATCTAACAAACCATCCAGTGTATGGTAAGATAAGTTGGAGTCAAGGTAAAGGAAGTTTTGAACCATAGTTTTTAAATCAACATATATCCATTGTTGAACCACTTATGAGTCTATTTAGTTTTGATACAAAAAATGTAGGCTCATGTGAGTTGGATAGTTTTACTTTGCATGTTGTTCAACAATACAAACTTCTCAGGGTAATTTTGTGGATTTCTGGTGTATGATGAAGGAATAATTCACATGTGTTTTTAATTACCTTGAAATTGGAAATCAGGGTCACCTGTAAGAGGATCTGGGAAATAGGTTCAAAATTCTTAGATTTAACTTCTTACTTTTAAATGGATGGTAAGTGATACCACTTTTCTATTTTTAGCTAGAAGTTATGTAGTTTTAATGGGCATGTGGTAAATAATGTCTATTTTTGGAAATTTTCATTTTTTAGTACTAATGTTAAATGTCATTGTGCAATTCTGTTAACACCTTTTTGATTTTGTATCTAGTATACAAATCAAATGTGTCTTCACAGGGTAATTACACATTCATGACAACCCTTATTTTTAGGGTGTTGTATTTGTGACTTATTTTTGTAGTTATCACAGTTGATGTGTACATTATTTACACTAAAAAAATGGTGTGTAGGTATTCTTGGTGATCATTTACAACATTATGGCAGTTCACCATTTTGGGTAAGCACAGTTACAGTTTGATCTATCCTTTTAGAGTTCAGTGTATGGATAGAATATTTACATATTCATGTTGATTCAAATTTTGACTATAGCTATTTTTGGGCGTTGATGGTTTAGTTATTCTGGATAGTGAATATTTGCAGTTGTAATGGGCATAATCATAAGGTTTAGTTTAACACTAACTTCTGTTATAGATGGGTGTTATTATCTGACTTATTGATTGTGATGGAATTATAGTGATTTATCGTAGATTCACATGGATTTAGTTTTTTGACTATAGATATTTTGGCGTTGATGGTCTAACTACACTGGATAGTGAATATTTACATGTTTACAGTTTCAGATAGACAGTGGATACTAGTCTAATTAGGGGCAGTTTAGATGTCTTATACTGATCTATGTTATATAATTGCAACATAAGTAATTGGTCGTATCACAAAGTGACAATTGAACACTAGCTTAATTGGGTGTTATTATATGGTAAGTTGTTTATGATGACATTACAGGGGATTTGACAGTTCATAGTTGTGTACAGAGTTGTCAGGGTTACATCGTTTTGAGTTGGACAATAGCTTAAATGGGTGTTATTATCTGATTATTTATGTGACTAGCTAATCAAATAATTGCATTTGATTAACCTATAATGTTTTTTTGGGTTCTTGTATGTTTTTTTACAATTTCAGGAAGACTTAGCATGTTGATGGGTTGTTACACAACTTTTTGTGGACAAAAATCATTCCCAGTCAGGAGGAATTATCTAGAGGGTTTTTCAGGTGTTGTAATTTTCATAAACCTCTCTAAACCATGACCACATTGCAGAGTGTTTTGAGAAATTTCCGACGGTATGAAAAACTTCAGAAACAAAGTCTGTATGTAGATTTTATCACCAGTCAAAGACGAGGTCCTAAACAGGTCGACATGACAACAGCTGGACCAACAACAACGTGACACATGGCACTGGGAAAGAAGGAAAAAAATGGTTGTTCGATATTATTTCGGGCCTTCAGTCTTTGACTCACGTTGTGGTTCGACGAAACAAGAGGCTCAACTTGTGTAATAGAAGGGAGCCCGTCCGCCATGAGAGCTATATTGTGTTCACCGACGTGGTGGGCCCTCAAGCCACCATGAGATCAATTTTTCATTGTAGGTAATTGAGCTTAGCATTTCTATTACATCTCGAAGAGCTATTATTTTTAGCTCGGTGGGGTGATCAAATCCCCACCGAGTTGATCACTGAGCTATCCTCCACATTTAGGTTGATTTGCTTATATTGGTTGAAGCCTCATTGTTTGAGATATTTATTTTATTCAATTCAACATTGTTCGGGCTTACCTTATATTACTGGCATATTGTGTGGGCTATATTTTTAGCCATTTAACTGAACAAATTAATACTCAACAGATTACCCGCATTAGACAGGTTAGATTTATATTGTTTGGGCCATTTAAATATCCAACACAGCTCAGGCTACATGGTGGATCAGTGGATATAGAACAATGCATCAACATACCATATGCCTCGGCCCATGACTCGGGCGGTTCCACCAAATAATTCACATGCCAACTCGCCAAGTGGTGGATTTTTCAAACGGATCAACAGTCAAACAAACCATGAAAACCTTATAAATGGGGGGAAAATGCCATATATGGTCGAAGCCACATGTAGATTGGATTTATTTTCTAAATATAAACCATAATAATCACCCCTCTCCAATGCATATGGGATAATTATCCCCAAAGGCATGCAAAATGGTCGATGACATAGGTGGAGGTGGGATTTGAACCCCCATCCCCATTCAAACCAACGCATCACCCAAACTAACTTGCCTATGGGCTCGGACGGGTATAAAAATGAGCTCGCTGTATTTTGTTAGAGAACGGTGAGTAGATTGTGAAAGAGAATAATAGGGCAACAGACTTCAAGCTCAAATTGGAGGCACTTCTAGTCCAAATTAGGACTTGGTGTAAAAATTAAAGTCGCTCAAAATTTCCTCTAGTTTCCATAAATGTAAAAAATAAATTATGGAGGATTTTTAGATTTCAAATTGTAGGCATATTTTGGATGTATTTGCATAGGAAACTCACTAGGGAGACACTGTAGGAGCCACAGATTGACACAAGGACAATTTTTGCTATTTTTTAGAGTTCCTTGAGTCTTAGATCAGCTCATTTTTAAGTATAAAGGTATATTAGTCAATGTTGAAGGGTTAATTGTACTTCATTGGACGTTGAATAGATCCATTCTCTTTTCAAGAATCTGAAGACGTAGCCTTCGGGTGAACTCCGTTATCAATCTTGTGTTGTGGATGTTTAATTTTGTTGTGAATGAGTATTTTGATAAGATAAAAATAAATTAAAGGGATTTTAATTATTTGATTAAGAAATTATCATTAGAAACGGGAAAATTTGGATTGAAGATTGAATTCAATATCCATAATCTACCAATGCACATTTCAGTATTGTGAATGAAATTCAGACTGAGGTGCAAATCAAATAAAGGAATAATAAATTTTGGGGTAATTGAACCAATAATTTTATGTTGAGTACCTAGTATCCAGAAATTTGAAAATTACAAAAAAAAATAGTACCATTTTCAGATCAAGCACCCATGAATCTGGAAGTGCGTAACAAAAAATGGCCATCATCACTAAGCATATCAATCTACTCTGTGCCACTCCTAAATCATATCTCATATCATATGAAAATTCCCTAGATGTGAATCTAATCTATAGAGCATCAACTCCAAACATTCATTTCAGTACACCCAATATATTGTCTATTGTGATAGGTTGTATGGGCTCACCCTAAATCACCAGCCTCAGGATGCAGTATACATCCTTGAGACTCACAGTTATCTCACCCATCCTAAACCAAAATGTGTTTGTATACACATCCCATATGTCCACTAAAGCAATCATCAGCCCAACATCTCATGTAATTTGTTGGTAATGAAAAACCCACCCAATCCCATTGCGGACAAGTCATCCCACTCCATATACGTCACATCTCCTCTGATATGATCGTACAAGGTCGACACTCTATATTAGAGATAAATGTGTCTCTGGCCTATAAAACCAAACAAACATGTAAACATTAGACTCCACATCATCAAAACTTGAAAATATCAACATCGTAGCCTTAGTAGATGCCAACCTAAGTTGGTTCGATGTTGTTGGTTGTAGAGCCTGATAGCGATGGGGGTTGCAAGGGGGCCTTCACCCTCCTTACAGGGTATGGGGTGGATGCCCCCCCGGTGAGGGGTCCGGGGGTCGTGCGCCCCGGTGGGGGTTCAGGGGCAACACCCTCATAAGCCACATTTTATATGTATTTATACATTGTGAAATCTGGACCGTTCCTTATCAGGTCACAGATCTAAAGGTTGGCTTTCTATGTTTCCCCGAAATGATAAAAACCCTAATATATTTAAAGGGTCATTATGTATGAGGCTCATTGTATTAGTGGTAGCACTATGAA
The DNA here is from genome assembly GCA_019776745.2 of Taxus chinensis. Lineage (NCBI taxonomy): Eukaryota > Viridiplantae > Streptophyta > Pinopsida > Cupressales > Taxaceae > Taxus > Taxus chinensis. Next base: position 1,046,937,777 of record CM034146.1, on the reverse strand, counting down.
AGAGAGTTTGGATGGACTGAATAAAAGGATTGGTTGTTTCTAGTGGACGTAGCCCATTTTGGGTGAACCACGTTAAATTTTTGTCTTTTTTTTATTCCATTCTTTTATGTTTTACATTTTCTACATTATTCATTACATGCTTGTTTATCTGTACAACTGGTATAATCCTAACAAATGGTATCAGAGCATGTTTGAGATTTATTTGTTGGTAGTATACTCACAGAGGGATTTTTGTTTAAGTGGGAGAAGAAGCAACAAAAAGAGGAGAATAAGTTTAGAGTTGAGACGTTTGACGGCTGAAATTACCAGCTATGGAAAATGCTGGTGAAAGATTACCTATATTAAAAGGATCTATACCTACCGTTTGGAGGTGAAGAAGTGAAACCATCAATCATGTCTGATGAGGAGTGGAAGGTTCTGGACATGAAGGCTCTCGGTGCGATTCAATTAAGTCTAGCATCGTCCGTAGCTTCAAATATCTCACAGGAAAAGAGTACGATAGAGTTGATGAAAACCCTAGCTAATTTATATGAAACACTTAGTGCATCCAATAAAGTTTATTTAATGAAAATATTGTTTAATCTACAAATGCAAGAAGGTGGATCTATATCTAGACATCTTAATGATTTCCACACTATTGTAAATTAGCTAGATTCAATTAATATACCATTTTATGAGGAGGTTAGAGCATTATTATTCATGTGTTCTTTCCCAGAAAGTTGGAAAAACTTAGTAATGGCAGTTAGTAATACATCATCTACTTCTCTTAAATTTTAAGATGTAGTCAATGTCATTTTAAATGAGGAAATGTGCAGGAAAAGTACAGGGGAAAATCTTCTTCTAGAAATGCATTCAATATGAAGAGTAGAGGGAGGAGCAAGGAGAAATCAAAGAGTAAGGCTTGTGGGAGATCTAAATCGAAGATGGGAAGATCCAAATCTAGGAGTATATGCATTACTTGCTGGAATTGTGGAAAGAGAGGACATGCTAAAAAGGATTGTTGGTTCAAATAAAATAAAGAAAACCATCCTGAAGGTATTAAAGAAGAAAATATAACAAGTAATATTGTTCATGATGCTCTTATACTTTCTCTTGATACTAGAGTAGAATCTTGGGTAATAGATTCAGGTGCCTCTTTCCATGTAACCCCTGATAAGGGATATTTTAAAGAGTATGCCAAGGGAAATTTTGGACATGTTTATTTAGGTGAAGATGAGTCGTGCAACATTTTTGGGAAGGGAAATGTACACCTAAAATTACAAAATGGAAATACATGGATATTGAGAGATGTGAGGTATGTACCTAGCCTCAGGACAAATCTCATCTATTCAAGACAGTTAGGTGGTGAAGGTTGCAAAGTCACATTCACTTCAGATGCTTGGAAGGTTTCCAAGGGTGCCCTAGTAGTGGCATAGGGTAAAAAAGTTGGCACTCTTTATTTGTCTACTTGTATATCTAATCATTCTACCATATTGTCTACTTCAGATGAGGATGCCAGCATGTGGCACAATAGATTGGGACATATGAGTGAGAAGGGCATGAAAATTCTACAAGAAAAATGTAATATTTCTAGTTTGAAGAAATTGGACTTAGAGTTTTGTGATCATTGCATTTTTGGGAAATAGAAAATATTTAGATTTCTCAAGGCAGGGAATACCAAGAAAGAGTAAAAATTGGAGCTAGTTCATAAAGATGTGTGGGGACCAGCCCATGTTGCATCTCATGGTGGTTCTCTGTACTATGTCACATTCATAGATGATGCCATAAGGAAGGTATGGGTATATTGCATTAAGTGTAAGTCTGATGTCTTTAATACATTTAAGAAATGAAAAGCACTTGTTGAGAATCAATGTGGTTTTAAATTGAAATATTTGAGATCTGATAATGGCAGTGAGTATTGCAGTAATAAATTTGATGATTATTGTTCCTTGAATGAGATTCATAGAGAGAAAATAGCTCCCAGGACTCCACAACAAAATGGTGTTATTGAGAGGATGAATAGAACAATAATGGAGCGTGCACGGTCAATGAGATTACACGTGGGGCTGCATCTTCAGTTTTGGGTAGAGGCCGTAGATATTGTTGTGTACTTAATCAACCGTGGACCTTCGAGTGCACTAGATGGAGGAATTCCTGAAGAATACAGGATCGGGATAGAGGTAGACCTTTCATTTTTAAGAGTACTTGGTTCAGAGGCATTTGTGCATGTTAATAAAGAAAACAGGAAGAAAAGATTCAAAATCCAAACATTGTACATTCATAGGCTATGGCTCCAATGGTGATTATGGATTTTGGTTTTGGGATCTAGATGAATCTAAGATAATTAGGAGTTGTAATGTTGTTTTTCATGAAAATATAATGTACAGGGATCAGGTACAGGATGTCAAAAATCCCAAGGAAGAATTGGCGGAGGATATAGCTCCTAAAAATCAACTCTCAGGTGGAAAATATCCACCTATAGGTACCGAGGTTGATAGTTTTGTATGCCAAGCATGACAGATAGTGTCGGCATCGAAACCTCTGTTAGAAATTCAAGAAAATGTGCAGCAAGAAAATAATGGTCCCGTGACACCCCCATCTTTGGTAAGAATGTCACAACTTATTAGTAGACCTCCAGAAATATTTTCCCCTACATTGTATTATTTGTTACTAATAGATAGTGGTGAGCCAGATAGATTTGATGAGGTAATGCAGGTGGAGTCCACGAAGGAGTGAGAGCGTGGCATGAATGAGGAGACAGACTCCCTGGAGAAGAACTAAACATGGGATTTATTCAAATTTCTGGCTGGGAAGAGAGTACTACAAAACAAATGGGTCTATTGTGTGAAAGAAGAAGAAGGTGGATGAAAAATGTATAAAGCAAGGCTTGTAGTGAAGGGGTATGAAGAAAATAAAGGTATCGATTTCGATGAAATTTTCTCCCCTGTTGTAAATATGTCTTCCATTCGTACTGTATTAAGTTTAGTTGTTATTGAAGATTTACACTTAGAGAAACTTGATGTTAAGATGACATTTCTCCATGGTGACTTGGAGGAGGAGATTTATATGTAGAAACCACTTGGATATGAGGTGAAGGGTAAGGAGAAATTGATTTGTAGGTTGAAGAAGAGCCTATACGGGCTCAAACAAGTTCCCCCACAATGGTATCTAAGTTTTGATAGTTTTATGCATGAGCATGGTTTTACTAGATGTCAATCAGATCATTTTGTGTACTTTAAATGGTTGGATAGTGGTAGTTGCATTATTCTTCTGTTATATGTAGATGATATGCTTGTATTAGGGTCTAATATGTAGGAAATTGAAAAGCTTAAGGAAAAGCTTGCACAAACATTTGTAATGAAGGATTTGGGTGCAGAAAAGAAAATCCTCGGTATGCAAATCAAAAGAGACAGAAAAAATAAGAAATTGGTGTTGTCTCGGGAGGACTATGTAGACAATGTGTTAGAGAGGTTTCAGATGTAGAATGTGAAACTAGTTAGTACACCATTGGCTGGGCATTTTAGATTAATTAAAGAGCAATGCCCAACAACACAAGAGGAAAAATATTATATGGCATGGGTTCCTTATTCTTTAGTATTTGGGAACCTCATTTATGCCATGGTTTGTACCAGGCCAGACATTTCCCAAGCAGTGGGAGTTGTTAGAAGGTATATGGAAAATCTAGGTAAAGCACATTGGAAGTCAGTCTAGTGGATTCTCGGGTACTTGACAGGGACTAGTAGTAGGCACTTGTGCTTCGGAGGGTCAGATTATACTGTACATGGATTTGTGGATTCAAATATGGCAGGAGATGTAGATATCAAGAGGAGCACTAATAGATACATGTTTATAGTTGGTGGTGTGGCAGTGAGTTGGATCTCAAAGTTACAGAAGGTAGTTGCCCTATCTACTACAGAGGCAGAATATGTTGCAAGGACTAAGGAAAGTAAGGAAATGTTATGGATGAGAAGGTTTATGGAGGAGTTGGGTAAGGAACGAGGGGATTGTAAGCTGCACAATGATAGTCAAAGTGTAATTGACCTAGCAAAGAACTCGGCCTTCCATTCTAGAACCAAACACATTCAACTAAGATATCACTTCATATGATAGGTGTTGGAGGATGGGCAACTTGAGTTGGTGAAGATTCATACAGATGATAATCCTACTGATATTTTTACTAAGCCAATGAAAAAGGAGAAGTTGGATTTGCGTTCAACTTCTGTGGGTCTTCAAGATTGATCTTAAAGTGGAAGAAACAAGCCAAGAATAAAATTCCAAGCAGGAGCTTTAGTGGTGGAGTTATAGCAATCAGTCTCCAAGTGGGAGATTTTTGGTTGTGGAGACTGATAGCGATGGGGGTTGTAAGGGGGGATTATCTCCCCTTGTGGGGTCCAGTGGGATGGCCCCTTCGGTGGGGGGTTTGAGGGCTGCGCCCCCCAAAGGGGGTTCAGGGGAAGCACCCCTGTAAGCCACATTTTATATGTATTTATGCATTGAGAAATCTGGACCATTCCTTATCATGTCATAGATCTAACGGTTTACTTTCTATGTTTCCTTGAAATGATAAAAACCCTAATATATTTAAAGGGTTGTTATTTATGAGGCTCATTGTATTAGTGGTGGCACTGTGAGAGAGAGTTTGGCTGGAATAGCCCATTTTGGGTGAACCATGTTAAATTTGTGTCTCTATTTTATTGCGTTTTTTTCTGTTTTACATTTTCTGCATTATTCATTGCATGCTTTTTTATCTGTACAGCTGGTATAATCCTAACAAATGTATCCTAGCATGGTTTTATGCTCTAAAAAGCCCGATCGATGGCAGCCATACCCAATCACTGACGACTGCCCCTTGCATCAACCCCAAAATTTTGAAAAATACATAAAAATAACAAAAATGTTTTAAAAATAGGCTAAGGTTTAGGCACTTACCATCCTGCGGGTCCTCTAGTGCTTCTGCGCTGCTCCACCGACCTCTATCTTGCTCAAAATCTCAACTCTCTTTTATATTCAGAGATCTTGATCGTCAACTAACACCATGTAAATGAGCCTAATCGACCGACATAGGGGCTTGTATAGCCCACCGACCCTAGTCACTGTCAACCCCCTTTGAGTTGCTGTCACTTTACCCTTGGTCGCCACCAACCTTGCTTGGCCACCATCGACCCAACCATCCATTTTTTATCATATTCCTTTTGTCTCTTTTTGATCAATCCTTCCTTTCAAATTATCTTTTATTCCATTTTTTTCTTGTGTGGTCCTCATCCAAGATATTTATTTATCCCCTGGGCTTCGTTCTCTATCTCATATTATTTTACATTATCTTCCCTTTGTGGCCATCTTTGAGTTACCTCTTGGGGAACCTTTATTTTTATTTCTTTATGTCCCACCCCAAACACATCTTTTTGATTCTTCCTCTATAAAGGATATCACATTCACTTTTTCCCACCCCTATCCTTTTTGTCACGAACCGTGTCTCGATCATTTTCTCATTTTTTATGCATACTTACTATTTTCCTTTGACCCATTTCCCCCCCAGCTTGCACATCCATTTAAGAGGATTCCCCCTGGATTCTATCCTTTTTTCAGTGGTTTTTTTAACTCACAAGTCCATAGGACATTGTCATCGTCTCCATTTAGGAAGTACCTTTTCCCTACCAAAGTGATTCTGAAATCACCGCCATATTTTATTTACCTTTTTATTTTTTTTTATCCTCGTCTAGGATATCTTATCTCATCATCTTATTTTCCTCATCCTTTCCACCCTTTCCTTCTTCATCTATCTCTTTCAAACTCGTGATCGACTCTCTTCATGCCATCGACCCCTAGTTCGAAGGGGATCACCTCAACCATCATCTTTTCATCTCATCTCATTTTTTCCTCTTAGATTTCCCAATGTAAACCACTCAGTAAAAAGGGGAAAATGTAGAAACCAATTTTTGGTATCCCTATCCTTCACCCCACGTTTGCTCTCTATCGTCTTTTTTTCTATATACATACCTCTTCCATTTTCCCTCATAAATTCAAATTGTCCTATTTTCCATTATTTTTGACCTTAATCATTTGATTAATCATACCTAATAATATTTAGTTAATTATAATCCCTCATTTAATTTATTTCTTCTTCTTAAATCCTCCATTTTATCCTTTCTAGGCCATCATTTAATGATTTCACCTCTCCATGGCCTTTATTTAATATTTTTCACCCTCCACCTACCCATTTACTCATCCTAAGAAACCATAATTCATCCTAACCCTTCAAAATCCTAATCCCGCCTCTTATGGGCTCATTATCTCGATATTGTCACCATTTCGCCACCCAAATAGACGGATCCCTACAATTGGGGGAAACCCATTTGGGTTTTTTTTGACCCTATAAAGCCACCCTTACCCCTCCTTTTCTCAGGATGCAATTCTGGATATTTCAGTATTTCTTGTGATCTTGCCTTCATTTTTAATTTTTTATTGTGGCTGTCATCATCATGTTGAAGATATTGTGCTTCAACCTTGGATATTTAGAGATATTTTTCACCCTTGCATGCTTAGGTCCATTGTTACAATTTTGACACCATTTTCTTCACCAAGATGTTGTGCAGGTTTAGCTATCATTAGTATCCCTTCCCATTTCTTCCCACTCCTTTTTTCATTTACGTGTCTTTATTTCAATCCATCCATTTTCAACCAACTCTATATTAGCCCCAATAGTTGTCAACCATGTCTGGTCGCCATCAACCCAGATTCCATTTTTTAGTCTCTCTATCATTTAGATCACCAACCGTCTATTCCTTGATCCACATCCACTCAACCCTATGATCATATGATCTTACCTTTCTGTCACTTCAAATAATTTCTACCAGTCCCCAGTCACCACTAACTCATCCCAATTTTCATCAAATGAGTCTGTATTTTTTGTGTTTTCCATCAAATTTCATAATTTTCTTGCATTCTTTATGTCAGATCCAATTTTAGATCTCCTACAGGTTCCTACTATTCCATCTCAGTGCATCATCAGTTCCATATCTGCCTCCGGAGCCTTCAGACTTGGATTTTCCATCACTATTCTAGTTAATATTCCCCAGTCACTGTTGACTGGACCTCTGCACCCTCGGGTTACGGTCGACCTGTACAAGTTTGGTTTAATTTTATTAGATCAGACCTGTATTTTATTTTCTTTTATTGCATTTTAGCTTCTCTTACAGTTTTGATTCTGCTACATCCAATTTATCAATATTTCATCTTATCTTTATCAAAATGTGGGTTGACATCTATCCTAGTAAATTTTCACTACTCGGGAATGACATTGTCAAGAAACCCACCCATCAATCTACTAATCCATTTTATGTTGAGTTATCTTGATTTACAGGTCATCTAGCTTAGTGGGAAGAAGGATCTCCCATTTTGCATCCATATTCATTGCCATCCCATCTTGAGGTACCTTAAACCCTCGCATATTTTGAGTTACTTGTTTTCTTTAGTACTAGTTCACTAATTTGAAACAAGAATGAGGGAATTTGGTTCAACAAGCATATATATACAAAATTATGGCAATAAGAAAATGAAGTAACGGTGGAAAAGATACCTCTCTGATAAAAAAAAGTGTGTCAACCTTAGTTGATGGGCCCTTGCCAGCAAATAGAGGGGCCCACCTATTTGAAAATGAGCATCAAAGACCGCAGTCACAAAACCAAATTTTTACTTTTTTCTCACTTTCACTTTGCCACATGTCACTTCTTGATTGACCAATTACCCTTAATTTTGTTCCATCAACTGGAAATTTTGTGGATGGTAACTTTCTTTGACGAAATCTACTTTTTATGTTCAAATAGGGGATAGAAATCTCTCGAAGACCTCTACCATACTATAACAATCTTGGGTAATTTAGGGAAACTATGCTCACTGATTTGATATTTGGATCACACCTCCCTACTTAGAAGGATTTTTTCAACAAAAATTTGTTTTTACCCACAAATGTTGTTAATCATCTTCTTGCATATCACAAACACATGCAAGATCCATAGAAATAACATTATGGGTTATATCATTATAGATTATTGAAAACATTATCACAAAAAATTGATCAGTTAAAATTAGAAAAAAATTCACCAGAAGAAGCAACTATCAACTGATACTCTTTGATTCTTCCAATCTTTGCATCAGCTTAGAACTGTCAAATCCCAGTAACTGTAACTTCCATAAAAAAATCAATCAATCTAAAAATAGATAATTGTTTTCCAGAAGAGGAAACTATCAAACTGATTCTCTGTGATACGACCAATCATTGTAAACACAATTCCACTCAAATAGATTAGTATATAAATACATCTACATGCAAAAAAATAGGTTAGTGTCGAGTGTCCCTATGAAATTGTTGATCACTGCAAATATCACAAACATGATCCAGGATGTTTATATAATCATATGCCAACAATAGACAAGATTCAAAACTAAATCATGTGAATCTTTCAATGAAATATTTATCTGAACATTCTTCTATAAATATGATAGAAGAAAGCTACCTACATACCAAAAATAGTGAGCGTCCATCCACTACAAAATATCACCAGACATAATTTTCAAACCAATTTGTTAGTGTAATCAATGTACATGTTAATTGTAACCACATAGGGTATTTATAAATAAATTCCCAAAAATATGGGTCTTCATGTATGTGTAAATACCCTGTGTGGACACAATGAGTTTTTATATTGACTATAATACAAAATGGTGCCCATAGTTTTACACAATAAAATTAACAACATATACACTGAAATTTAAACTCTATTGTTAAAATGAATTTTATCAACCTCGAATGTGAGAATTAAAATTTGATTATGATAAACCTTTCCCTTAGCTCTTCCCTATAGGTGACACTATTATTCAAAGACAATATGAAATATGGGAAATTTTCCTTTCATCATTCAATGGAATCCTACAAAAATTTTCTAAACATAATGTATGCATGTTAATCAACAATATCATCTATACAAACATGAAATTAAGGAATTTTTCACCATCCAATTTAATCAAAATTTCCTTTTTAGGTGGTTCTATTTCCTCGGTGTACACCTGGGTATCTACATTGGTTATTTTAGAAATTGTTGGTTTTACAAAGCTTTTCTTTTCCACAACTCTCCATTGTTGTTTCAGAAGAAGTTTCCAACACTTTTTAACCTTATGTCATTTCTTATGATAATGGGTATACTATCTTTTTTCTAGTTTTTTAGGAATCTTACCCAGATTTCTAATTTTACAACCTTGTGTGTGAAAATGGTATTTCAAAATTCTTCCCAATAATGATTTCCTTTTCCAACATTTAGCTACACAATGGTTAGATAATCCGAAAAAACTACATGGATAAATGTACCACAAATTTTGTGTACCATAATCAAAACGAACATGGGAATATTTACGTTGTTTAGGATAAATGATTTTATATTTTTTCACATTACGATTTTTACATTTCATGGGTTGTGGTGGACGTTTCTCCCTTGCAGTCTCATCTATCCTAGAGTATTCATTTTTCTCATTTTTACCACCAAATATGAATCCCAAACCTACACGATGAGGCTTATCATCTACCTGGATGGGGTTAGCAATTCCTTGGCATTCATTTCCAAGGATTTTTCCATTAAATCTCATTTTAAATAGTAACGTTGAACATATTCCCTTAGTATGTTCTTCAAAATTACAGAAATAATTTTCAACTGATTTACAATGGGAACATTCAACAACTAGTGGAATAATTAGAATGCTTGAAATAACTTGTATACTTTTGGGAGAGGAATGTACAGGTTACAAAATAGACTTTTTTCCCCTTTCATTTCACCACCAAATTGTAACTTTACCAAGATCTCATCCTTGGCTTTCAATTCTACTTTTAATTTCTCAAATTCCTCTTCTAAGGAATAATACATGGATCTCAGGAGAACATTATCTTCTTGTAACTGACAGTTGAATGTCTCAATCTCATCAAGATTTTCCTATTATGATAACTTTCCCCTAGTGCACATGTACCTGTGTAATCACAACTGAACCAAATACACAATATGAAGCAATAAAAATGTCAAATCATCCTGCTCTGATACCAAAACATGATCCATAAACACTGTAGAAAACTTCTATTAGTTTAATTGTTTACAAGGATCTCTTAATTACTTATCAATTCTTAACTTCTTATCAAATTTCAATGATGAAAAATTGATTTAATTTTTGATTCAAATGTGTATACTTTTTTTTAGGAAAACCTATGTTAGTGTTATACATGGATTCATATATTTATTTTTGGTAATTGTTAATAGGATAATAATTAGTAATTTGTTATATTGTTATAAAAACATTATACCTTTAATGTTATTAACAGGATTTTTGTTTGTAATACATCCTGTTTTATAAGACATTAGTTTTCTATTTAATTGGCTATATAATAGCCATTTTTTCTGTACTGGTTAAAACACAATATAGAGTGATTATTATTTGTTTTCCTTTGGCTGTCCAAATCTTTAGATTTTGTATCAGAGCAAGAAATTCATGGAAATTTATGTGAGGTCTTGAAGAGCGATTGGGGGAAAATCAACCATTTTTTACTGTCCTAATCCATGGTTGAAATTAAATTAGTATCTGTTTACTAAAATCATTTGCAGATTTTTTGGTAGCTTGGATCTACATGGCTATGTTGTATTGGTTCGACCCTGAGTTTTTGTGTAATGATCTACTGACTCAACTTGACCTCAAAAGGCATTGGGCTCTATTTGACTATCATTGGAATACTACAAACTGGATAAATTTTCCTTTTTATGATTTGTGTTAGTGAAACGTTCATCTTCAGTCGTATCTTGGCGTGTATTGGAGGATCCACTTTGTTACATTGCTAGAAAAGAACAACATTAGTCTCCTAACTTGAAACTGTAGACACCCATAATTACACCCGAGTAATTTAAATACTTAAATTTCACTAATTATCACCTTTCCTGCAAATTGGCGACATATCGTCAAAAGCGCTCATCTTCTTTCCTATCGTCATTAATTAATCACACTACGATAATTAATTAAGTCACCTATCCAACAACTACCCTAATTAATGACCTTTAGTTAATAAATCCCCCTTTCTATCTAGACTAATTACTTATTATTAATTAATTAGCTTCCCCTTCCATTTAACCAATAAATCAATATTTAATTGATTTAATCCCCTTGCATAGTCTAAATCGTGTTAATATTCCTCTAAAAGCTTCTATAAGCTTGTACATCTATTTAATTAAATCATATTGATTAATTAATGAGCCCCTTTTATCCACATGAGTCACTAAAGGACAAACTAAACCCTCCTAAAGTTAACTCAACCCTATCTAAAACCCCCCTTATCCACAACTAACTCAACATCCCTACTATCCCACATGCAAAGGGATGTAGTGGTTCCTTTATCCATTGGGCTATATAAAGATCCCTCCTCCTACCTTTACACTTACACCTAATTCCTTGAGAAGAAAAAATAAAAGCACATAGCAAATAGACTATAAGCTTTTTTGTTATTCTTGAGAAATTCACCATTGGAAGAGCTAAGCCTCCTTTCTTGCATTTTTCTAGCCAAGTGCATGGGTCCTATGGGAATAGTCAAAGGGGTCTTGTAGCTAAGCTTTGATTGAGCTCCCATTCCTAGGTTCTTGAAGATCAAAACAATCAATTTGATTGCCATGGAGTCTACATAGGCCCATTTGCTTTTGTTGGTAATCTAGAGAAGTAGAGGTTTTTGAATACTTTAGCATGTTAATTTGATCTTTGTTCAAAGTTAATGCATTATGCTTAGTATTGATCTTATTTATCTCTCATCTTGATGGTGCCTAGATTTTGACTTAGCTTGGTTATAGAACTATTTAGGTGGTAGTTCTCATTCATCTAACTTAGCTTAAGAAAAAATACACGCACACAAAAACCATTTTAGTTTTCCTTCTATTGAACTCTGCAATCTTAACAAGTGGATGTACAATGAAGACTAATTGAGAATTGGTATGAATCCGGTCCATGATCATGCCCATTTTTCTTGAAGTGAACTAATATATATGGCTCTGAAATCCTACCTCAAATCACTATCTTTTGATTTGTATCTCAATGAATTCACCATTTAATAGTAATATTCTACATGATTGTCTATCCATGCATGTTGAAGACATAAATATCTATTGTTATCCTGTCAACAGGTGATCTTCGTTGTGAATCACCCCTTGCAGTTCATTTTCTTTCCTAGATGATATCCTCATTGCACACAATCTACAACTACATGCATATCATGGAAAATCCAAGCCAACACGCCACTCATCAAGATTATTTATGCCTTTAATGACAATCTTCACACCATGTTGCAAATCATATATGAAGTCAACTATTTGAAAGAACAAAACAACACTTAACATGTGTCCATACAAGGTGAGTGAATCCATTTGTGTCAAATTTATTGTTATTGATTTGTATTTGTTTTTGTAAGTCTTGTGTTTAAGTCATTTGTACTTATTTGATAAAAAATTATATAAATAGTCATTCATAGTATATAGTTTTTATTTATTTTGTTAAAATTATTTAAATATTACTTTAAGTTATTTTATCAATTATCGTTGTCATTAATTGAAAGCAATTGTTCTTTAAAGCTAGAGTCTCTTTTATGATAATTTTGTTTCATATCATGGAAAAAATATCTCCAAAATGTGAAATTCATTTTATAATAATCTAGACATATTTTTGGGTCCATTGTTAAAAGTCCTTTATGTCATATTATTTTATTTTGGTGTGTATAGTCAATGTTTTAAGTCAAAAGAGTTAAAATTTGTCTAAGTCAGTATTAAAATTCTAAATTGTTAATATTAAGTATCATTTTGTTAGATTCATTGTGTCATTTAGTGTCAATATTGTAAAAACAAAATAAAAATTTGCCTCACTTTTAGTTGGGCGCATTTTTGGTGGAATCTGATGTTCGAGTTGAACTTGAGGGGGGGCATTATCAAATGAGCCTTAAATCAGTATTTATATGAGCTAGCAGTAGATAGATGGAGGATGGAGGCAAATGGAGGTTAGAGGTCAATCAGCGATCTCTCGTTAGTCACCAATGATGGGGCTGCATAAATGTTTTGTGACGTGTGTGTGTAATTTGCTTTCAATTATTACAGTTGTGTGTGGTGTGTTCTAGTTGTGTAGTGTTCCTATTTGAATAAGTGGAAATTTCACATTGAGGGGGGAACATGATCCAATGTTTTATTTCTATTTTTTTAATTTACGTGTATGAGCAATTGAATCCTGCAGATTTTCCTATGTTATTCCCTAAAGTGAGATAGTGATGAGAGCCGATGATACTACTGCACCATCATAATATTTTGGTTGTTAGTTATCCACTGGAAAAACTACTCCAGATGTTGTTGGTACTTTCCAAAAAAACCATTTGTTGTGTGGTTATTGGTAAACCACTTGGAAAACCATCCAGAGGTTTTTGGTATTGTCCTAGAAACCATCGAGATCATGAGCAAGCTACGAAGCGGCACGTTGCAGTATAAAGCAGGTTTTCCCCATGTCCACACTAAGGGGGGAATGTTAGGAAAACCTATGTTTGTGCCATACATGGATTCATATATTTACTTTTGGTAATTTTTAAGAGGATAGTAATTAGTAATTTGTTATATTATTATAACATTATACCCATAATGTTATTAATGGGATTTTTATTTGTAATACATCTTATTTTAGAGGACATTAGTTTTCTATTTCCTTGGCTATATAATAGCCATTTTTTTTATGTAGTGGTTAAAACATAATATAGAGTGATTATTATTTTTTTGCCTTCAGCTATCCAAATATTCACAAAAAACTTATTTCAAACTGAATTAAATTGATTAGAACCTATTCATATTAGTTATCCATTTGAACCAATCAGTTTTTCAATATACCCAACTTTATCATTTTCCATAAAATTCTTATATTGATTTAAAATTTCATCCAAACGGAAATTTGATTCAAAAATATGTGAATATATGAATAACTGAATGCAAAAAATCATTATAACACGAGACAAGAATTGTTTATGGGGTTTGGAAATTCCTATGTCCCCAGGTTCATTTTGAACCGATCCATTAATGTTTAGATTTATAAATACATATAACAACTTACAAATCAAATAATGAACCTTTTTATTTTATTTTATTTTATTTAATCTAATAGTGTAGAGTCACTACTTAAATAAATGATATATAAATGTTCAAATACAGTAATGCCATAAGAAAACTAAGATTTAAAGTATGAAACCCTAAGAAAGAGAGGGAGAAAATATGACTTAGTTGATATCCATGCAATTTGGAATTGATCTAGGCAGGGATAAGTGATGAACAAGATGTAAACAACATCGTAATTACTCTCTGTAAATTCTGCAACTCATGAAAAAGCTAGGCAGGGGCACCCACAAAAGGACATGGGCACTTGGGCACGTGTGACTAGATCTAGGTGCCCGTGACCATGTAGAAGCTCTGGATCTATTTTTTGTTGTGTCGCAAGGTCTTCAATGTTGTTCTCTGTTGATCACCTATTATTTTCACTATGATCATTCTTGGTGAGAAATTTTTTTGGGTAGACAAATTGATAGTTATATTTCCAATGCTCTAGGACTCTAGGTCCCTATACTTATGTGGTGCAACTCCATTTTATTTTGAATGAATGAAAAGGGAAATTTGTTGTTGGCCAAGAGGTTAGTGATCCAATAGGAACATTCCAATGTACCCATGGAAAATTATTACAATGAATTGTAAGGTAGAAATTTTCTGTAAGATGGGGGAAGGGAGTGATAAGTTAGGTAGGGGAAATTAACTCTACAAGTAGAAAATCATGGATTCTTTCCAAAACTAATTCGAAGTTTCACATTCACACATTACATGAAAGAAACAATCATGTTTAGAATATCAATGATGAGAGGAAACCATGCACACAAATTTACACACATTCATGCATCATGAAAAGAAGAAACTCCTTTCTTTATTGACATCTTCACAAGTTGTACAATGCTTAGAAGATAGAGGAAAATTAGATAGGTAAAATGGAAGAATGTTATCTCTTTTTCCTTTATAAAAAAATCTCTCTCTTGAGTGTACAAAATTGACAACTCCTTAAGTAATAGTATGTCATTACATTATATATACTTTCATAAATGACTCTTCATCTACCCTGATGTGACTTTTCACTATGTCCTACACAACATATGACCTTTGGCAAGTTCCTAGGAAAGAACATTAAGTTCCCTTTCTATCAATTAAGGGAAACTTATTACATTTTAAACTATAGTCACATTAATGAATAGGAAGAACTTCATGATTTCTCACAATGATGAATTAGAAAATGGGGTAGAGAAGAGGAGAAATAATGGAGGGGAAAGAAGAGATGCTCCCAAGAATGAAGATATCTCTGTTGTTAATGAATACCTTGCTAGAGAAGTTGAAGAAGACAATTTTGGCTTTTGATTACCACTGCAACCCTTCTACACTAATGTGAAGCTCCAATGAGTTTCACCTTGAACAATTTTCCCTTGCTGGTGATGGTCATAGGTGAAATCCTTTTACCTGATCCATAAACATCATGGACTATGAAAAGAATGTTGAGAAACAATGTTTCGAGACTTCCAAATGTGAGCTCAAGATGGACACGGGAATTTCTCACGATGATCCCCTTTGAAACTATATTGAATAAATAACCTGTTTAGTTCATTTATCTCACCCTGACTAACTCACCTAGCTCTCAAGTGATGAAGACGGATTCATCTTTTATGCCTTCTGATGCATTACTTTGCTTATAGACACAATTGAGCTTACGATGATGCTCGTAAAACCCTTGTGAAGTTCTTTCTCAACTGTTTGAGAAATGATAACCATCCCACCATCCTATGGAGAGTCCAAAAAGTGGAAATTTGTGTGAAAATGGAACTACCTACAACTTTTGTACTCAAAAATGAAACTTGCTATTTTTATATTGTGCGTTCGATGAGTTGCTATTTTGGGACATGTCACCTGTTTTTCTCTAATTTTACCTTATGTACCTCCTAACACATTCCATCTTCTTCCATTGCTAAGGAATTGTTATTTTTTAGAACATTTCTATTTTAGCAGGTTGTTTTTTGGGGACCTATTATTTTGGGAAAGTTGTCATTTTTGCCTTACTGTCCATTTTACATATTTCTTGATTGTCTCAAGTGATCAAAATTATAATTGGGGGGGGGGGGGGACTTACTATTTATAGCATGTAGAAGAGCATGGGATATGATATTTTTTGTAAGTGTTTTAAATGGCCTCAGTTTGCGATGGGGGTGGTATTTTTGGATTCGAATCATCGTCATGATCTCGTGCTCCAATTTTTGTAATGATTCACTCACCGGGCAAAGCTCAAAAATAAATCCTCTAAATTAAAAAAAATCCTGGTGAGAGCTTCAGGCACAAAGCTACCATTACAACCATTAATGGAGTCATGGAGACTTTTGAAAGGTGCTTTTTCACCTTTGATTACAATGAAATCAAATCTATCGGGATAGGTTTTTCACTTGGATCTTGTGTTCATAATTTTTTCACTTTGCCCCTCTCCAGATCGATGGGAAATATGAGGAATGAGAGCTATGGCATAAAATAGAGTTTTTATAAATTAATGGCGGAACCTTTGAGTCTCTTTTTTATTTCATATTGAAGGTGTTCAGGTGAGGATAAGATGCTCCAAGTGTAAACACCTATAATTTAGCTTGAAAAATTTAAATACTTAAATTGCACTAATTATATCATTTCCCACAAATTGATGACATATCGTCAATAAATTCTCATTTTCTCTTCTATCACTGTTAATTAGTTACATTATGTTAATTAATTTACTCTTCTATCCAACAAGTACGCCAATTAACAACCTTATTTTAATTAATCACCCTTTCTATCTAGACTAATTAATTAGCGTCATCTTCCATTAAATCAATAAATTGTCATGTATATGACTACATCCCTTTCATAGTCCAAATAATGCTAATTATTCATCTAAAAAGCTTCTAAAAGCTACATATACCTATTAATTAATCACTTTGGTTAACCAATAAATCCCCTCAAATCCCATGAGTCACTAGAGGACAAATTAAACTCTCCTAAAGTAAACTCAACCACTCCTAAACCATGATTATCCATAACTAACCTAAATTTGATTTTATCCCACATGTAATAGGATGTAAATCTTTTTCAAACCATTGGGTTATAAAAGAAAACCTCCTCCAATCTTTCTACTCACACCTTTACAAGCTTATAACCTAAACTATAGGAATTTCATCTTGGAGCATTCTTCCATTAGAGGAGATAGGTATCTTCATATTTCATTCATTCATACAAGTTATTGAGTCATATGGAGAAGATCAAGAAGGTGTTGTAGCCAAGTCTTGATTGATATCCATTCTCAAACCCTTGGGATCAAACAAACTATCATATTTTGATAGCTAAGGATCTACATAGGTACATCTCTTGTTTAGTAAATTTCAAAAGAGCAGAGGATAAATTTTTAGCATGTTAGTTTGAGTTTAATTCAAATTTCTAATGCATAATGTTGATATTTACTCTTGTTTAACTCTTAGCATGATGATATTTGTGTAGTTAGTTCATGTTTTGAAACTATTAAGGTGTTAGTTTCAATTCCCTTTGCATAGCTAACTAATACATTTATACATATGGCACACTCGATGGGACAAATTCATAGTTTCTTTGATTTTAATGAAGTTTTTCTAGTTTTCCCAAGTTTCTACTAACCTAAATCATGCACATGTGAAATAGATTAAGATTCTAATGTTGTTTTACTAACTTTGTGTGCATTTAGTCTCTTATATGTGATTTGTTGTGATGGGTTACTATTTGATTTGAGTTAAATTAGGCAAAATTTGAGATTTTTTAAGTTGGATACATCAGGATTCTGTGTTTTGACATCATCTCCAGGTACATGCATACACGTCATTTTGGGCACATACACATTGAAATGTGTTTATTACCTATCTTCCGGAGGCCATAAATTTTGCTCCCAAACTCGAAACAACTCCGTTATTTTTGTGTTTGAAAGGTATCAAAGTGAACTGTGCAATGGAAACATAAAATTAGGTTTTTGAATTATGGAAAATTGATGGTTTAATTCATTAGGAAAATAATCATTTTATAACATGTTTAAATGCTTTACAAAGACTTTATTTCTTTGAATTGATAACATTTTGTTGGGTTTCTTGAAACTAATCATTATTTGCAGGATATATTGAGTCATGATTTGTGCTAACTTGTTTTGTTAAGTTGATGAATTTTTCATTGTCATTTATAAAGGTTTTGAAACCTGTATTCTCTTCCTTCACACATTTTAGGTGATCTTGGGAATAAAAAATGTTTCAATACCTTCTTTATGATTTAACAAACACTTCAAATAAATTTTTAAGGAAAGAACTTCCAAGCTGGCTAAAACTAATCTAAATTCTTTCAATTTGATTAAGTGTTTTCCATTTCTATAAGTTTAGTGAGTTTTTGTGTTGTATATGTTATTTCCTTGCATGTAGTCAATTTTAATCCCACTATAAAAGGAAGGAATCCCATGCATGTCGGCCTATCACCCAGTAGAAGCTGAGTGCTCACCCGAGGCATGCATGGGTGTCGAGTCTCTCTTTTATGTGAGTTTTAGTGGGAAGCATTTATCTATGATTAGTGTAAGAGTATTCAGGAAATAAGTTTAGACATACAAGAATCATAGGGCTCGGAAAAGCCTCTAGATCCTTGTAGCTTCTTCAGACCGGATGTTTTAATAGACTCCATAACATATATTATAATAGAAAGAAAGATACAGTCATTCATTCATAGCATGCAAGGAAAGAGAACTCCTATGAATGAAATATACATTAAATCTACTGATATCCATGTCTATTTGTAATAGGTAACCTCATTGTATTCATTGTTTCATTACAAAGAGCCATAGAGGGCAAACCGCAGTCATGCACATCACTAGGCTTGTATAACTATGCTAAAAGAAAAAGAAATTACAATACTAAGCCTAGTAAATTCCTTTTTGCATCAAAGTTCCACTCGCAGCAATCCTATAGAACTTCACCCATGTTATCTCTCTCTCTGTGTGTATATCTCTTCCTTTATCTCTATATCCCCATTTGTATGTTATCTTGGTCTCCTTTTTTATTCTGTAGGAACTTGTATTTATCATCTTCCCGTGCTACCAACTCACCTTATTGCACCCTCAGATCTGTCACCAAGTGTCGAATGTGGTCCTCCAAGTGAGCATGTTCCTTCAGGATTGAGCTCTCCACTCCATCTCATGATGATCTTGTAGAAGATTAAATCACTAGCATGCTCTTTCCTGGGCCACCTGTTGCCAAGATGGCATCTTATCTGAGTGCAACCAATCATACTTTTCACGTGTTCTACCTTTGTTGCATAAATTGGCTAAGTCTCGAACATCCTTTCACGTGTCGTGCGAACCATGTGCCTTCTTAACTCTTCCTCCTTCACAGTTTTTCCTTACGCACCCTTATATAACTGGGATCCCACGTGCCCACGTGCCTTCATACTTGGCCAATATTCTAGGGGCCCAACATCACCCCACACCACACCTGTTCTCTGTCCTCGGAAACATTCTATTGACCAAGGTGCAAGTTGGTTCAATGGAACCAAGATGTAGACATATATTTTATAAAATGAATAAGGAATGAAAGAATAGGGGAAAGAATGAAGAATAGTGGGGGGACATTAATTCAGAATGATGGGAAAGTCCCGTCACAGATAAGCCTCTAGGTTGTTCGACACTTCAACCTCGCCCTTCGCCTTCTAGCATAGGTCACCCACCAGGGTGCTCACTTCATCAAAGCTTAGGCCAGTTCCCTGGGCACCCAAAGTTTGCACGATTTATTCCATTTCCTTACTCAGATCCGCGAGCTTGTCCATTCTTCTGGTGATCTGGGGGTATAGTTCCTTCAGCCGGGCCTTAATTGAGCTTCTTAAAGCCTCAATCACCTCTGATTTATTTTCTACCTCAGCTAGAACCTTGTCCCTCTCTGCCCTGTTCCCCTTGTTATTTTCCTACAACTCTTTTAGCTCTACTTCAAGCATGGCAACCAAGGAGCTTTTCACCTTATCTCGATCCATGCATGTGTTGTAGGCAGCTTCTGTAGACTAGGCAACGACCTTGATCTCCACACGTACTTGGCTATACTCGACAACAAGTGCTATCACCTTTAACCGGTCCTTCTCTTTCAAGTGTGCGGCCACTTCCTCCATAGATTTCAATGCCAAGGGTCATCTCTCCATGGTGAGGATGCACGTTAAGTCTTCTAGGCATTCCAGCATCGATGTGTACCTTTGGGGGATTAGCGTTAGATCTAGGTGTTTTAAAATGATGGCATTTTTTATTGATTCTACCTTTTTGTATACCTCCTACACCTTTTCCTTTTCCTCCTTGAGCTTGCACTTCAGCTGTACGCTGATTTATTCCTCCTATTTCAAGTTTTTGGCCACCTTAGCCAACTCCTCTTCCTTCTTGGCCAATTTTCCATCTAAATCCCTTATGTTTTCATTCTATGCGAATAGCCTCGCCTCTATTTCAACCATGACCTTATTTAGAGCATTGCACACTTGCTCATCTGAGAGCTCCTGAGAATTTATTAAGGGGTTGTCCCCCTTAGACTCTGGCAACATGATAAGTGCCTTTTGGTAGACCTCAAAGTCTGGCTCATCAACGTGGGACTCAAATTCCCAAGAAAGCATCTTCTTGGTCCTGGGGTACGCACCCTCCTTCTCGAATGATACCATGTCTATAAGTCTCTCAGTGGGTATCATGCTCTAGAACCTTACACGTAGAACCTTCCTTGAATCATCCACATAGCCCATTATTTGCCTCTGTTCTACATCCAGAGTTCTTCTACCTGAGCGTGTGCCTTTGGGGAAGCTAACTATTAGAGCGGGGCCTCTTAGGCTGTCATGTCCCTTTTCAACGCTCTCCTCCTTCCTTTCCTTAAGCATTATGTTTGCGCTACGCTCTAACACTTGGTCTACAAGGGCATCGAGAATCTTCTTCGCTTCTCACTCTGCCACTTTAGTTATCTTCTCCTTGGTAAAACTTATGTCTCCCTGCTTCTCTATAGCATCCTTCTCATCTGTATTTGTATCTTCAGTGCCTTCATCACCTTGTGCACCTTTTCTTCATGCGAATACGAACTCTTGCTTTTCATCCCCACTCTCTTCCTCTGATTCATAGGCACTAAATACATAAGGTTCCAAAGGTTCCTTGTATTTCTCTAGCTCTTCCTCCTTATCGCCACATCCTTCACTCTCATCCTCTCCTTCTCCCAGATATCTCTCCAAGCTATAGGTCACCTCTGAGTCAAATTCTTCATCCACCCTCTACTTCTTCCTGAGAGGTGTCTTCTAGTCAGGATATTCTACCTTCTCTTCTTCCTCTTATGAATCTTCCATGGTGGTGGGTTGT
The DNA here is from genome assembly GCA_019776745.2 of Taxus chinensis. Lineage (NCBI taxonomy): Eukaryota > Viridiplantae > Streptophyta > Pinopsida > Cupressales > Taxaceae > Taxus > Taxus chinensis. Next base: position 1,046,916,309 of record CM034146.1, on the reverse strand, counting down.
TCAGGTGCCTCTACTTCTGGCATCTTCTCCTTTACTAGATACTTCTTTCTCCGAACGTAGGTGCTTGGCTTGGTGCTTGTAGAAGGCATGCTCACTGTCTGAGCAGTTGGCACACTTGGTGCTTCTTCCTCTCCTCTACCTCTCTTCTTAGATGCTAGATTCTTCTTTCCCAAGGGGCCCTCAGGTATTGAGATCTCATCCACCAAGTACATGCCCTTTTCAAATGTTGGCCTTATGTGTATGTATACACGTGCTGCGGATCCTCCAGTGATGGGAAGCGTTATTGGCCTAGTCATATGGATTTCATGTGACATGTACTTCTCCACATACATGCACTTACCTCCAGGGTATTTTAGTTTCTTCCTCATATCACTATGCTCCCGGTCCAACTTTCCTAGCTCCAGCCTTAGCTTCTTTGATTCTTTAAATTTGTTCACTCCCACTTGGAAGTATTGGGCAGTGAACGCGAAAGGAAATTTGCACTGAGGGCTCCATGATTCATCAATAAGTTTGAACCGACCCAAGTAGTAGTGCTGGTACACTGCAAACTCAGCTTCTCCCTGTGTGGCTGCTAGGAGTTGTTTAGGGATCCTACACTCCACCTCGAATGCATTTCTCAAGCGTGTATACCATTTTTCAAGCCGTGCTTTGTGGGGAGCCATCATTGTATCACATGCATATTTTTCAAACATCTTCGCGGGAAAAGGGTCTTCGGCTGGGTACTCCCACACAAACTTGTCTGGTGCATCCAGTACTCTAATTTCTATAAACACTATGGTGAGCAGGACATTGCCAAAGAGGATCCTGTCCCCTTCCTTCGCGCACTTTACAATTTCCTCAGCAATGTATGTGGATAAGTTATATATAGTCCCCTCTGTAATCTTCCTACTGACATGTAGTCATGGATTGTTGACTTACATCATCTTTCTTGGCCATTCAGCTTCATTACCAGGTGTGTGGCCATCTTCATAACGGGGTCCTTGATGTCTAAGATGTCATAGTACCACGACCCTTTCTTACAAGCATACTCTATGATGGTCACTTGAATAGCCTCCTTGTTACCAAGGTCATCTTCTAGGATATCTCCATCGCATATGAGGCCTATAAATTGTGAAATCAACTAGGGAGTCACACGTATCTTGTGCCTAGCAAAGTGGAAGTAGTCCTTGTGCACCCGAGACATCAACCACTGGCACAAGCGATCTGGATTCCCAAAATAAGGCAACTCATAGAGTTGCAGTAACCTTACCTTTGCCAGCTTGACCTTTACGTCATCATTGTAGATAGGCAAACATTTAGGTGTTTGTTTGTTGGTTGGGTGTACCAATTCTAATGCCATTTATTTCTCTATAGTGTTGGTGTGGTGATTATAGTCACTGACCGGTATGCTTCTCAAATGGGATTCCCATTCCTTCCCCATCATCACTCCGTCTGGGTACTACATCTATGCATACCATTCTTCGTTTGTATCTACCTCGGCTTCTGGTTGTTTAGCCTTAGCTTTACCCTTTCCTTTCTTAGGTGCCATGGTCAAGGTAATTTTATCACTCCAATCCTCTCCTTATTACTCTACTTTCCTTCTCCCAACCTTCGATCTCAGATCCATGATACAATTCTTCTAAACTTGTGCCCTAGTTTGTTGAACCCTAAATTTGATAAATTCTTCACAAGACAACGTCTTTTTACTTCTTTCCATGCCTGTGTAATCCCTTCCTTCTGGTTTGCAATCTCAAACTGGCTTTTCAAGTTTTTAATCACACAGATCTTCCACTTGATCAAATTTGAAAAAAACCTAGCTGATAACACTCACTTATATCTCCAACTCTTCATTTTCGCAAAGTAAAATGAGAGTTCCCCGACCCTCTATTTATAGTTTTTCATTTTTTAGTCATTAAAGGTTACTTTACCTACCCCTGTACTTTGTTCATTTAATGCGGATTTTAAAAAATAATCCCATCTTCAGCACCTTCACTCATGCGCTCTTCCTATGTGAAAACCCTCTTTAACTCGCGTGCCCTTCCTGCATGAAAATACCTCCAACCTTCCCCCGTGCAAACCAACCTGACAGGAGACTCTTACGTGCACTCGACATTTCACCAAAGGTGCTTCTTCTGTTCATATTCTTACTTTCACCTACCTTGTGTTACTTTAATTACGATTCCTTTTCCTTTGTACATGGGATCTACAAGTAGCTTTATCCTAGCACCAACCATTCTATCTTTTCTCTTCATCTCTCTTTCAACCGGGCTACTTAATAAGGCTCTTCAACACAACTTCCTTGGTAATTTTAATCATGTGCTTCTTCAATTTTTGCCTTCACTTTTCTCCACCCCACACTTAAATAATGCATGGTCCTCTGCGCACTCATAAATTATCCAAAAATAGCAATAAGGTTACCAATGCCCAAGGTGTAAAACAAAACAACAACGTGAAAGGGAAACACAAGGGAAGGAAAATGCATAAAGGAAAATTTCTAAACTAACTGGAAAAACTACCTTATTTACAAACACCAAGAAGACTTATTTATAGTAGGGCTTCAGCCTACTACCATTGAAGTGTCTAGGCAAATTTGTTCCATCCAACACTTATAACTGGCACACGCCTGAATCAAGGATGTACGAGATTGTGTAGGGACCTAACCAATGTACTTTTAACTTTCTAGGATGGTGCAAAAATCCAGAATCATATAGTAATACCATCTGCCCAACCTCAAACTTCTTGTTTTTAATATGGTGATCATGTCAATCCTTTTGATTTTCCTTTTCCGCTATTTGGCTCTAACGGGCAAGTGATCATCTCTCATCCAGTTTCATTAGTTCATCAATTCTTTCTTCCAGTGCTTGCTCATTGGCTAATCCTCCTACATGTGCTATTCGCAGAGAAGGTAACATAAATTCAACCGGAAAAACAACTTCCACGCCAAACACCAATTGAAAAGGTGTGGCTTTATTTAGTCTTTTATACGTAGTCCTGTAAGCCCATAAAACTACTGATACCTTGTCATCCCAATCCTATCTTCCAACATCACAGATTTTTGTCAAGGTATGACTCAGTATTTTGTTGAATTCTTCTGCGGTTCCATTTACTTGTGGGTGATATGGCGTAGTCTTATGATGAGCCACCATGAACTCAGATAGTAGGATCCTCACGGTCTCATTCAGAAAATGTGTACCCCTAGCATTGGTCAAACTCAAAGGGCATCCATACCTTGTGATAATGTTCTCCCATAGGAACCTTGCCACTATTGTTGTTGTGCAATCTTTAGTTGGGGCTGCCTCTACCCACCTTGTGAGATAATCCGTGTAAGTGATGACATAACATGACCTAGTCCTACATGTTGCTGGTGCAATAGGTCCTACAAAGTCTATCGCCCACTTTTTAAAATGCTCCGTGCTAGGAATAGGACGCAAAGGCATTTGATCCCTCCTTCCTGGTTTGCCAATGTGTTGACAGTGGTCACATGCTTTACAATAATCCCTACAATCTCTGTACAAGGTTTCCCACCATAAACCTACCATTAATATTTTGCGCATGGTGGCGTCACCTGCATAATGCCCACCTGCACTTCCTCCGTGCACTTCCTCCATGATGGCCAGGCGCTCATGCTCTAACACACATCTGCGCAAAACTTCATCACATCCAAATTTGTATAAGTCTCCACTAATCAACATGTAGGGTGCCACGTGTATGGCCAATTGTTTCTTTTCTAATGCCTTCATCCCATCTGGTGCCACACCTTATTTTAAAAATACAGCAATCTCTTCCAAATCCGAGGGTGCGCGTCACATTCTAAACAGTTGTGCATCTAGCATTGCTTCCTCAATACTTTGCATGTCCTCTCCTAAATCAATTCTTGACAGATAATCAGGTCCACAATTGATTTTTCTGGGCTTCACTACAACGGTGAATTCAAAATCTTGAAACAACAACACCCATCGACATATGTGCCCTTGAAGAATGGGATTGTTCACTAAATACTTTAATGCCCTATGGTCGGTGTAGAATACAAAGGGTGTCGCCAGCAGATACTATCTAAATTTGAAAAGTGCATAGATCATTGAAAATGCCTCACGCTCAGTTGTGGTATAATTCTACTCTGCTAGTGTTAACTTCCTACTCACAAAACAAAGAGGATGATCAACAATCCCCTCACCTAGTTGTGCAAGTACTAATCCAATGGTGGTTCCTGAGGCATCTACATGGACATGGAATGGCTTTTCCCAAGAGGGAAATTGTAAAATAGGTGCGGTAATAAGCCTATCTTTTAATGTATCAAATGCCCTCTGCTGCACCTTTCCCCAATGGAAGGTACTTTTGTGTCTAAGGAGCTCTTCTAAGGGCGCGGTGATCTTGGCATACCTCTTAATGAATTTTCTATAATACCCCGTATGCCCAAGGAATCCACACATTGCGCTCTGGCTAGTAGGCTCCCTTAACCCCACAATAACTACAACTTTAGAAGGATCTACCAACAAGCCCTCCTTACATATGATATGCCCCAATAAAGTCCCAAAGGGTGTAGAAAACACACACTTCTTAATGTAGAGGGATATCATCAACTACCTACACCTTTCAAACATTAATCTCAAGTTGTCACAATGGTCCTTAACCAAACCATATACTATCCAATTATCCAAATAAACCTGGATAAACTTATGAATGAAGTCCTAGAATGCTTGCACCACTATGTGTGAAAAGACAGACAGGCGCATTCTTCAACCCAAAGGGCATGACCATATATGTAAAACTTCCCCACTCGGTGGTGAAAGTTGTCTTCTCTTGGTACTCCTTTACAATCCAGACTTGGTGGTATCCTAAAAATCCATCAGTAAAGGAATAGATTTTGTGCCCAGCGACTCCTTCCAAAATTTCTTCAGTGAAGGGGGTCAGAAATGGAACAATGACACAAACTACATTCAATTCCCTATAATCCACACAAATTCTAATCCGCCCATCCTTCTTGATGTTGATTACCATTGGACTTATCCATTCCGATTCTTCCACTACCTCAATGATCCCAGAAGCTATCATCTTGTCTATCTCCTCCTTAACCTTCACGTGGAAATTGGGATCCATCCCGGTAGGGCCTTTTTCTAACCAGGTGCATACCTTCCTTCAGTTTTATCCTCATATCCCCCAAGGAATGGTGAATGCCTTTTAGCTCATTGTACCCGCATGGGAATAAATCCTCGAATTCACGTAACAGATCAATGATCTTTGATACTTCCTTCTCTATCTAATAATCTCCAATAATAACTTCCTTAGTTTCTTCTCCTGAAACCGATGTTAACTTTATTTGTCTTTAATGGCTCATGGTAAGCATGCACGTGGGCATATGTACTATCCACAACTTCGCACATCCGTACAAAATGGTTAACATCTAAATTTTTTGATTCCTCTCCATCGATCACATATACTAACTTTCCCTTCTCCTTTTCCAAACACACCAAGCTCAAGCTGTAACTCTTTTGTTTCTTTAATCTCTTTGAAACGTGCCTCTAATCCTAGTTCACCTAATAATTCCAACATCCTATCTTCCATTCTGGCACTATCCCCCATGGTAAGGTGCTTGATACCTTGCAAGGCCTTATCAACCAATGGTTTGGTACTCCGATACTCAAAGGCTTGAATAAGATTAGCTGCAAGCTCTTGTCAATTCCTTGTCTAGCGGCATGTCTCCGAATGAATGTACCATGCACATGCACAAACCTGCAGTGTAGAATACAAATTGTGCACCCAGAGGGATGGTGGCAAGGCTTCCGCGCCTTCTCTCCAGACGCATTCACATTCTTGGATATGGAAAGAGACGGGCTCCTTCCCATGGTACTCCTTGATGATGGTGGGTATATTACTTTTAGAAAATATGACAGAGAGAGAAATTCTTACCCTCGTGCAACTCTAAAAGGCTCTCCTGATACGTGGCCCACCAACGAGCCTGCTGTGCCGAGCAAGACGTAACTCAGCATCTCCCTCTGTTCCTTCTCGTTCTTCCACTGAGCTTCTATCTCCTGCAGAAAGATCTCGCTGAAGGATCCTCCAGAGTACTTGGGAAGTTATTTTCCTTCAAGGCACCGAACCATGTGCGCCTTTGTTACCTTGGTCACCAATCCTCTCAACTGTCATCCCATTATTTCATAAGTCCCATTGTTGGCTAGGATTTTCTGCATAGTAGAAAACCTAGGCAGTCATGAGATAAATCTCCCTCATTTACCAGTGAGGCTCCCGTGTCAGATTTGTCAATTAAAGTATGCTAGTATTTATATGGGATTTTACTTTAACTGTTCAGCTCATGAACCATAGTTGTACAGTTCTGCAACAATTAAGCAACTATTTAAAGAAAGGAAATATTTATAGAAGAAGGGAATTATATAAACATGGAGAAGGAATGGGGAAGATGTGCATCCCAATCAATAGATAACAGAGTTGATTGCATGCACATAGAAGAAACCAATAGATATAAACATAGAATTATAAGCAAAGGTAGCTCTAGATCTAGATCTGAAATAACACAAAGTTATTAAAAGATATAAGATATAAAAGATAGAAACACAATACACCGTGAAACAAAGTTCTCTGGAAATCTACTACTGTATATTCCTTTGCTTCAAGTGGCTATCAAGAGTTTCAGCACAAAGTCTGGAACGCAAGAATGCTGCTTACAAATTTGGATCATTAACCCAAAGGTTCTTCCTCTACTTATAGAATGTAAAGGGGCAATTACAAGTCGAAATCTTTTAGTTGAACTGACACATGTGGAATTCGGAAAGGAAATAACTGACAATCTCCCTCCTAAAATTCCTCTTTGCATGACATGCATGATTTGCAACTGAAAATAGAACCTTCTATTTTGCACGTCTGCCACCTTATCTCCAAGTAGTTGACCTTCTTCAAGCAATGGCTTTTAAACCAATCACTTAAGTTGTATAATTTAATTGATTGTTCAATTACTTTATCGAAGGAAATAAGAGAAAGAAGAAGGAAAGAGGAAAGTTGTAGTCTTGTCCTTTTTCATATTCTGCATGCAACTGATTCAAAACTAGATCCGGAAGCAGCTGGATCTAGAAACGGCTGGAAGCAGTTGGATCTAGAAGCGGATGGATCTGGAAGTGGCTGGAAGCAGCTGGATCTGGAAGCGAGTGACTGTGATTTTCTTGCAGGTATTGCCTTTAACATGTCTTCCCTTCTTATCCTTGAAGTTTTTGCAGTTCTTCTCCAGTACATGCATCAGTGCAATGTTTGTCGTTAAATAACTCATCATTTTTATTTTTAATTGCATATGAGCAATTAAAAATTCTGGAAAGCACTCCAGGGTGAATGCATCTTCAATGAAGGTTTCAACTGGAAGATTGGAAGCACATGCATAAGATCCTGGAAGGAATTTTCCACGCACTAATTTCTTCACGGGCTGCATTCAAAACAAGAGGATGAAGCCTTTGTGCTGGAAGCTTTTGCAATTATGAGATCTGGATATGGATCTGTGTCTCCGATGTTAGTAAATCTGGAAGTGATGCATGATATCGTACTGAGCTTTCTTTTTCATCCTGCTTTGCCATGGCTGATATCTTTCTTTGTCTAAGCAATTCTTTTTCTCTTTATTCAACCAAAATTCTTCACAACCGGTGTAAATTTGGATAATTCTTCAAATTTGGAGGATATATTCAATGTATTGGACATTGATTTAAGCTCCCTCTTCTTTTGTAAAAGCACCTGTAATGAATTCCTGCAATTTTAATTCAGACAAAGATGGCAACTGGACCATGAACAATGGATTTTTAATCATAAAAATCTACATAATTCAAGTCTGCTGTCCCAAAAATTGATGTTTTATTTGCATGCAAAGCAAGCATGGGATTTTACCAACTTCACCTCAGACACCTGTATCACTTATGCAAACAATTATCCAGACACAAATCAACCTCCTTCAACATGTGCACCAAAATCTGAGAAGCTTTCAACATTAATTTCACCTTCTTTTGAGTAAAAATCATCTTCAAATGGGGCGCACTTTTCCTCTGGGCTGCACTTCTCTGCTTGTGAATTAATTAATTTATTTTTATGATAGCCCCTGCTTATATAATCCTTCATAATTCTATAATTAATTAATGTCTTTCCTATTACTTGTCAATTAATTAATTAATTAATAAGCTTCACTCTTCAAATGGGGCACCTATTTTGTGCATGTTTATGGCTGCCATTAAATAAAATAAATTTATTTAATTTTAGAATTCTATTTTTAAATTCCACTTAACTCAAGCCTCACTTTGTATGACTTTGACACTTAGCCTGGGCTGCCAAAATAGGGTGAATTAATATTAATCATTTAATATTTAAAAAATGTATTATTATATCTCCCAAAAGTGGGTCACAACTTTTTGGACATAAAGGGGCTGCTATTTTTAAAAGTAACATGATTATGGGATTATTTAATTTTAGCAAGGCAGTCCTAAAAATCCCATGACCTCACTTTTGTCCACTTTCCTTTCATAATGGGACTATTTACCCTACAAGCCTGGGCAATAAAATCCAATGATTCACTTAAGTGATTTTTCTTTTATTCCATAATGGGAATTTTTACCCTGCAAGGCAAGTAAGAAATTCATGCCTGCTTGCTGCCTTTAATTTTCCCATCATAACTTAAGTCACTTGCCTTCATGGTGAAAAAGTACCCTGCAAGGGTTTGGTACAAAAAATCCCGCCTGCCTGCTGCGACCAAAAATCCTATGATCCACTTAAGCTGTTTTGACTGACATAATGGGATGATTTACCCTGCAAGGCAACTCTGAAAAATCCCATGAATGTCACTTAAGTGATTTTTCTTTTATTCCACAATGGGAATTATTTACCCCTGCAAGGTAGGTAAGAAATTCCCGCCTACCTACTTCCTCTAATTTTCCCATTGTCACTTAAGTGACGTTGCTTCCATGGGAAAAAGTACCCTGCTAAGCACGTACAAAAATTCTCACCTACCTGCTGCTTCTAATTTTCCCATGATCCACTTCAAACTCTTCTTTTTCCAAAAATGCGGCCAGCCCAGAAGAGGCTTTTTGGTGCACGACTTCATCTTTTCCTAGTGAACCAGACCTCCGATGGTGACTTCCTTCTAGCACAACATGCATATGTGATCTCCAAATACTCCAAGCCAAGAATCAGGTCAAACTGGCAAAGGAAATGATCCAGAGAAATTTCACAGAAAATGAAATGGGAAAAACACAAAAATACAAAACGTTGCCAGAAGTCACAAATAAAGTCTATGAATGCATTCCTGGTTAAAACCCTACTGGCATATGGGAATAACGATATGTACGATCACAACATAGGGTTAAACCGGAGCACAAATTGCCTCAAACGAGGCTCAAAATAATTAAATACAAATTTCCCACAGGACAAATCTCGACAGTGACATAATATAACAATTTTGGGTATCTGGGTATTTGGCGAAAATAGCTAATATGGCTCTTTGGGAATATCTTGACTATAATATAGGAACTTTCTGGCAATAAAAACCACAAAACGACTGATTATTTTAAAAGTACAATTTTTTTTTTCAGATAGGGTAGTCTCAGATTTCAGGATGAAATCTGGGGACACCACCCATGCACCTAGTTGTCACATGCCAAATTGCCCCGTATCAGTTTCACTGACTGAGCATACTTCAAACTATGGATAACCTCGTTAATAGGGTGTACCATCTCAGGTTCTTCTAATTGAGCACACATAAATCTTGTCCATAACTTCTTCTCCCAATGGTTCAATGTAGGGCGTTGATTTCCCATCAACCATGGGTATAATGACCTTCTCCTCTTTTTTCTCGAAACTGATGTACCCTTTGTTGAACCTTAAAGGTCTTGCATTGATGATCTTGTAACACCAAGGGTGCTCAAGTAATGTTGGTAAATTTTCCACCTCGGCGAGTGCCAAAACTTCGAAGTCCCCAGTAAACTTGGCTCCACATGAATAGTAATAGTTGCATCCTTCAAGACACCTAATGGGAATTTCCTTAGTCTTTACTCTGCTCTTATGCATGTACATTTGAATGATGGTTATTATGCTAGTGATCATTCTCTTTTGATCCTATACAAGTACCTAATTCCAAACATTGATATACCTCTATGATAGATCTTAATGATAGTACTAATTACTGAGGAGCCATACATCTACAACTACATTCTAGTATAATCTCCTTATTTTTAGACCTATGGTTGATCCTTTAGATATAGTTCACATTATAAGGTCCTATCTCTTGCGCTCTGTCACCGGTGCATGGTAAACCTTCTCTCTCAACTCTTTATCGTGGCATAAGGAATGATGTTCATCCTACCTCTAGACAAAATGCACTATCTCCAATTGCTAATCATAAATGGAAATCTTCCTACGCCCTTGAAAGAGCCTTCCTAAGTGTTTACACAATACCTCCTCAAGAGTTCCTCTCTCTTATTCAAACAATTGGATGATCCCCTTCCAATGCTTAGAATAACATCCATTATAACCCTAAAAAGTAAATCGTACTATGTTATAATTGATTCAATTATTATACAAGATAATCCTATTCCAGTGTAATTACCTCTTCCCTTGAATCTAGGTTCTTCTATATTGGTAATCTCCCTTATCTGCACGCGGCAAAGTGCACATTGTTGTTATCAGGACAGGCTTACCCTTATCCTTCATCTCAAGTTACCCATAGGCATCCATTATATGGCTTCTTATAACAATGATAAGCTGACTTTTATAAATGCCTTTTTCCTTCCAAATTCTAACTAGATTCATATGCTCAATGTATTTATTGGGCACTCACTCTTTCTTAGTGGATTCATTAGCACATTATTAGCAGCTTGAGGAAGATTTAGGAACTCATGCTTGTAATGTTATATAGATAACAAGGTCTCTAATAAGTTACATCATGAGCATTTATTGTCTTCCTGCATCAAGGAAAAACTGATCATGTTAGTGAAATACATCCTCGAAAACGTCTTCAAGATGCACCTCCATCCGCGCAACAATTAATATACAAGCGATCATCACTATTTAGAACCACTGTAATACATCATGGTTTGACACAGGCCATCATCAATGGCCTCATGAAAGTCTACTTTATGATCACGTGATAGTATTAACTGATCATTTTTCATGGACGTGTAAATATTGTAACCTAACAAGAGTGACATTTTTTCCTGATCACATCACTTCTAGCAAGGGACATCTACTTGATATCATGGTCCCCATGAAAGATTTCACAGCCTACCACTCACATGACCCACCTACCATTTCAAATGAGGTTAAAGTATTGCCTTACATGCCCCTCTAACACTTCACAATATTTGTTACACCTACAAGACCATGGATACTACGAGTCTCATGGACCGAGTTTGTATATAGATTTTCCAAATACTTAGCCATTTGCAGAAATCTGACTCCTCCAAGAATGGACTAACGCTAGTATCAATACTACTAACATCTTCTATGAATATGCGTAAGGCAGCCTCCAATGCTTCACACGTAGATCTATAAAATTCTTATGAGACAAGGCACTTCTAAAAGGGGTGATCAATCCTCCAAAAAACCATTGTGCATGCTGAAGAAGGATGTATATCATACAATAATTTAGACAAGAGAGTCTTAAAGCATGACATCATACTCCAATAGACGGCGACACTTGGATCTGTCCATTCCTTGAGCAAGCTAGTATCTCCTTCAAAGTTGCTAATGCTTTTTTGCTCAAATAAAGAATGTGGAACTGCTTTGCAGGAATGCATTCACTTAAGGCAGTGTAATCCACCACATATTTTCTAAGGCCATGATACAACACTTTCTATACCAGTTATGTACATGTGCCCTTACAATGTGGTTACAAATTGACTAGCCTTTCAAATTCTATGGTTGTGATACCTTTCACACACCGTAGCTAGTTCACACTTGTGAACATGTTCAACTCAAGCATCCTCATTATGCCCATTGTAATCTAGTAAATGCAGAGTACATTCTTAAAGAAAACCTGAGGTGGTGGTTGGGGTCCTTGTCTTGAACAAGATCCTTGGTTCCCTCTGGTGTTTCTTTTCTCCACACACCTGATCCACTAGGTCCATGGAAATCCTATACCTCTAGAGCCACCAGATCTACTAGAACCACTAGGTCCAATAGGGCATGTGGGATTTGTGCTAAGCATATCTCTATGGTCATAACTGAATTATGCGTCTGACCAGGTCTGTGATAGCACCACACTACCACTACTAAATCTTGCATGCCACTCCCTGAATGCAAGATCAAAATATTGTACACTTGCCCCCTATCTAAAAAATCATCAAAATATCATGGAATATGTGACAGCCATAGAAGAACGAACTAAAAAATTATACCTCCTAGGTGCGGATCTATCTCTTCCACTAGTTTGTAATTGGGTCAATACTTCCTCCTAGATCAAGAAAACCAAGTGCCAATGGCTTGGTCACTGGGTGGGTTCAGATATGTGCCAACTATCACTCTCCTTTATCAACATGCGATGAACTCTCGCCAGAAGTTGAAGGGGTCTCCCTCATGTGCTTTCCAAGATGGGGTAGCATAGACTGCTCATGGTTCCATGTCTTTCTTTGTGAACCTCAACTCCTTCCCACAATCTCTATCTCTATAGATCCATCACACTAGTAGCCTCCTGTCACCTAGTAATCTCCCTTTCACAATGCTTTATCCATACTTGAGCCATCTTTCTTCCATCTCCCTTTTAGATCGTATCATCTGCCATCTTCCTCCACCCGAGATTCATTACCCAACACTCAAAATGGTTTATCCGGCCATTGGGATCACCTCTAAACTCATGCATTCTTTCCATCAATATACTTCATAGCTAACTAGGAATATCAAGTAGAAATGCTCCTCTAAGTGCTCACAGAAATTCAAACTCAACAATCTCTAGGCAAGAATATGTGGAAATGGCATATTCCAGAGTTTAGCTGGCTAGTAATCCTCTCCACCAATGATATATAACATGGGTCCATGTCATATCTACATCCTACAACCTCTGGTAGTCTTCTTCGGTCCACATCTATGATCCATAATGCCAACTTGATCTAGATGCATAGAATAAAAGCCATCCATATAACTCTACTGGGAATCAGTAGAAAATAAAGTCTCATATAGATCATGGTAGAGATTCTCTTTTACCCATCTACATGTATTAAACTCAGGTCTAGTGCTGAATCTCTGGGAAAATTCATCTTCTGTGCTCTTGAACCATGACTCAACATTTTCCAATGTTAACTTATCCATCATTACTCTTTACACAGATCATGATGCATGTTATATCCCACTACAACTTCAAAAAGAGGTCCCGGCAACTGAAACCAAGATGTAGTCAATTTTACTCCCACTATAAAAGGAAGGAATCCCATGTACGCGCCGGCCTATCACCCAGCAGAAGCTGAGCGCTCACCTGAGGCATGTGCAGGTGTCGAGTCTCTCTTTTATGTGAGTTTTAGTGGGAAGCATTTATCTATGATTAGTGTAAGAGTATTCAGGAAAGAAGTTTAGACATACAAGAATCATAGGGCTCAGAATGGCCTCCAGATCCTTGTAGCTTCTTCAGACCAGATGTTTTAACAGACTCCATAACATATATTATAACAGAAAGAAAGATACAATCATTCATTCATAGCATGCAAGGAAAGAGAACTCCTATGAATGAAATATACATTAAAGCTACTGATATCCATGTCTATTTACAATAGGTAACCTCATTTTATTCATTGTTTCATTACAAAGAGCCATAGAGGGTAGACCGTAGTCATGCACATCACTAGGCTTGTATAACTATGCCAAAAGAAAAAGAAATTACAATACTAAGCCTAGTACATTCCTTTCTACATCAAAGTTCCACTCGTAGCAATCCTGCAAAGCTTCACCCATGTTATCTCTCTCTCTCTCTCTCTCTCTCTCTCTCTGTATATCTCTTCCTCTATCTCTATATCCCCATTTGTATGTTATCTCAGTCTCCATATGTATTTTCCCATTACAGGCACTTGTATTTATCACTTTCCCTTGGGCTGCCAACTCACCTTTCCACACCCTCATATCTATCGCCAAGTGTTGAATGTGGTCCTCCATGCGAGCATGTTCCTTCAGGCCTAAGCTCTCCACTCCATCTCATGATGATCTTCTAGAAGATTCCATCATTAGTATGCTCTTTTCTGGGCCACCTATTTCCAGGCTGAGCATCTTATCCGTATGCAACCTGATCATGCTTTTCACATGTTCTACCTTTGTTGCATAAATTGGCTAAGTCCTGAACCTCCTTTCGTGCACTGCATGAACCATGTGCCTTCTTAACTCTTCCTCCTGTGTGCTTTTTCCTTACACACCCTTCGATAACTAGGATCCCACGTACCCACATACCTTCATACTTGGCCAATATTCTAGGGGCCCAACACTTGCATCTTATAACGATCTGGGAAATAAGAAACGACGTGTTATCTCCCTTATATATGATGTTTTGATCATTTGGAAAACTACTAAAATTTTCATGCAAGACCTAAATACGCTTGTCAAAGAAAGGATGTTTTAAACATAAAACTACTAACATGATTTCTATGCAGGTTGCTAAAAGGTGTACAAGAAAACCATATTAAGGATAAAAAATTAAAAAAAAACACACCACAATCAAAACATTGTATTTGCATGTTCGGATAATGGTACACCTCGTCCACTTCACTAGGACATTACCTCTTTAGCATAAGCCTTAAGCTACAACAATGGGGGTGGTCCTAGGAACCCTAAAGTAGTCCACACACGAGGGAACCTTGTGGAAGAAACATGAAGTGCTCCACATACCTACTTGATTAGTTTCACCTTTGTGAGTTAGAGTCAAAGTTTTTCATATCGCGACCCTAGTGAGAACACATGATGAAAACATATATTTATCAATGTGTTTGAAGGGGGAAAAGTAAATTTGAGATAACCCAAGACTATTCAGTGTGAATTTCTTGGTAAATTGAGATCATATTAGACAAACTTGTGACACCTAGTTGAGCAAACCACCTAGGAAGCTATCTTGACTTGAATTCAACTTATTTGTACCATCATTTTGAGAGCAATCACAAAGGGATAACTTTATTGGAGTTGAAACTTTGTTTATCTAACAAAGGGAGAGTTCATTAAAGTTCAAACTATGTTTTATTCACCACTAAATTTTTGTGACATTAATTTTTCTTAGTTTTTCACTCGTCGTAAGGCAAGGTGAAAATCTGTTAAAGTGAGGCCAAACATTTTTTAACCCCATTTATTTACTTCCTTTGATTTATTTTGAAACTTTTTTTATCAACAGAAGAGAAATCTTACGTGTGTTTTCAATTGATTATGTTCACCACTTTTATGTCTGTTTATGCTCATCCATGTTTGCGGATGAGTTGTTAAATCTAAAGTGTGTGAGTACGTCTTTACGTCATTGATAGCCATTTGATCTTGATACCCAATTGAATATCATCATTTTTAGTTAGGATTGTTTCTTCACTATAATCTCCTTCAAAGTGTTACGTTGCGTGTATTGTATCGCCACAATTTTTATACTTACATCTTATTTCTTATAAACATGGTGTAAGTGTCTAGATTATAGCATTACGCTTATGTGCACCTTAACAATTCCTTTATATACCTTAAGATTTAGTTTTATTTCAAACGTTACCGTGATTTTGAAAGGTGTCATTGTTCACCTTTGTCTGCATCGTATCAATATTATTTTGATATTAATACCTCAATTTTTTGTAAAGTTTGGTTAACATATCTTAGCGGTATTGTTATGTTATTCATCTTCGTATCTCCCAATTTCTAAGATATAGGTATTCATTTGATTCAAAATCATATTTACATATAATTTGTTTAGGGATCATATCAACCTCTTGTAATTACTTATGCCTTGTTCATTTCTTTAAACTTGACATAAGTGGTGACACTTTTGTTGATCATCTTAAATGTCAACTACCATTTTAAAACAAACATAGGAAGTACCTGCATTTGATTGATTGGTTCGGAGCAAACCTTCTTTGATTGTTGTCTTGCGATTATTCATCATTTTGACTTATCTATTTAGGAAAATCAATTTTATCCATTGATTCTTTATCATTCATTATTCTTTGGTCATTAATCTGGCTTTGTGTCTAGACCTTACATGATTGTTCCTTGTGTTTATCCACCTTATAAAATCGTTTCTAGGAAAATCCTTTAGGTCTTTGATCTTCTTGATCTTATTGCTTTTCCCAAGTTAATGGTCATTTTTGAAAATATCATTCAAACCTTAGAAAAAAAAATTCCTATCAAGAAAAGTTTTCATCAATCGAACATTGGAAATCTTTCCTTTTTATCATTTATGTTGCTAAAAAAATTGATCAATCCTAAGAAATTTATGCCTCCAAAATTGTTGTCCAAACCTTGTTGGATTATCAATCTTGTGTTCATCATGATGTATGTTTTCCTTAGCTTCCCCTTTTGGAAAATCATACAAACATCTCCATCTTTACAAAATGTCTAGTTGGTTGTCATTATGTTTCCCAAATCGACATGAAACCTTCTTCACTTTGAAGAAGTTTGATCATATAATCTAGGTCTAGGCCTTTTAACCTGCCACAAGCCAATAATGACTAGATTATTGCAAGGTCTCTTATACATGTGACAATAAGGAATCAAAGTTTTGGCATTCGATGTCAAAAGACACCAATTTTGACTAAACCTCATTTGGTTCTTTGGGATAGAGAACCCATTTGCCTACCTCTGTTCCCCACCTTCATCTCATAGTCAGTGGTATGGTTTGGACACTTCTAATCCAAATTATTATTCAGATTCCCCTCACTCTTCTTTTGATTCTAATCCAAACATTTCCTTTTCTTCTGAGGATTCCAATCCAAATATTTCCTCTAATTCTTTTAATGATTCAGATCCAAACTACTATTCAGATTCATCTAATTTGAACTCCTATGTCACGGTCCTCCCTTTCTTCACAGATACCCTCTTCATCATCCAGCTATAATGTGACTCCTACGTCTTGCAGGCCTCTGCTTTCTTCGCAGGACCTTCATCATTTTTTAAATGTGACTCCTACATTCACCGTCCTCCCTTATTCGTAGGACCCCTTTTACCATCAACCTCAACGACGTCTTCTTCCTTTGAAGATATGTCACGACTCCAAATCCCTCCAATCAAACATCTAATATGATTCTTGAATCACTGTCCTCCCTTTTCTCCACATGACCCCTTTTATTATTCATCCAATGTGATTCTTGAATCGCAGTCCTCCCCTTCTTCGCATGACCTTCTTCATCATAGTCACCCCCATGAATTATTCCTTCTTTGAAGATTCATAGAGACTCAAATTCCTTCTAGTCAAACCTTTGAAATCAAGTCCTACGTCATAATCATATAGAATACTTTGGACTTAATCCTACTAGTTTACAGATGATATACCATCATATAGGTAGGTCCACACCGCCTTCTTCTACTCTCAAGACATCTAGATACTACATCTACTTCATTCCCCCACTGTCACCTTCTTCTATCAATAATCATCAAACATCTTCTCAAGTCAATATTCCATACCAGTTGGACCTTTTTCTTCCAATCAAACCCCCATGGTTGATCGGCAACCCATATTGATTGATTTATCTTTCAGAATGAAGGAGACAATCATGGCCTTTATAGGGGCACACGAAGATATCCCTCTAACAAGTTATGAGCAAGGTTTCTCTTTAGACTTTGATGCGTCCATGTATTATGAGGAAAAGGTTGATTCCTTTTATCAAGAAATGGAGGAAGAGCCTCAGATCATGCAACTTGATCCTCCTCTTATTCTTCCATCTTCACATTCTTCATTACATGATGAAACTCCTAGGTCTTGCATTGATCCATGGCCTATCTTCTCATCACCGAATCACTCTTTTTCTATCACAATTCCTCAATCACAATCTCTTATGGGGTCAATCCAAGTAGCCCTTCATCTTCGTCTAGGCGTGGGTCACCTTCTAGTCTAGCCCTCCCTCTATGTTATTTATGGGAAATTTTTGAGGTAGTCCACTATCTTCTATTCTTGGGGGAATGTCCAACTAGCCCCTTGTCTTCTATATATGGGTCACCCCCTGGGTAGTCCATCATCTTCTATTCTTTGGCCACATCCTAATAGCCCATCACCTTCCATCTATGGGTCAACATCCTAATCAGCCCTTCCTTCTTCTATTCTTATGGCTCACGTCCTAGTAGCCCTTCATCTTCTATTTGTGGCTCACCTTCTAGTAGCTCCTCTTCTTCAATTCTCAGACCATATCCTTTTCATCACATTATTCTTCTACCAATTGATTGTGGAAATCCCGCCATCATTCCTCACATTCCTCCCATCAATTCTAAATATCCATGTTCTTCTCCCACTTCTTAGGATCAAACAAGTCAAGCATTAGCTTATAAGAAACCCAGACAATTTTCTTTATCAAGCTAAGATCAAAACTTTGAAATATCTCCAAAGCTCACAATAACTCAAATGATCATAAATTCCAAAATCAAACATAATTCCTGGAATGCATGTACCAATGTACCCATCAATTACGATTAAAGTACAGAAACCCATGGATAAGGTCTTTACTCAAGCTCACACATACGAAACCCATGTTTCAAAACAAATTTGCATATCATTTTTTGAATGTGAACTCACCAACGATCATCAAGATTAGGGATAATATTACACTTGATAATCAAACATGTTTCATTTCTCTTATCAAGAAAATAAAAAAACATCATTGTTGGATCCTATCACGCACAGTGAAATGTTTGGTCCTAAATTTCCAAAAATAAAAAATAAAAAAAATCATTAAAAAGTTCAAAAATACAAAAAATAAAGAGAAAACATCAAAGCATTAAAAAACAAAATCAAAGGTACAAAGATCAAATATTGTAATCAAGTATTGCATACACATGGATGTTTTTTCTTCCCTTTCTTTCATATTCCTCTACAACTCATCCACCATTTTCATCCCTTCGATGTTATCATTGGTTAGCTTATTTTGCACATATTTTGCGAAATTTATCTCTATGGTATCTGTTTGACCCTGGTCTTTTATTACCTTGGTAAATTAAAGAATGACTGACCTCTTAGAGATCCTATCACAATTCTCATTTAATAAACTTGTTGTGAAGAAATTTTGGACATATTTTTTGAACACTAGCCAATTTCGTCATCACAATCACTTCCACATCCTTCCATCAAGCCATCATGTGATTCTTAACCCCTTGTCAAACAAGAGCGTCTGAAATAAGTTTTCATAAAGAAAAAGAAAACAATCAATCAAAAGCAAAGAAAAAGCTCAACAACGTAAAATAAAATTGATATATAACTCTCTCTTGGGGTATTTCCAATAATCTCTACCAGGGCTATGGATGCCTGACTCAGCAGTAGAGTAATGTTTTGATTAGAATCAAATGCATCTCCATCAGGGCTATGGAATGCTAGTCTGGATAGTGGAGAAATGTACGGCTCTCCTTCCACATTCTATTTACAAATCACCTTTCAAACTAAATCATTCCTACACATTGGCTAGTGTCTTAACTTACTGTCTATCAAATCTTTCCTTCAAGAGGTAATTCATTTCCACGTGCACACACTGTATCTCTATGAGCAAAAGAGATTAGTATGTTACCAAGTTTTATTTAGACTTTGTTCAAACTCTTGCTTTAGTGCATGTCTTGTCTCATGATTTGTGCCTTTGGATAATCAATTTTTCATCCTCCACCTTCTAAATATTTTCATAGCAATCCTTTGTTCTTCTGGAATCGTTCAGAACATCCATGTGTATAAGATTTCCTTTTTTCTATGTTTGTGGACACTTTTTTCCCTTCATTCAATAAATAATATTCTACTTCTATCTATCAGTGACTTCTTGGCCAATCTTACATTAGGGGCATCCTTGCTCCTTCTTGTAACTTCATTGGTTTATTGTTCATCCCCCTCGAGCATGAACCTTTGAATCTCCCATATTGGCCTTTTTACATCCACCTTTCTAGTGTGTGAATGGCATCTCTTCCTTTGAATACTCTCACCTAACATCAGGGGCATTTTTGTCATCTTCATAGCCTTCTTGCACATGCATGTGGCACAAAAATCTTCATATAAACTTGTACATAACAAAACATTCTATCATTGGGGGAATCCACGAAAAACTTCTTGTTTCTTACCTATCCATAAAAAATAGTTTTGGAAAAAACATTCAAAATTCCATCAAAATATTCAAAAAACTATAAAAATTTCATAAAATCTTCAAAAATCCAAAAAATTCATAAAATCTTCAAAAATCCTAAAAATTGTAAAAAATTCAAAAATTTGCAAAAATGGGTAAACAACTAATAGCCATGTTCTTAAACTCATGTCTTGCGCATGGTATTCATTCCATATATTCCTACTGGTATTTTCATGTGTTCATAAACCAAACAATTTGGATTATCACATCTTCAAACCATTTACAAAGCTATCCTTGCTTGCTTCGTTGGTACTCTAGGGCACATCGAGTTGTCATGATGTACTGTTTCTTTGCGCACAAAGCTTTATCATTAGGACCATGCATCCTTCGTCATTCTCCCTTTGCATGTATCCTTGACTCTAGGGCACATCATTTTAACCCTTTTTCATCAATCACACAACACTTGGGGATCTTCAATATTGATAACAAAACATTTGTGTAATAGTCCTTGACCATTGTTGGTTGGAGTGTGTTGGTTTGATTAGTTTCCCCTGTTAAATAAGTTTGTTTACTTTCTTGTATTTCATTGCATTATGTATGATGCATGGAGTTAGGCATATTTCACTTTCTTATATTGCATTGCATTTTGTATGTTGTATGGAGTTGGTGTTTTTAAGTAAGGGACAATTGTTCATATTATGGTTTTCATGTCATTCTAATTTTTTCATATGCGTATATTTTTAATAAGGACCGATGATGTAGATCCTTGGCAATATGATGACACAAATTTGTTTTTAATACAATGGATGAAAACTCATTCCTTTCTCGCCATCTTCATTTTTCCTCTATATCATTCTCCTATCAACTTTATTCTTCTAATTCACTCAGGGCCGCATGCCCCTACCCATTCTTCTATCCATTTCTCTCACCTTTTTTTCGATCATCAATCACCTTCTTTCATCACCCCATCGACACTCGAGGGGGCATCTGTCACTTCTACTAATTTTTCTTCTACCCCTTCAAAATTTTACCATGTCTACTATCTTTGAAGTGGTGTCACTTACGCCACCCCAAAGAGGGGAAAATGTAGACACCTATGTAATTTAGCTCAAGCAATTTAAATACTTAAATTATGCTAATTATACCCTTTCCCACAAATTGATGACATATCATCAATAAATGCTCCATTTTATCTTCTATTACCATTAATTACTTACATTACGATTAATTAATTAACTCTTCTATCCAAAAAATACACCAATTAACAACCTTCTGTTAATTAATCCCCCTTTCTATCTAGATTAATTAATTATTCTTAATTAATTAGTTTCATCTTCCATTAGATCAATAAATAATCATTTATGTGACTACATCCCTCTCATAGTCTAAATCATGCTAATTATTCCTCTAAAATTAGATTCTCTAATTATGACCGCTTGCACAATAAACCTATTAATTAATCACTTTGGTTAATCAATAAATCATGCCTCAACTATCCCATGAGTCACTAAAGTTACAAATTAAACTCTCCTAAAGTAAACTAAACCACTTATCTAAACCATGCTTCACCTATCCATTACTAACCTAACTTTTCTATTATCCCACATGTAATAGGATGCAAATCTTCTTCAAACCATTGGGTTATAAAAGGAACCCTCCTCCAACCTTTCTACTTACACCTTTACATGCATGTATAACATAAACTATAGGAATTTCATCTTGGAGAATTCTTCCATTAGAGGAGCTAGGTATCATTCATCTTGCATTTCATCCATCCAAGCTTTTGTGAAGCCATATGGAGATAATCAAGAAAGGTCTTGTAGCCATGTCTTGATTGATGAGCCTCCATTCCAAAAACCTCTTGGGATCAAAAACAACTATCAACCCTTTGATAACTAAAGGATCTACATAGGTCCATATCATTGTTTTAGCTTTCTAAAGAGTAGAGGATTCAATGTTTAGCATGTTAGTTTGATTTTCATTTCAAAGTTATAATGCATAATGTTGTTCGTTTATCTTTTTATCTCTTATCATGTTGACCTTTGTGTAGTTATTTCATGTTTTGAAATTATTAAGGTGTTAATTTCTTTTCTCTTTGCATAGCTAACTAATACATTGATACACCAAGTTTCATTGGATTTTGCTCACTGATTTTCAAGTTATGAGTGATTCTTTGTTTTTGGCCTATGAGGGTTTCAGGTAGCAGAAAGACATGGTTTTGGATTAAAAAATTTGTTTTTACATTTTATCAGTGAGGGAGGGTGGAAATTGGATGATATATATGATGGAAAAGGAACAAAAGTGGCAGCAATGGAGGAAAGGAAGAAAATCCGGTAACCATGGTTTTCTTGTGTGTGCGTGCGGGAAGCAGCAGCAACACTCAATATTAAAATTTTAAAAAAATAATAACTTGGGAAGGAGTGCACTTTCTTTTCCTAACATTCCAAAAATTTTGGGATGGTTAGTGTAAAAAATTCCACAACTGTCCCATTGGTCCACATGGCGAAGCATGATTGGATGAAGGCGAGGGCTAGAAATGAGAGGATGGGGGCTAAATTGTCTTAGTTAGGCTCAACAGAGGTTATATGAGGGTACAGGGGCCTAAAATGAGGTTGGGAACACATGTCTTTCCAAACTATCCCAAAATTTTGGGATGATTGGTGCACAAAAGTGTGTTACCTTCTGATTGGTCCATTTTTCCACCAAAAAATGACCAACTCCTTTACCTTGTGGAGCAACTTGTCAGACGCATAACTTGATCTCCCAGACATCTTTTCACGTGCTTATTTATATTAAATTACATGTAAAATTAATTTTGAACATAATGGTGATGTTTTCATACCTTTATTATTCCTAAAACCCCCTAAAAATTAGGATTTTTCTTCGGGCTCAAAGGTTGTGCATGTTGAAAATAGGTTATGAAGAGAACAACCTGAGTCTTGTGAAACATTTAATGCCACCATCCTCTAGGGATTTGAATTATATTTCCAATTTTTTTTTTTGGCTCCTAACTCCTTACGGAAGTCCCAGAATAAATTATTGAAGCTTAGGAGCTATTTTTGCACTGTGCATTGTTTTACCCTCCATGACCCATTTTGCTAAAATTGCTCCAAAACCTATAAAATTTCCAAAATTATTCCAATACCAATGGGAAAACATTATTATATATATAATACACCTCCATTATTAGTTTAATTCCTTCATTCTACTCTTAAGGGTGTGCACTAGCCTTAGGAAGGTCAGAAAACAACCATTCCTAAGCTTCTCAAAAACCTTGTCTTAGAGAAACTTGTCTTGGAAGTACCTAAATGGAATGGATATCCCTAAATAACCTATGAACGTTATGAAACCACACATTAAACCACTCATAAGGATAATATATTACTGACATGGGGGTTAGGGTAATCTGGAGGAGGGCTCAGGATGACCTTTAAGAAAAAAAAATCATTATAGAGTATGGTTATCATGTTTTCAGGTCTAAAGTTTTCCCTTGAAAAAACTCATGAAAAAAGTTTCCTTTGACTTTTGGACATGTTGTGGATCAAGAAAAATGAGGAAATGACATGAGAACTCTATAATCTCAATACATAATATTGACCAGTGCCTTATCCATTGGGCTTTAAAGAAACGCTCATCTTTGAAGAGATAGAAAGAAAGGAGGAACAACACACACACACACACACACACATGTGCGTGTGCACGGGAATGAATGAAAGGAAACACACCACATTGAAAAAAGGGAAAAACACACATAAAAGGTAAGGGAAAATAAACCTAAATCACCTATAGTATAATGCAGGGGACAACCCACTTTCATTCAAGTGTTCTTCTCTTCTCAAAGGTTACCCCTGAGTGGGTAACACTGAGTGATGATGTTCCAAGAAGATCTTGAATGGTTCAAGGAAGTAGCCTCCTCTCCTAAATTTTTTATGAAAGTAATTTTATTTCATGTCTACCTATATACATGGTAGGATTGTTCCTAAATTATCTCTTTGATGTTTAGATCTTCGCTTGGAAATTTCATTTCCTTTAATCTCTTTGAAATCAGTATTAGAATGCCAACCGCCATCTCTGTTCACCCACACTACTGATTTTTCATTGAGCATCTCATCACTACCCTGGGGATGATTTCAACTTGAATTTATTGAATGTATTGAGTTTTCTTCTTTCCCCCATTCATGCATATTGAAAACCTTTTCTCCATAGGCCTTAAATTTATCTATCACATTATGAGGTATTTGGAAATAGAATGACGAAATAGACATAACCTCATACATGTCTTGCATGGACATGGCATGATTCAAGAGGGAAACTCATCTCAGGATCTTCCATACCTTCTGTGGCTTATAATATTTCTTGTAGGGACCCCTTCTTTAAAATTTCTAAAAGATCACTTTTATCCTCATTTAAAGAATCTTCATTTTGAATTTCAAGGGAGCAACTTAGAGGAATTGCTACATCATCCTAAAGCTCGTTGCATTTTACCTCTTCATTTTTGTGGAGAGTCTCATCTCTAGAGGTCTTAAGAATGTTTTTTTCCAATATTTCCCATAGAGAAAGACTCCTTTTCTTCTAATGGAAAAGAGAAAACTTCAATCTTATCGTCATATCCATCAATCATTATTGCAAGAGGTACATCGTATTTTCCACCTAGTCTTATTTCACCACGACCAAAATTCAAATTGGGTGAAGATGTGGAACTGACTTCATACATGTCTTGAAAATACATGGCTTACATCAACAGTCCAATAATGAGTTGAGGATCTTTTGTTTCTTCCACAAATCTTAGGATTTCTTGCATAGTCTTCCTTTGGCACTACAAAAATCTTACCCTTACATTTATTTAGATAATTCTCTTTTTGAAATTC
The DNA here is from genome assembly GCA_019776745.2 of Taxus chinensis. Lineage (NCBI taxonomy): Eukaryota > Viridiplantae > Streptophyta > Pinopsida > Cupressales > Taxaceae > Taxus > Taxus chinensis. Next base: position 1,046,891,252 of record CM034146.1, on the reverse strand, counting down.
AATGAAACCTTTTAGAGGAGTTTCTACTTCATCTCGAAACTCATTTCCTTCCCCTACTCTCTTGTCTAGAGGAACTTTGTCCTTGATAACATAAAAAAATTTTGTTTCAACCTTTTCATCATATAAAGAATCTTTTTCTTCAAATGGAAAGGAGAAAACTTCAATTCCTTCATTACATCCAACACCCATTGGCTTATGAGGGACATTGGATTCTTTGCTTTCCTTTTATTTTTTGTGACCAATTTTTTAGTCATTTGGGATACCATAAATAGATTCACGCTTGTCTTGTAGGTCCATAACTTGCATCAGGAGTTCAAGACTTAGCTCTGGATATTTTATTTCTTCTACATCTCTTAGCAATTATTGCACAGACCATTCTTTCAAACCTTTCGAGAGCTAATCAAAATTTTTATTTATCTCTTCTTCATGAATGATATGATCAAGAGAAAATTTGTCTTGAAAATGAAATGATAACATCTCCTCATCATGGGTAAGTACATAAGTTGGTTGCTCACTTGAAAATCATCAAGAAACACTTCCTCTTCTTCATGGCTTGCATTATTTGGCGATTCAGAGCCATCCTCTTGAAAATCAAAGTTTCTCAACACCTCCTCAAGATCCATACCCCCCCCCCCCCCGAGAAGAGATTCTTAACCCTATCAAAATGGGAATCTCATATTCCTCTTCGGTTGTCACAAAAATATTCATCCTCCTACTGACTTGATATAATATGTTGGCCCCTGGATTTCATGTCATTTGTAATTTGTACCTCGTTTTATTCTCTTAAAGAAATATTTACATATCTCCCTTAACCTTAATGGTTATGGAAGACTAGTACATTTAGATTTTACCTCCCAACTGTTGGCATAATTTTCTACTCAATAGCATTCTGAATGACGCTTGAATATTTGCTACCAAGATCATCATTGAAACCTTCTTGTCTGGAAATTTGGAGAGGGCCATTTGTGAATCTTTGACATTCCCTACATGTGGGAATTCCTTTGAATCCATGGAATAACAATATTCAAAAGGATGATTCATGGAAATTTTGAGGGCTTTGGTGACCTTCACAGGCATTACATTGTTAGAAGCACCATAATCTATAACGCAATTGTTTAATATGTATTATCTAATTAGAAGGGATACATAGAAAGGGTTGATCTTGTATGTATTTGATTCACTTAAAGTAGGGATGTTCTATGACAGAGGTGTAGGTGGATTTGGTAGCAGTACTTTAGAACTATGAGTAACAACATTAGGGTTTTTGGTATAGGGATGTGAACTAATACTCTTGATATGTCGGAAAATTCTCTCAAATTATTTAGGGTGAGTCTGCAGATATTTGGTTTTAGAAATATGCTCTTTGGTTTTATGTGCATGTTCAATGATGTCAAAAGGGGAAGATGTAGATGGGGAAGATGAAGCCACTAATTTTAAAGTCATTACAGGCTTGGAAGAAGGGGTAGATGTTTGGGGAACGGCGGGTATTTTGAAAGGTACACTAGGAATTTTTGAAGTGTTATATTTTGCAAGAGTAAATTTAGATTTAATAAGATCATTGGAGGACTTACTTAGAATTATGGGAGCTATCTTGTTTTCTATAGGATCAAGTTTCTCCAATGCATACTCCATGCAAGGTGGAAGAGGAGATCCTTTACTGATTTTTTTTTTGTAGAGTCACCATAGGGGGTTATTCACTCTTATTTTTCACACCAATTGTTGGGGAAGAAGCTCCCTTTTTAGATTGAGAGATGGTGAACACCATACATGTAAGACTAGGTGCATTTATGTCCTCATCTTCATCACCTCTAGAGTATTCACATAATATGATTTGTGTCTCATTCTATACTTCTTCAATCTCTAGGAAATCATCGCCTTCACTTTCTTGTTCAAGATCCTCTTCATCTTCTTGAGTTCTAAAACTTGTATTGACAAGTTGGGAATCCAAGGAAATCCTTCGAGGTGCTCTTAAAATCTGATTTCTACCTAAAATTTGATGGGAACCTCGTCAGAAAATTTCCTTGTTCAACAATTCCATTTCGTTTGCAATTTTTTAAAAAAATGGATTGTTTATCTCATCTCTAGGATGTTGAACCTTTCCCTTTGAGGGGTTCTTGATATTTCCAAATAGGATGAGATCATCTTCAAATTCAATGGCCATTCTTTATGCTTCTGCTAGATTCCTTGGTTGGACCCTTTGTAAGAAGAATCCTACATAAGATGATTGGGCATTAATAAAGAATCTTCTCACGTTATTTTTGGATGAAAAATCATCTTTTGGTATTCTCTTGAGTAACTTGTTGAAATGGGCCATGAAATATCTCATAGTCTCCTTTGCCTCTTTCTTCATTTTGACCAATTGAACAATGAGGTCTTTGAAATCTTTAGTAAATTTTAATATTTCTTCGAAGTGATTCTTGATGTCATTCCAAAAAGTGATGGATCAGGAAGGCAGGAGGTAGAACCATTATGTTACTTTTTCTTGGAGATATTCCATGAGCAATCTTACAACAACATCTTCATGTTCAACTCCAAGAATTCCACATGATGTGGTGAAGGTTGATATGTTCTCTTCAGGGAGTTCCGTGTCATTACCTTTGAAAATTGGAAAATTGTTTTGTGAATTTGTTCGTAGATTGTGAAGAGGAGGTGCCAGAGCAAGCAAGATTGTATTCATTCCCCATGGAATGATGGGTTGTGGTCTTTCTTCTTCATCTTCCATTGATTCTTCTACTTCAGTTTCAACTTCTACTTCTGTAAATTCTTTTTCTGGTTCTTTTTCTTCCTCACCAAGGATTTCAATGTTCAATGGTGGTTGAAATATGGGAGAGTTTGCAGGGGGAGTAACAATAGGAGTTTGAATTCGATTACAAGGAGTACCACTTACAGACCTAGATGGAGATGAGGCTTGAGAAAAATAGTAAGGGATATCTCCAATTTTTCCTTTCTGATTTTGCAAAGCCTCAAAGGTGGGGGTCAAAGATTCCTCTCAACCTATCTAATCTTTTATATCTCCTTTCAGCTACTGTTTGGAAAATCTTGCAGTGGAAATATGAAAGGACACTGTGGAATGTGAAAGTCACATGTAGGAATCAAAAATGTGTCTTTCAGCAATGAATTTCCATCAATTATTTTTTTGTTTTTTCAAATTTTAATTTTTTTTGTTTTTTGGAATTTTTTTTTTGGTATTTCCTTGTGATCGTATTTTGGCTGTAGATTTTTTCAAGTCTACCCCATGGTGGGTGCCAAAAACTGTTGGCGAGAATTTTTTTTGGGTAAAAATATTAATGGTTATCTTGTCAATGCTCTAGGACTTTATGTCCCTCTGATTGTGTGGTGTAGCTTCACTTTATTGTGAATTAACTAAAAGGGAAATTTTTTATTGGTCAAGAGGTTGGGGATCCAACAGGCACACTCCATTGTACACGTGGAAAATTCTTGCAATGAATTGCAAGGGAGGAATTTTATAAAAGATGGGGGAATGGAGTGATAAGTTAGGTAGGGATAATTAACTCTCTAAGTAGAAATTCAGATTATTTCCAAAGCTAATTAGAAGTTTCACATTAAGAAATTATAGGAAAGAAACAATCAAGTTTGGAATATCAGCGATGAGAGGAAACCATGTACATAAAGTTGCACATATTCATACATTATGAAAAGAAGAAACTCCTTTCTTTATTGACATCTTCACAAGTTTTACAATGCTTAGAAGATAGAGGAACATTAGATAGGAAAAGTGGAATAATGCTATCTCTTTTACCTTGATCAAAACATATCTCTCAAGTACAAAACATTGACAACCCCTAAGTAAGAGTATAAAATTACATTATATAGAATTTTAGAAGACTCCTCATTTACCCCCATGTGACTTTTCGTATGTCCTACACAACATATGACCTTTCAAGTTCCTAGGAAAGAACATTAAGTTCTATTTTTTCATTTAAGGTAAACTTATTACATTTTAGAGTATAGTCACATTAATGAATAGGATGAATGTCATGATTTCTCACAATGATGAATTAGAAAGGGGGTAGAGAAGAGGAGTAATACTGAAGGAAGAGAAAGAAGAGATGCTCTCAAGAATGAAGATATCTCATTTTTTGATGAAGACCTTGCTGGACAAGTTGAAGAAGATAATCTTGGCTCTAATTACGACTATAACCCTTCTACATTGATGTGAAGCTCCAATGAGTTTCACCTTGAAAATTTTTCCCTCGTTGGTGATGGTCACAAGTGAACTCCTTTTACCTGATGCATGAACACCATGGACCATGAAAAGAGTGTTGAGAAACAATCTTTCGAGACTTCCAAATGTGAGCTCAAAATGGACACAGGAACTAATCACAATGATCCCCCTTGACACTCGATTGAAGAACCTCTTTATTTCATTTATCTCACCTTGATAATTTGATTCACCCAACTACCTAGTGATAAAAATTGATTCAATTCAAAAGGTTTACCCAGTAGGTAATGCCTCCAAACTTGTAATGCATGAACAATGGTAGTAAGCTCTAAATCATGTGGAACATAATTCAACTCATGTAACTTAAGTTTTCTACTTTCGTAAGCTATGACATGACCATTTTGTAACAAAATGCATCAGCTACCACCATAAAATCTCCATTAGGATCTAGTACTGCAAGGAACAGTTAACTTTAGCACCTATTCTTGCAGTACCACCATAAAAATTTATCCTTCTTCTGTAAAGAAGTTATTGGTGCAGCCACCTTAGAGAAGTCTTTTACAAATTTTCTATTGTATCCAACAAGTCCCATGAAGCTTCTAACTTCATGTACATTCTTTGGTGCAGGCCACTCAGTTATAGCTGCAATTTTTGAAGGATCTACAAAAATTCCATTCTTACTTATTATGTGTCCCAAGTAGTGTAATTATGTGTCATAGAAAGAACATTTAGACAACTTATCGAATAACTGTCTCTTTCTTAATATTTCCAAAACTATCTTCAAATGTTCATGGTGTTCCTTAATAGTTTTGGAATATATGAGATTGTCGTCCAAGAATACGAGCACAAATTTTTCCAATTATTTTTGAAATATATTATCCATTAAATTCATAAATGTTGCAGGTGCATTTGTTAATCCAAAAGGTAAAAATGTGAACTCATAATGTCCATACCTTGTTCGGAAAGCTATTTTATGGATATCTTCATCCTTAATCCACAATTTATGATATCCAGATCGAAGATCTATCTTAGAATATAAAGATTCTCCATGCATCTGATCAAATAAATCATCAATCCTATGGAGTGGGTATATATTTTTTATTGTTGCCTTGTTTAACATTCTGTAATCAATGCACAATCTAAGTGTTCCATCATTCTTTTTCACAAAAATTACAGGTGCTCCCCAAGATGAAACACTTGGTCTAATCAAACCTTTAGACAAAAGTTCTTGCAACTGAACCTTAATCTCTACTAATTCTATAGTAGTCATTCGATATGGTGCTTTAGAAATAGGTTCAATTCCAGGTTTGATCTCAATCATGAAATCAAACTCCCTTGTGGGTGGAGGACCTAGCAATTCTTCCGGAAATATGTCATTGAAGTCTCGTAACAGTGGATATCGTTCCATAACATTGTTGTTCTCTTCAGTTGTTTCAATAATTTTTACTGCATATAAGGTACAACCCTTATTTTTTGCCTTCTTAAGTTGTATTGCTGACAGTTTTCTAATAGAAATTTCACGTTTCAGACCCTAAATCTCTGTTGTTTTCTGCAGGTCATCTACTCAACTAATGTGTTTTTCAAAACAATCCACTTTAGCCTTATGTTCAGATAACCAATTATCACCTATGATTACATCATAAGACCCCAATGGTACAACATAAAGATATAATTCTGTGGAAAAGTTAGGTAAATCAAGGACTGCTCCAAAAAGACACATACTAATTGTATGAACAACATTGTTCCCATACTATACAGTCCATGTTTCCAGATTTTATTTTTTATTTTTGATGATAATTTACTAGAAATAAAACATTCAGTAGCTCCGGTATAAAAAAGAATAGTTACAGGTAAACCAAATAACTTACCCAGAACTTCTATAGGCATGGCCTGTTTCTCAGCCTGCTTGTCAGCTACTACAGTGTGTATCTTGTTATGTAAATTACGAGCATCTTTCTTCAAAGGACATTGATTCACATAATGATCTTTGCCATAGTTATAACAGCCTCCTACATGTCCCTTCCTAGGCTCAGGTTTATTTCCAGCCTTAGAATTATCATTCTAACCCCCATAGGACTTCTGTCTGTTATTATTGTTCTTAGCAAAGTTGTTCCGTGCATTACTAGCAAACTTGTTTGTTGCTACTTTCTTGTTAGTATCAGATGAAAAATTACTTTTCATTCCGAATTTCTTCCATGGTCCTTTCTTAGGTGCAAGATATGATGAAGAGAAGTTTGGATTTTTCTTCCTTACTTCCTCCTTGTGAGCAGAAATTGCCTTTAATTTCTATTCCTGCCTTATGGATTTTTCAACAACCCCTTCCATCGTGGTTGGGCTGTGAACATCCACCTCTCCTCCTATAGTAGGATTCAATCCCATGATGAATTTTTGTATCCTGAACTTCTCATCTGTTTGGTACTGAGGTACATACTTAAGGAGTTTTGTAAATAATTCCCAGTACTCAGTTACAGTTAGTTTCCCCTGAACCAAGTTCTGAAATTCAGTCATTTTCTGGTCATAGTAAAGTTGAGGCAGCCAATGTTGCCTAAAGTAACCCTTAAATTGATCCCAAGTGATGTTAGTTTCATCAATGTATAACTCAGCCTTCTAACTGTCCCATCATGAAGATGCTTCATGAGAAATCTGATATGCTCCCCATATCACCTTTGTTTCCTTTGAGAAATTCCTTATTGCAAAGTATTTCTCCATTTCATTGATCTAGTTCTTAGCTCCATCCCCTAATGTGGTGCCATCAAACTTGGGTGGACTTATCCTTTTTATATCATTAGTGAGTTCCACTGCCAGCCTATCCTTTTTATTTTTAGGCTGAAGAGGTATGTTCACAGTGTTATTATCAACACCTACATTGGTGTTGTCCCCAGGAGGTGGCTGATTGTTGTTATCAACATAATCTTCCTCCTCATTACCCATTACTTTTTGTTCAAGTACAACCAGATGATCTCTTATGTCCAACAAGGCAGTAAGGATATCATTGAGTTTCTAGGTAGTACTCACTCCTTCCTCAGGTGGAGGGTTATTTGCAACATTTCCTCTTGTTCTAACTATTTTTTGTTACAAGAAAATTTCAGTTTCATCAGATTATGGACACAATAGGTCCAAGAGTTGCAACCTTCAACTCTGATACCAAGATGTAACATTCCCATTTTAAGACTCTAGAAACAAGGGAGGATGGAAATTTCAGCAGCGAGGGAGGATGGAAATTGGATGAGATATGTGATGGAAAAGTAGAAAAAATTATAGCAGTGGAGGAAAGAAAGAAAATCTGGCAGCCATGGTTTTCCTATGTGCATGTGGGAAGAAGTAGGAGCACTGAGAAGCAACACTCAATAGTAAAATTTTACAATTTTTCATAACTTGATAAGGGAACACACTTTCTTGTCCCAACCATCCCAAATGTTTGGGTTGGTTGGTGCAAAAAATTGCACCCATATGCCATTGTTCCACATGGCGAAGCATGATTGTGTAACATTCCCATTTTAAGAATTTAGAAACAAGGGAATTTTTTTTTTTACATAATGTTCACTGTTCTAAATAAAACTTAATTTAGAACACACATTCAATGCCAATCAATCTCATAACAAGTAACCATATGCAACTATAAATGACTCGGTAATACACTGATCTATTCATTCCATGACTCGGTTATCTACCGATCTATTCATGCTTCAATTTAAGTATTGAATACTTATTGTATAATTTGTATACTTGGTTTTCAACCTAATCTGGGTACTGAGTGATCTTGTTTAAAGAACATACCTGAATATTTGTTACAAATATTCATCTGGTATCACGTGGCTTTAAACTAGGTGACATAGGACAACGCAACCATCAACTTGTGATACTTTAGCCAAATATTTTTTACAACATACTGTGTATGTCGCTATTCCTAGACAACATACTCGTCATTTTGGAATACGTCTTTCACTTCACTCCTTCGTTATCGTGAAAGGTATTTACTAACTACTGTCAGTCCACTTGTCCCAGGGTTTAACCCTAGCTCGGGTTAGGAACATAGTCTATTATAGGAAGACACTTTCGATGACTTTGGGTAAAAGGGCATACTTGATTGACCTAAGTCAACTGGATGTGCCAAAGTACCCTGAGTTATAGAAAGTTTCTCCCTATCCTAAACATATTGCTAACTTGACCTAGAGAAAAAGTAATTTCAATTCCTTATTGTGTGTAGATCTAGATGATCAATGTAGAAGGGTGTTGCCACATGTCAACTGCAGTGTTGTATCCTTGGGAAGACCCACATCTTCTCAAAGGTACATTCCTGCAGTTGGCATGTGCCAACATCCTATAGAAACTACCTCATCACGATGTACATACACCGAAGAGGTTATTAAGGTTAAGTTAATTTAGATGATAAAATAGATTATAGCATCTGTGCAAAATCCTAATCCAACACTCCTCAAGTCCTTGTTTTATACTTGGTTCAATTAAGAATTAAAGAACTTCCCCTAACTCATGATTGTTTTTATTGTTCAATTATTTAGTTTTAACAATAGTTAATCAAAAATAGGATAGAAATAACATAAGTTCCATTACATACATCATAATAATTCATAGAAGGTGTAGTTACCAATTAGGTTTAACCTTGGTAGACTTTATAAGAAATGAAGTCTACGTTTAACGATCATGTCTCCCTTCTTTGAGTTATGTATCATTTAGCAAGGAAGAACCTTCCTCTATTGTATTAAGTGTTAGGGTTTGTCAAACCCTTCTTATTTTTCAAAATCTCTAACGTTCCATCACATATTCATTACGCATTTAAATACTATAATAGAATTGTTTAGATAAGATTGATAACTTATACAATCATAACCAGCTGCAACCTACTAAGAGAGATTAAACTAATTCCCTTTTTATCTAACTTATCAAGTTTAACCGTATTATACATATAACATATATGAATAATGTTATCAAGATAGATATTTGATATTCTTCATAAATATAAGACAGATTACACATCCAATACAAGTAAATCTCCAACATTCAAATTCCTCATGTAAAAATTTTCATTTACAAGAATATGTATTTCAAGCATGCTGTATGACAAACAACCTTCAAACCAAAAAGAATACAACTTTTCTTTTTCAATACAATTAAAGAACGAATTGAAACTCTTTACATAAAGTTCAAAATCAAATAACCCAATACAACATGAAATTTCCTGTCTTCTTTAATCACTTACGATGTCCATCTGCAAAATTGCTAGCACGGGTTAGTTTAATGAACTGAGCATGATAAGCACTAAGTATTAAAGTAAAGTGCAATCCACTAATTGATTCATTAAACAACTTTGCTTTCATGGATCAATTGTAAAATATCAAGAAAGTAATCATAAGAAATAACATCACGTAAGAAGTACAATTAAGAAATCTGGTCTACTTCTAAGGAAGTAACATTTTACAATCTACAACTTCAAAATTTACCACAAGACTTAATATATCCTATCAACTTTAGTTTTGGGATTAATAAACAAGCCTTAACATTAATTTATCCCTTAAATTCGTAAAGATAGAAGAGCACATTTAACTTTTCCCAATCTATAAAAGGGTTAGTTACAACATAATGATATTAGTAAGATCCATACCTCAATAAAGACAAGAAGAGAATGAATAATGAGAAGTTTAATCCATAATCTTATCAGTCAATAGAAAAGGATCACATATCAACGAGGGCCCAAACCATATTTCATTTCATTTATACTATGAAATGAAATCCAACATCTAAAACAACTTAGGACTCTTAAGCTAGTTTCCAAAAGAGAGCTCAAAACCAAATGCATAGTCAAGCCCGAATACCTCCATTTTTCCAGGAAACCTTCCCAAGAAGACCTAACCTCATCACTTAGATCAAATTCAAAATAGTTCAAAGAAGAAAACACAGTACAGTCTCAAACTATAGACTACCCCCTCCCAAGAGAGTATAAATCTCTCTCTTTAATACAAGGTGGTTCAACAGAGTAAAATAGTTGAGAAAAGGTCCTCCAATTAAAATATTGGAAAGTCACTACAAATGAAGACTGAATCACCATTACAAACATTAACAACAAACTGCTAATGAGAATGCAAGATTTACATTGTCAACATCCATATAAATGGTACTGAAACTTTTGGACTACAAAAAGAATATCAGTTTTGAACTTAGAATTCAACCAAATCCCACTAAACAGATGTAAGTAAATATTTAAGAGACTCGACAAGACTAGTTTTATCCTACCTTCTTCCAACTCGTCTGAACAAGCTAACCACACACCTCTCTAGTTCCTCAAACATCATATGATAGGAAGGGTTTGATCCTATTAAAATGCAGAAAGGAAGAAGTAACTCTTCCATGAACCTCTTACAGATGATACATCGGTTCCATAATAGAACAAAGCTCCAGTCCTAATTATTTCAAGACAAATCAGTCAATATTTCCTACAAGAAAAGAATACTTATAGAGAAGATATGAATAAAATACACTCTAAGGTTCACATGCCCCATTAAGTTTGAAACAAAGTGCAGTCTAAAGGCAAAAGTAAACAATTGTTCCTTCAATCGGAAAAACAAAGAAGGTAAGGAAGTTACACGGTCAAATTTGATGAAAAACTCATAAGACTCTTTCATCAACGGTACTAAAGGAAACTAAAGTTTTCAATTCAAAGAAAATACCAGGAAGTAAGCAACTCGTCAATTTCCTTCATACAGAATCAAAATGACCAACAAGAATACCTTTGTTGCGATGAATTCGTGCACATATCACAAGTTCAAAACAACTCAAGTTCAAACACGAATCTAAAATGGAATAACATGGCTTTTGTAACAGCTCACAATAATACCAACACCCTATTATGGGTTCAAGGCTTCCATTTTCATAAGGAAGAATAAAATCTCCATACAAAACTCAAGTACAAAGAACAACACAATAACTCAAGAACGAGTATAGAGTTCATAAGATTTGTATACAAGTTTCAAGGTTTAGAACCTCCATAAGTTTGGCACAGTTCAACAACCACTTGGTCCAAATAAAGCTTAAAACCACTCACAGCTTCAATACTAGTTCAGAGTATTCATGGAGTGCTATAACAACTACCCGAACACAACCATAAACAAAGATACAAGACCATCCTAACAACACTATCAATTCAAGTTAAAAATGGCCAAGGAGTTCCTAATTCATGCTCAATGAGCTTAAGTATAGATCAAAACGTGACAACCCAATAATGAATTCAGAACCCAATAAGTAATAATCCAACACTTTTCACCTTATCTTCAAATGTAAGAAAACAAGCTTAAAAAACAAGCTACAAGATTAAATTCAGTACAGAACTACTAGTTCAAGTTATAAAGGTCAAAAGATCTTCTAGTACAGATTGCAGAGTTCCCAAATGATTACATGCAACCATCTAACAACCAGAATAGAGAATTTTTCCAAAAACTATCAATAACAGTTAAGGATTCATATTACAAAAGCCCACAAATTTTCCAAGCTTACATGCAAGTAAATAACCACATACATCAAGCAAATATAAAAATTTTAGTGAGTAGAATTGTTTTAATGAATCATTTAGAAGAAAGTAAGAAATCTTAATGGGTAGATCCTGTCATGCCTGATAGTGCCTCTGCCGATTTGAAGAAGATTTCCAACCGAGTTTCCAAGACCTCTTCTTCTCCAAATAAGATCAAACAACCATATTCTTTTTCCACAATCCCACTTATACATTCCTCAGACCGAATATAGCTCAAAGAGTTCAAAAATAACTACAAAGTGGAGATCAAACTACTGGCTTGAAGAACGAGATAGCTCCATGCGGAGTGAAAATTGTGAAGCATGAAAAGATAAACAACCCCCAAAGAATCCGCCAACATGCCTTCCAAGATGGCTTGCTCGCAAAAATTGAGGCACATTAATGCCATTAAAACCAATTTTCCCGCTTATCTTTCCTTACCACCACTATTCATATTTGGCGAGACCCAATTCCAATTCGTAATACACTTCCAAACTTAGAGATGCCTCCACGTAGATTCCTATAACTTTCACTAACCCCTATACACTAGCAGTCCTTTCATGTATTAAAAACCAAATCAAAACAAATCCCAATAGTATCCTTGGAACCTGTTGTCGTGAAAATGTGCAACAGGGAAATTGAGTATTTCTGAGCACGACAACTATACCCAGATGTCAAAATTTTCATGTTTTTTCATTCCTAGGTACCTCAGGTCAAATCCATCAGTCTGATCACCCCTTATTTGATGTCAAAATTTTCCCCTAGGTGATTTAGTAAAGTGCACTCATTCCACCTAGGTGATTTTAGGGAGTTCTAAAAAGACACTATGTCATGGCAGTATAAGGAAGGGCTATCACTAGCCTTCCTAGGATCGGATCCCCCCTGGAGTGAAATGGAAGAGAAAAATCAAAATGGAGGCAAATAAAGTACCTTATAACATCATGGAAATTATTTTGGAAGGTTTGGGGAAGTTCTGCAAGACTTGGAGCAGTTTGAGTAAAAAACAAGGTTCACAAGCCTAGGTGGTACACAGGCCTAAAACATCTGCTGAGCTTCAAAAGAAGATTTCAGGAGCTCTAGATGGAATTATAAGTAAAAAAACATCATCAGAAAGAGGATTCTAATACCTACATGATGGTAAAATAATATTTTTCACAACACCTTGGCACATATGATTGACAGGCAGTTTCTCTCAGGCACAAGTGGAGTACCAGATCAAAAATCCAATTTTTGAGGGATCATATGGATGAATAAATACATGAAACCCCCATAATTGGACTCAAAATTCCATTTCCATTTAGGATGATATAAAATTTCACCAAGAAATTCCAGCGGCATCTCAAGTTATCTTCATTCTAAGTTACCCTCTCAAACGCAGTTCAAGACTTAGTCATTTTTTCGAGAGGACACGTGTCAACACCAGGAGCCTAGAGGGATTTCATGTCCCCAACGTCCCTGAGGTCAGGTATATCAGACCTTAAAAAATGTTCCCAGCCCCCATAGGGAGTTTTTTTGACACTCACGTGACCGCAGTTCAGCTCCTAGGTGCTTATTTGGAGCGTGCATTCCCTGTCGTCGGATCGGGCGCCACGTGTCACCTCCAGGACCACCATGGAATTTGATGTCCCTTATGCACCCAAGGTGGGGGACATCAGACATGGAAATATGTGCCCAGACCCTATGAGGAGTCATTTGGACACCCACATGACCGAGTTTCAGCCCCCAGGTGCATTTTTCAAGCAAATCCCCTGCCATCGGATCGACGACACATGGCATTGCCTTGACTACCATGGAAATTGATGTCCCTCACATCCCTGAGGTCAGGGAAATCAGGGACATAAAATTTTTTGCAGCCCATCCATGTGCATGTTTTTAAAATTTAAATCCAGCACTTAGCCATTTTCTTCCTCTCATTTCTCCTTCAGAACTCCTCACCTTGCCATGGCTCCATGCATGATTGTCTAGACACCCGATCCACCATTGTTGCTCCAAACCAGCTCCTCCATGGCCACATAAACTCTTCAAACCATGAATGCATAGAAATATTCAGGCCTCATAGAAAAATGGAGTGAAATGACAAAGAACGAAGAGAAAAATGGAGATTTTTTGCCAGATAACTGTGAAGTCACCCGATCAAAAAATCCTCATATCTTGCAAGATACAAGTCAGATCGAGATGCTATCTTTTGCAAAATTTCTCATTTTTCAAAGTGATCAAGGTCCAACAAACAAGAGGTCAAATGGTGCCAGAATCATTTGCTCCAAAAAAAACCCTCACTTCGTGCACAGGCTCACATTTGGAAACGAGCTAAAAACTTGCACATGAGTTCCAAATGAAAAACCTATTACAATGGAGTTGTTTTCATTGAAAACAGAGACAAAAACCAGACCTGCAGAATTTGAGCTCCATTAATGGCCACCATGACAGCTCTGTGCCCTAAGCCACTGCCAGGTCAAAATTTCAAAATTGATTTCCAGGCATTCTAGTGGGAAAAACTATGTGAAATTCGGAGGGTGTGATCGTAACGACAAGAAGAGTCCAAAAAAGTATGTTCCATTGCAAATCGAGCACTAGAAACACACTTTCTAAAATAGTAAGTTTTCCTATACATGCTTGCTATTTTTGGCAAGTCTTCATCAAAAGCAGCTATGGAAAGAGCAGTGTGCATTGAAGATCTCCAAAAAGCTAGAATGATTATCTGGAGAAGAAAACAGTGGAAATGACCATTTACTAAAAATAGTATCACACTCAAAGGGAAGTTTTGGCACAATGGGACATTTAGAACTTTGTTGCATTTAGAGCTTTCCATCAACAAACATCAACAAACTTCATCGGGAGACATATCCTCTTCTTCTTCTCTCTCTCTTTCTCTCTCCTATTCCCCCTAACTTTCTCTCACTTTCAAATTTTCTAATTCTTCATTGGGGTTTGCACTTTTTGATATACCTGTAAGTCACTTAAAATTGAATTTAGAAACATAATGTAAATTAAGTCACCTTGATATTATAAAAGGAACTTAAATATTTAAAGTGGAATATGAACAATCTTAAGTCATATTAAGGTATTCGAAAGGTCATGAGGAAGATGAAGAGTCATATTCTATTCTATAAATTGTAAAGTCATTCCCATTTCAAAGGGTTGGTGATTGATCTTGTAAACTCAAGAGTATATTGCACCTTGAGAGAACAAAGGAGATATCCATTTTCTTCTATCCCCCCTTCTCAATTTCTTCCATTCCCACACTATGTACAAATTCTTCTTGAGCTTCAATAAAGGAAGAAGGAATTTTAGCCTATTTGATTGAGGATTTTATTGGTACTTTGTGTTCATTCTCTATTTAGTCTTGTTGTTGTTTTGCAGATTTGTTTTCTTTTGAAATTCAAGTGCATGTGATGAAACTTCTGACTGGTGTGCATAAGCCTCTGATTTTCTACTTGCAACATTGGTTCTCCTACATCAATTCTCACTCCCTTTCCCACTTCTAGACAAAGTCTTCCCTAGCAAGAGATTGCTAGCTTTTCCGCAGGGTTAGTGGAGTGCCCCTGTTGGATCCTCGGTCGAAAGGCCACCACAGAAATCCACCTTTTCATGCGCATGCATATATGGTAGCTACACTGGTTAAGTAGAGGGACTTAGATTCCCAGAGCATTGGCAAGAAATCCACAAGTTTGTCCACCCGAATTTTTTTCTCACCAACAGAACCGCCACTTAGTTCCCATTACCAATGGCCCTTAGGTCCCCTTTCATATCCCAATAGTTAGGATAGTTAGAATTTTCTTAGGTTAGATCTTAGGTTAGTTTAAATAAATAACCTTAGGATATAACCCCCAATTATAGTTTGCCACCCTAGGTTAGGATGTAGTTTTAACCAGATACTATAAGTTTAAAAATAACTTAGAATCCCCTTAGGTCACTTTATTACAAGCTAACAACTTAGGTTAGAATGTCATCCCTCGTAAAGGGGTATAGTAACAGTAGTTAGGTAACTTACCTGAATCCCATGTTTATTAGGGTACACAACCATCTATTTATCTCAAGAATCTAGAAGAAAGGTTCCTAATTCCCTTGACACCATAAGCACCCTGCAAGGGTCGACCAAGAAGAGCCAAGCTCAACACAAACTAGAATGCAAGCACTGTTTCCAAGATAATAAATAATTTTCCACAAGCACAAGTTCAGTCTGTTAAGCCACACAAATGACGAATGTCAATTTTTCATTCAGTTATAATAAGAAGATTTAAAACATACCTTGGATCAATGGAATTGATCTAAGGATGAGTCCAATAGCGAATGGTAAGTTACAACTCTTAAAAACCAAATCGCAGCGTATCCAAAGAGAGTGAAATAGATTATTGCAAGCAACAATATACCATCCCTCCAATAAAAAATCATAATTGATTTATCCATTTCAAGTGTGATCTTCAACAGTCAAAAGAACACACCTTTATCAAGAAAATCACATGCCAACACTTGAAATGCAAAGGAGGAATATAACCATTGTCGAGGGTGTTACAGATTGGATGAAGGCGAGGGCTAGAAATGAGAGCATGGGGGCTAAAATGGCTTAGTTAGGCTCAGCAGAGGTCATATGAGGGTCTAGCGGCCTAAAATTAGGTTGGGCACAATTTTTTGTCCCAACCATCCCAAAATTTTGGGATGATTGGTGCACAAAATTGTGCCACTTTCTGATTGGTCCATTTTTCCACCCAAAAAATACTAACTTCTTTACCTTGTGGAGCAACTTGTTGGACACATAACTTGAGCTCCTGAACAACATTTCACATGATTATTTATATGAAATTACATGTAAAAGGCCTTTGGAACACAATGGTTATTGTATCATACCTTTATTATTCTTGAAGCCCCCTTAAAATAGGATTTTTCGTCGGGCTCAAAGGTTGTGCATGCTAAAAACATGTTTTGAATAAAACCGCCTACGTCTTGTGAAAACATTAATACCACCATACTCAAGTGATATGAATTATTTTTCCAATTATTTTTTTTCTCCTAAATCCTTATAGAGCTCCCAAAATCGCTTCCTGAAGCTCGAGAGCTATTTTTGCACTGTGCACTATTTTACCCTCTAGGACCCACTTTTGCTGAAATTGCTCCAAAACCTCTGAAATTTCCCAAATTCTTCTAAAACCAATTGAAAAACATTATTATCTCTTTGATACACCTCCATGATGATTCCTTTTTTTTCTTGGGGGGTGTTCACAATCCTTAGGAAGGCCAGGAAATAACCATTCCTAAGCTTCTCAATAACCCTATCTTGGAGAAACTTGTCTTGAAAGTACCTGAATGGACTAGATGTGCTTAAATCACCTATGAAGATTATGAAACCACACATTGGAAAAATTAGAAGGATGTGATAATACTAATATGGGGGTTACAGTGATTTGGAGGAGGGCTCAGAATGACCTTTAAGTAACAAATTTCATTGTAGGGTATGGTTGTCATCTTTTCATGAGTGAATTTTGCCCTTCCAAAAACTCATGACAAAAATCACCGAAGGTACCTGTAACCTGGAAAAGAATATTTCACTTGTACAATCCCATAAACCATATCAAACCTAAAAAGGAAAATTTAGAATGGGGAGTCAAACTAACCTCGGCAGTTACCCCGAGAGTGAACTTATGACCAAAAGTTGAACTACAACTCATACTCCATGTATTTCTGGTGTGTGTGTGTAAGAATGATTCCCTAAGAAGCCCTTGTGGAAGTTGCACTTGATATCATGTTATATCTAGAATGTAGCAATATAGTATAATGGGTGGATGGAATAGAATTAAATTCCCCTTCCTATGAAGAGTATGCAGTCCCTTATCCCTTGAATGGATGTTAGATGGACGTTTTGAATTGCTTTAGGTGCCTCTTTAAAGAAAGGTTAGGTGATAGTAGTAATGCTTAGTGCTTGGTCCTTAATTTTGAACACATAACTATGTATTTATATGATTCCCATGTTTGAATTTCATAATTGAAAATTGGAAAACTGGCCCATAAGTGAAAAATATGCCTAAAAGATAAAATAGACTCAAAAGGAGGGAGTAAGATGAGAAAGGGTCAGGGGCGCCCAGAGGGGAAAGGATTGTCTGGGCACTATTATCCTGGCTGGATGCTTGTTTCTAAAGTCATGAAAGATAAATAAGTAAATTTTTTACTGGTTTGTAGGGTGTGTAATACCAAATAGAAAACAAGAAACAAAGAAAAGATGCCAAAGATAGTTATCAACCACTAGTTCTCTTGCTTAAGAATAATGTAAATGCTAGCATGCTTTTAGGACCTAGATGTTAGGTAAATTATTATTAGTGCTTACATAAATGAGGTTGGTTTGTTAAATTGTTGTACCCATAGTATTATAAACGGGTTATTTGTTTCCTTATTTGTAGGAAGTGGATTTCCTACCTCCATGGCTATATAATAGCCACTTGTAATAACGTAACATTATAGACAATTATTGTTTTTATTTTGTTCAACTCCATTGTTGTACTTTCAATTGGTACCGTAGAATTGATCCTGTTTTGATGGAGAAATAGTTTGTGAAGAGGCAACACCATTTAAATAGTTGTCTCAAATCATGAAGTTCAATTTTCCTAAAAGAATGCTTATACGATAATTTTATTAGCATTATCAAAATAGTTTTCTATGACCATAATTTGCATGGATTGAATTTTGATTTGTATTACATGTAATCTATAACTCACACATCTATTGGTTATTTGTCTCAATCTGATCTTGTTTAGGGGATACTAAAATAGAGATTTCACCTGCTCAGATTCACATTGAATAGATTGAGATATACGCATCGACCCTGGAGGATTATCTAAAAGTGATTTTTGGTAGTGGAATCTTGATCAAAATCTGTGGGGTTTGTGTACCATTCCCATCTTCATCTCACATCTCAGCTCTCTTTGCTAGCATATTTGACCAAATAACAATATTAAAGAAAGGGACATGTAGCATTTTACACCTATAGGATGTAGCATTGGCAATTTAAAACATTGCATAGAATTCTCATAACTCAGCATTAAAGAAAACAACGATGAATTGTGGTTTGAAACCTGTAATGTATCCAGATATATGTTCTCATGTGTGTTAATACTTTGAACTCGTGCCCTCTACAATTCAGTCTCTACGTGGATCGTGTCACTCTTGCTTGTTATCATATTTCTATACCATTTGATTCTGTCATAGCTGCAGTTTACTTCTCCATCCAATGTTTATGTTTATGTACTTGACCTACTCCTCCATGCTAGCATATGGATTATAGAAGACCTATTCAAATTGTGAAGTATATCTGCGAGACATCTATTTCATGATGTGGCCAGTCGGAGCTACATACTTTGTTGTTTTTTATCTGCATTGAAATGAATTCATTTTTCTCAGCATTGAATACCACGTGGCAATATTATTTACATGTAAAGAGGTTGGTGTAGTCTGTTCAATCCATAGTACATGTCTTACCACCGTATGAAATCATAAGAGTCTTGTTAGTCAAGTAAAATATTTGGGTGTCACTGCATTACTAAATTCTTATTAATGGGTCAAATTCTTATTAAAGTTTGATGTTAGGTAATAGAGTAATAGGCAAAATAAATTGTTCCTCTTTTGTTTATTTAGGAATAAATTTTCATTTCAAACATCAATATAGTTTTTTCATATATAAAAATAGTTCTTTTTTCATCAAAAATTCAAGTGTAAAAATTATGATTGTTAAAAGGTCAAGTGAAAACAATTTATGTAGTCATTATCATAGTAAAGTGTTATAGTCAAAATTTTATATTATAAAGAAAAGTGGAATGATTTAAACAGTGTTTTAGAACCATTCTAATAGTCGTGTATAATTGTCAAATTTTTGTCCTTGTCAGAGTAAAAAAATTGTAAAAAAATAAAAAAATTGCCTTGCAGATGTATTTTCGGTGGAATTCGACGTCTAATCAAGGTATGTAAAATTGAGCTCCATGATAAAACATGGCTGAGTTAGAAAATTTTTATTGGAGGATGAAGGCACATGAGGATGGAGAAAAAAAAACGTCCTCTCGTCATTCACCAACGACAGGGCTGCATTTTGCTATGGTGGCACTTTTGTGGTGTGAATATTTGCTTTCAGTTTTTGTAGTGTGTTTTCAGAGTTCATATTTTATGTAGTTTTGGATGCTGGAAAAGAGTTGTGTTGGAGCTCCGATGACTATCAATGATCCTCAAACTGAAGTGATCCTCTGACTATCGTACTTTGTTGGAAGATGGTCTGCTTGTGAATACATTCACTTGCAATGGTGACCATGTGCAACAAGATCCATTAAATAGTATGTACTTTGATATAGTTTTCTTCTCAATGTTCACATGTGGAAATTTCACATTGTGGGGGGAACATGACACCAATTTTCCATTTCCATTCCGATCCTAAACTGATTAAAGTCAAGGGAAACTTACAATGGAAGTGGTAATTTCCTTTGTTGTTTGAGATCAAGTGGTAGCGATCGACAACAGTGGCTGCAACTAAGAATTGTGATTCTTAGAAGTGGTAATGTGAAATATTTCTAGTATGTGTTGTATTGTTTAGTTTAGTGGGTTTTTTTTCCTATGTTATTCCATGTAGTGACATATTGATGAGGGCTAAAAATAGTACTTGGCACATCATGATGTGGTTTGTGGTAAACCACTTGAAAATCACCAATATTGGTTTTTGGTCAGCCGTTGTAAAACCAACCGTCGGGTTTGTGATTGTCCTGTGAAAATTACCCAATCATGAAAGAAGGTGCAAGTACAAAGATAGGTTTTCCCCATGTTCACACTAAAGGGGGGAATTTTAGGAAAAAAATTATTAGTGCTTACATAAATGAGGTTGGTTTTATAAATTTTTGCACCCCTAGTCTTATAAACAGTTTATTTGTTTCCTTATTTGTAGGAAATGGTTTTCCTACCTCCATGGTTATATAATAGCCATTGTAATAACGTAACATGATAGATTTGTTCAACTCCATTGTTGTACTTTCACTAGAAATGTACCCAAGTGTGTGATTTTGTTTCTACATTTTCCCCCACAATTTGTTTTTGAGTGAATACTCGATAACATAAAGTAGATAAGAGATGCATACCTTAAGATACTATAGAGTGTGTGGCGAAGAATGTGTCAAGTGGACAAGTGAAGCGTGGAATGATACAAAGTGAATCATGGAGACTAGGAAAGGAAAGTGACCCTAGGGGTGAAGTGTATGCATTATATTATACTTTTTGTTGTGTTTGTATTTGTTGTTAGAAGTTGCTTCTTATTGCGAATTAAGTGCATACCTGCAAAAGAAGATGGAAAGAGTAGTTGAAGTCTCGTATATGATAAATCAGAGGAAAATGTGAAGAAATATGTAATAGTCTATAAAGGAAAGTGTGCAGCTGTTGTGAAAGAGTGTAAAAGGATAGAAAAGTATCCTGAAATGCTGTGAAGAGTGAGTTTTTTAGGTGATCTCATGCCAAGTGCTAGTTTTTTGGGTGATATCACACCAAGAGTGATTTTTTTGGCCATCTCATGCCAAGAGTGATTTTTTTGGGCAATCTCACACCAAAGGAAAGTGTTTGGGAGAGAGGTATAGTATTACTCTCTAAATATGACTATACCCAATAAGCACCACTCTAGATGATACGTCCCTAATTTTTTTCTTGTTATCCAAAATTGTTCCTAAATTAGTTCCGAATTGTTCTGATCATATTGATTGTTCCAATTGAAATGGATAGTAGTTGATTGCATGCATACTGTAACTAAAGGATGGTGTGTGTAGTTGTAGAACTTATCTAAAGGCTTCTATGAAATTTGTTGTGTTTACATGATTCCCTTGTTTGAATTTTTTAATTAACAACTAGAAGGCCGACTCATAAGTGAAAAATATGCCCAAAAGATAAAATAGACCCAAAAGGGGCTAGTAAGGTGAGAAAGGTCCAGGGGCGCCCTGAAGGGACAAGAGCACCTATGTGTTATTGTCCTAGTTGGGCACTGGTGTCTGAAGCCATAAAATATAAATAAGTAAAGTTTCGAATAGGTTGTATGGTGTGTAAGACTAAATAGAAAACATAAGACAAAGAAAAGAGGCCAAATATAGTTATCAAGCACTAGTTTTATTTCTTAGGAATCATGTAAATTCTAGCATGCTTTTAGGATCTAGAAATGTACCCAAGTGCATGATTGTTTGTCTTTAACTTTAATAATCATGCCCGAAGACTCTGAGAACATGTGAGCTCTAAAAAATATTAGTGTTCACTCTTTTTGTTTGTTCCCAACTTCGCAAGTCGATCTTCTTCCAGTTCTCCATCAAAAGCTAAATTTTTTTATAAAAATGGAATACAAAATCCAATTTGGAGGAATAAATATACCATTAGGAGCATCTTTGAATTTTGAGAATCTTCCTAGTTTTCTTTGAGACCTAGTTTTGCTCCCTAATTTATTTAATTTCTCTATTTTTCAAAATTGGCTTTGTATCCTTCTTACACAGTCTGTAAAGTTCCTATTAAAATATAATTTCCCTCCTTTTATAGTCTATCAACTGCATGTGGTCTAGCGGAAAGGATTATTTTTAGTATTTAGTTGGTTAGGGGGCCGAGCCACTCTAACCACTTCCACCGCATGTTTTAGCCTATTTGGGAAACAAATCCCACATGCACCGGGTATTGGGCAAGTGAATTGTTTAAGTTTAGGAAAGTGGGTAAGTGACTTGGCTACGGGACTCATTTTCATGGATTTTCCATGTAGGTGGCTGGAAACTTTGATAGTCAAGTGGATGGCCAAGTTGTATTAGCTAGTGGATTGTTAAGTTTGGTTGTTTTTGCTAAGATAAGTTGGCCTTAGATGTGGATGCTCATGTGGAAGAAACCATTTTTGGGATTGATGGTTGAAGAGTTAATCCAAGAGGTGTAGGCTATGAAGAGATTTGGTGAGGTTGTTTGTAAACTCAGAAAGATATCATGTGACTCACCCCCAATGTATACATAGCATATCATGAATAACATGATTTAGTCCCACATTTACAATGTAATTACAACATGAGGCATATATATACAAAATTGTGGCAATAAGGAAATGAAGTAACAACAAAAAAGACACCCCTCCGATAAAAAGTGTGGCAACCTTGGTTGAGGGCCCCCGACCAGAAAATAGTGGCGCCCACCTTTCTGAAAATGAGTGTCGAAGACCGAAGTCACAAGACCATTTTTTTAAATTTTTATCACTTTCACTTTGCCACATATCACTCCCTGATTGACCAGCTACCCCTACTTTTACTCCTTCAACTGGAATTTCTGTGGATGGTAAATTTCTCCAACGAAGTTTGTTTTTCACGTTCAAATAGGTGATGGAAATCTCTCAGATTATTCTATCGTACTTTAACAATCCTAGGATATTTAGGGAAAAATTTCCCATTGATTTGATCTTCGGATCACAACAATCAAGAATGCATGTGTATAGCAATAAAAACAACAAATTAAAGAGTGTCTACCATGCCATTATCTAGCATAGAAACATCAATGTTAACATCAAGCATGTTATAAACCATAAAAGTAATAGTATAAAAATGGGAGATTAGTATTCAAGCATGTTTTAAACCAAAGTATAATGTATAGTAGAAGAAACATTACTTTAGATACAAGTATTATTATATAAAAACATAATAATATGTAGGCATAAATACACAAACATGGGACATACATGGTATCACAAAACAATCATAATATCAAAGAAACAATTACATACACACAAGATAGGTATAGATCTACAAACATGGGACACTTACAGTGTCATAAGACAATCAAGGTACTTGGGTTATATGAATAAAAAAATTATAGTATTCTAATCGAGCAAGACAATTGTGTCAAAAAACACCACAATACTCAATCAAGTAAGTAAACCGTATAAGAAAGTTGTGATAGTAGTATATGAAGTATAGAAAACGCTAATAATAAAAATAGAGATGAAAATATAGGTTATCCTTACACAAGACACGTGTTATTTTTATTAGCTTAAAAGATAGCAATAAATATTATGTATATAATCAATCATGATGAGGAAGGTGTAAATTACTCGTAAGGAAACAAAAGCACATGTATAGCATGGGGGATGCCCCCAAAGAGTAGTGTAAGGAACCAAACCAACACCTATCATCATGTATCATCTTCTTTATGTCCTGCAGCACACTCAATATATCTAGTGAATGTGTATGTGTAAAGAGTATATAAAAATTATATGATATCTATCAAACCAATATGAAAAACAACATATAAAAATTAATAAGCTAGTAAATCCAGCCATAATCATGTCTTGATTTGCATTTGTTTATATATCTGCATTATTTTTAGTATGTGATTCTTTTAATGATTTTTGAATTGTTTTGACAATAATAATGTATAGGAAATGGGGTAGCACATGAGCTACCCAAAAAGGATATCATGAATAGGAACATCACACTCACAGGATGAATAAGACTAGGTGATTTTACGGGGGTATATAGGTGAGGAAAACTTGCCCCTAAGAATCCTTAGGGAATTGGTGAGGTGGTGAGGATAGTAGGTGAGTCTATAGGGATGTTTTAGGGATGTGGCAGCAAGAAAAGGGCATCCTGGAGAAAAAATTAGGTCAAAGGAGGCATATGTGGGTATATGTAGGATGACCGAAGCTGGTTTAATTTCCAAGCTATCAATATTATGGAATCTAGATGTATAGGAATGGTTTGGTTTAATTTCCAAGTTATTGATATCATGGAAACTAGAGATGTAGGCATGGTTGATGTTATGGTTTAGTTTGGTTTCCATTGTATTGATGTTAAGGAAAATAGATGATAGGTATGGTTTGGTTTAATTTCCAAGTTATTGATATTATGGAAATGTGAGAAAGATTAAGTAATAGGGACAAATAGTGGCAAAACAATGAAAATGGTAGAAAATGGTGGCTGAGCTATCCTCCAAAGACCCCATGTCTTCGAAGTGTTGCCTACATAGTCCTTGCAAAAGGGGCCTCAGGTCGATGTATTTCTCCCATAGGATAGGGAAGAATAATATTTCTGATAGGTAGGTTGGGTAAGGAAAATTCTCTTGGTAAGACAAGGTAGAATATTTTTGATAGGTAGGTTGGGTAAGGAAAAAGGGTCTTGGTAAGGCAAGGTAGAAGATTTTTTATAGGTAGGTTAGGTAAGGAAAATGGTCCTAGTAAGGCAAGGTAGAAAAATAGGCAAGGTCAAGTGTTGAGCCAAAAAATAGAAAGGGTAACTGGTTAGGTCGTGTGACTGGTATAGGTATGGTGTTGTTTTTGTTGGTTTTAATTTGATGTTGATAAGTATGTATAATGTTTTTAAATTGAATTTTGACGATCTCGTCCTACTGAAGAAGAAAAAATTAGGCAGAGGTGAACTGAAAATAAGTGAAATGTTCCATAGTTAGCAAGGACTATAATGGCCATACAAATAGGCTTATGAACATAGGCCCCTAGATACATTGCATGAATGATAGGTCTATAGTTGAAAGAAATTGCATAATCACAAAGTGTCGAATGAACGCCACATCCCTTGATTAGATAGGATTAAATAAATGAATGTAGGGTGGAGTAGTTCATTTAGTGTAACCTTGTTGTGGGACGGCATGCCCCTTCTACAAGATACCCAAAATCAGAATAGGCAAGTCCATGAACAAAAGTTTGTATTTTTCTTGAATTTCCCTTTTTTGTTTTAATTTTTTTCATGTAGAGACTGATCAATGTGGGAAGTCTATATTGAGATAAATTGTAGTGTCTCCTTGAGGTCTTCGTGAAGTTTATCAATGCAGGAAGCTCTAAGATAGTTTTTTCTTTTGACAAATAAAGATTAGTCTTCTTTTTTGATAGACTAAGTACAATAGATGGGTGGATTTTTATAGTTGTCCTTTGAGGGAGAAGTCTACTTATAGAATAAATATATAGACATAGATGCTCATTTTAGGGAATCATCTACTTACGATAATTTTGACTCAATGAGGAGAGTTTTTGTTAGCTCAATTTTTTTTGCATTACTTTGAACTTGTAGTCATGGGCCAGACTATAAAGGATTATAGGTCTCTTTATGAAGGAAAAAATATAGGCCAAAAATGTTAGCTATGAAATATGGGTTTCAAGTGATGAATGACCATGGGATTTCATCCTGAAAAGGAAAAAACGTATCCATGAGAATCATGCCATGAGTAGATTTGTGGTACTCATATTGAAGACAAGGTTGAATGGTGACAGATAATCACACAATTTTAGTTTAAGTCATTGGTCCTTAAAAGAGGTAGATGAAGGGGGAGGTTCACTCAAGGGAGGAGCATATAAGTGACTTAAAGTGATGTAGTACTTTATTCAATAGTAGAATGGTCAAAGATGCAAGGCATTTAGGGGCTCAAGTTTGGGTTTACCCTCAAGAGAAGATAAACGATAAGCTCTTGATCCATAGGTATGGGTGAGAATATAGGGTCCAAGCCAATTAGGAGAAAACTTTCTTCGTTTACTTTTCTCCATCTTGGTCACATATTGATTTTCTTTCAAGACAAGGTCGTTGATCTAGGATGTCCATTCTCGAATGCATTTGTCATAGGAACACTTAATGTGCTTTTGGTAGATTTGGAGATGGTCGAGAGAATTTAAATGGAGTTCATCCAATAGCTTGAGTTGTGCCCAATGTTCTTGGAAAAAATCATCATCAGAGAGCATATCTTTAAGTGATATACAAATATATTGAATTTAGACTTCGAGAGGCAGAATGACCTCTATACTGTAGACCAAGAAAAAGGTGTGGCATCAGTATAGGTGTGAATGTTGGTACGATAAGCCCATATGGTGAAAGGAATGTGCGTGTGCCAATCCTTACCAATTTCATCAACCACTTTCATAAGAATTTTGTTGAGGGTTTTGTTAAAATATTCAACTTGACCATTTTCTCATGGGTAGTATGGTGAAGAGAAACCAAGTTGAATACCAAAGTTGTCACGTAGTTTGCGGAGAGTTTTGTTTTTGAATTTTTTTCCATTGTTAGTGATGAGGCGATGAGGAACACCAAAATGGAAAATGATATGGTGGTTGATTAATTAAGTTTTTTCTCAGCTTTGGTAGAAATAAGAGGGATGGATTCCACCCATTTAGTGTAATATTCAGTCATCATGATGATCCAGTGATGATGTTGCAAGGAATAAGGATTAATCTCTCTAACGATATCCAAACCCCATTTAGAGAAGGACCAAAAGTATTTGGCAACTTCTAAGGTGTGACTAGGGGTGTGGTGAAGGTTAGCATGCTGCTGACACTTCACACAATGTTTAAGGTAGTCACATAAGTCTTGGTTAAGGGTTGGCTAGTAATAACCTAGTTGAATAATATGTTTTGTGACATCGAGGCCTCTGAAATATCCCCCACAAATCCCATCATGTATCTCTTTGATGGTGTACGAGATTTCAGAACTAGTGAGGCACCGCAGAAGGATACTGTCAAAGCCACATTTTTTAGAAAAGACCCCCCATGATGATGTAATGAGATTTACTTTTTAGGAATGCTCTTCATCCATTACGAGTGAGATCTGGAGGGAGAATTGAAAGGGAGAGGTAGTAAGTGAACTTCTTATACCAAATGTTGCATGGGTCGGTTTTGATTCTTCCCAAAAAATTTACGCCACGAATGATATAAGAGGGTGACTGAAATCATTTTAATATGAAAAATATTTTTGAGTCCGAAGGTGAGGAATGTATTTGAGAAGCAAGAAAATCCATGGTATCCACAAATTTGTTAGTGGATCGCGGAGTGGTTTGAATGAGGAAGTGATCAAAAGTGGTCAAAAATATGTCGACATGATGTTTATAATTTTGAAGTTCCTCATTACGACACTGGTACAAACCATTGACTTGGTTTACAACAAGTTGAGATTCACCAAAGATATTAATGGATTTAACATCTAGGATAATGGCAGTTTGAAGAACTAACACAAGTGTTTTATACTCGACCATGTTATTAGTGCAGTTGAAGTCTAGCTTAAAGGATAGTGGCATAGGCTCACCATTAAGAGGAATGAGGATGACCCCCATACCTCCCCCATGAGGACATTTTGATCCATCAAAGAATAATGTTATTTGGTAAACAACATCATCAAGGGAGAGGGTGGTGATAGATTCATTAGTAAAATAAAAGTTAGAAGATTGATTTCCAGGTAGAGGAGCATCTACAAGTTGATCTACAATGGTTTGTCCCTTGACAAAATTTTTATGAATGAATTCCAGGTCTGCAATGAGTATGAGCCAACATGTGGTGTGTTTGTGTTGGTAAGGTTTAGCATACATGTAATATAGAGGGTCATTGTTGGTCATGACTAAGGTTTTTTAGTTAAGTAGGTAGTGATGAAGTATGGTTGCCACGAATACCAAGACTAGGAAAATATTTTCAACGTGAGTATACCTAGTCTCATAGTCTAAAAGAGTACATCTTATATAATAATCCACTTTCTCCTTGTGTTTCTCATTGCGATGAGTGAGCATGACACCCAAGAAATGGTCAATGGCAGAAATGTAGAGGTAAAAGGGATTTTCATATTTAGGTGGGATGAGAAATGGTGGCTGAAGAAGGTATTTCTTCAATGCTTCAAAGGCTTTGTGGCACTCATCATTCCAATTAAAGGAGACAACCATTTTAAGGAGATAATGAAAAGGGTGACATTGGTTAGAAATTTGGGAAATAAAGCATGAAATGGATTACAATTTTTCTTGAAAACTACAAAGTTTTCGAAGGTTAGTATGTGGACACATCTCGAGAATAGCTTTGATTTTGGGAGGATCAAATTTGATGCCCCACAAAGAGATCATGAAATCAAGGAGTTTTTTGGAGAGAACAGAAAAGACACATTTTTTTGGTTGAAGACAAATGCAATATTAGATGAGACAATCAAAGATGAATTTAAGAACTGTGAGGTGTTCGGCACGACTTCTAGACTTACCGAGAAGCTCGTCGATGTAATCTTCCAATATGTCACGTATGATATCATGGAAGATATAGGTCATAACATGTTGATAGGCGGCACCAGTTTTTTTCAAACTAAAGGGCATGACACAATAACAGAAGATTCCCCAAGGGGTGATGAAGGCGGTTTTGTGTTGATCTTCCAGAGTGAGTAACAATTTATTATAACCCAAGAATCCCTCCATAAGATATAGCATCTCATGGTCAGCTATAAGATCAACAAAATATTTGATGCTAGGTAGAGGAAATTCATCCTTAGGGAATGCAAGGTTAAGGTCAAGGAAGTCCATGAAAATGCGGAGTCCCCCTATCGCTTTGGTGATAGGAACAATGTTATAAATCCATTATGAATAGTTAATGGGTAGAATGAAGGAAACAGAAAGAAGGCACATGAGTTCTTTTTTCACAAGAATGGAAATGCTTGGATGCATTTTTTGCAGCTTATTTTTCATAGGTTTGGTGTTGGGGATAGTCATGATATTATGGACCATGATATTAGGGTCAATACTGGGCATATCGACATAAGAACAAGGAAAAGTGTTGTTATGATCTCGAAGGAAAGAGGTGAAGGGTTCCTATTCGACAGAATCTAAAGATTGGCCTATCTTTAGAATTTGAAGGTCCTCCTAAGTGTGAATGTTGATCTTTATGGTTAATTCATTCATCATGGTTTGTGTCTCAGATGGTAATGACTAACAAATGTAATAATTGTATGCACCTAAATAAATGAGAATTATAATCATCATCCTGACATTGAACGAAATGGATAGAAGGTGTTTCATCATCCAACATGTCAAGATAAAGAAGAGGAAGGTAAGAGGGCAACCTCACCATCATGATGATATGTCAGAGGTCCCCAAGAAATGTTGTTCACAAAAAAAAAATCTAGGAGGGATGGATTTTGGATCTGTGGAGTCTGTGGGTGAAGGCGGGTGTAGTAGGTGAGTTAGATGGAGAAGGCTTATCTTCCTCTATGAGGTCAATTCTAGCCTTCTTATGAATATGTGGCATGGAAAATTTGATAACATGGTGATCTTTTTGTTTTCGGGTGGTATAAGGTATGACTGTGTGAAAACCTTGCTCATAAATACCAAAGCCAAAGCCCTTCTAGGAACATCGATGAAGAAAAGTGTGGGGTGAAGCAAGTGGTGATTAGTGAGGTATTAGAAATCACATGAGAATGGATCAAGTTTGGGTAGGTAGTTTCAAGAGAATATGAAGAAGTGTCAAGTCCCCCATACATCAAGTTAGTACAAAGGTGGGGAAGACTGTATGGAAATACTTCACCTACACAATGGTCGTAATGTGGGGTGTAACTATAAGGATTAGGATAATATCGAGGAATATAGTAAAGTTCCTATGTTAATCTAAATAGGAGGTACTTAAAACATTGTATAAGGCTATAGTAAGTAAAGTAAACCTAATATGGGGTCAATAAGGTTGAATAATCTATGGGTAAGTGGGGATAAATGACCTACTAGATGTGCAAGAGAAAAAGGGAAATGACTTAGTTGATTGCGTAATACCATTGCATGTTTTAAGGGCTAGACCTATGGAAGTTATGAAACCAGATGTGTAGATGATCACTCAATGACCCTATGGAAGGTGTAGCATCTGGAAGTGTTTGATGAGGCAGACAAAGGTGTTTGGGAGTGTACTGGGGCACCCTGCGTAGATGCCTTGCTCTGGATTATGAGAACTTAAAACAATATAAATGCTCAGTAAATCTATGTTACATGTTTTAAAATGTCACAAGGATATTCCCAAACCCTACAGGGGTGTCCTATCACATTGAAATTTGATGGCAATAGTGAATTGGATGATTCCCTACACATGAAGAATACATGAATCCAGGGTCAAACTGACCCTAGCCACAAAATTGGTGGAATTTTCATTGAGAATTACCCCTACATTTCAGAACATAGATGTAGTTTTGGACTGAGTGTGTGAACTCATGTTGGACCCTAGGTGCTCTCATGTTGGTGCACAATTTGTAGAAGTAGTGAGCATCATTGAATAGATATGGAAGATTTAGATAGTAGTTATTATGAATAAAGTAGACATCCCTCCTCCTCTAATAATTGAGTGTGCATAGCAAGACTTCCTATACTTAAATGTATCAGATCTATGCGGATGGATAATGATGTAGTAGATGCATCCCTATTATGGAGTGATAGGATGTAAATGACCTGAGGACCCTTATTATTGATCTTATAATATTTATATTTATGGGATATATCTCAATTTTAGAAACTGATGGACAGATTAATCTTGAGGAGATTTTGACTGAGGGTAGAAGATAAACATGATAAATGGCTGAGAACTGACCACAAAATGAGGAACGAAAGATGGTGGCCATAGGTACATAGGATCATTTGGTGCAACCTTGGGTAGGACTGGGTGCCCTTAATGAGCACCTCACGATAAAACTGTGAGGCACCCATAATTAGGTTGTACAAGGATGTCTTGAGAAGATAGTTGATGAAATGGGTGGATAGGTAATCATAGAAAGTGATGTGGGAAAGATGAAACAAAATATAAGAGATAAGTATGGAAAAAAGGTGTGATTACCTTTGGTACTTTGTACACTGTAAGAACCTGGTGGGTAAATAGTAGTACTAAGACTAAGCTACCAGTATTGTCTAAAGTGCATGATTTAATCCTTTATAGGTTATAGTGTGGGTTTTTGGACCATACTTGTTTCATACTAGTTGAGGAGTAAAAGAAGGTTGTTGATTTTGTAGAGGTGATAGTCTCCCATGGTAAGGCATTGAAAAACACTTTGACCAAGTGGATCAGAAGTTGGCGATTTGGTTAGTTGGAATGGAATGAATCCACTAGACAGGTCATCTTCGTCAGAAGGGGAAGCTTCCGAAGTTTTTAGTTGAAGTAGAATGGGTTGGTTGATGGGATAGCTATGGAAGTTGTCAACAGTCAGTGGGAATAGAGGAGTGATGGTATGTGAATATATTTGTAGCGGCAGAACCCTGACTAGATTGAGGTTTGAGTGGGATGATAGAGGCTTAATAGTGAGATAGTGAGATAGCGAAGATTCCTACAACCTAGTATAAGGATGCTATCATTAGGATCCTACTAATGGAGTCATAGCGAGTAGGTTTTGAATGGTGAGGGATATCCCTAAATGGTGTAGGTGATTCCCTTCATGTTTAAAGGTGTTAAATATCGATGTAAGGTTTAAGTGTGACATAACCTTTCATGGTAGCTAGTGAAGGTACAGGTTTTGGTCCAAGTTGCAACATGTTGGGTAAAGGTGCAGGAAGGGTCCCCCTCTATAACATAGAAGGAGATGTCAAGAATGGTATGGAGTACCCTACACAAATGTAGAGGATGATAATGTCATTAGCTGGAAGTCATGGCATGGTTGTATGGAACACAGACATAGACATAGGTTATTATGAATGCAGGTTATTAAGGAATGCACACTTTTTGGGATATACATTGAGAAGGTAAAGGTGAGGGTGTGGGTACTAGCACTTCCATCAATCATAACATGGTCAAACACATAATATTGATCAATGTAGGTGGAAGAGTGAAGAGGCCTGAGATTGATGGTATCATTTGATTAGGTGAGGGATAATCTCTTTCTCAAATAAAATAGGGTGTAGAAACCTGATGAGGTTGGTAGTTCCTCTTAGAGCAAAAGAATTGTTTTTTTGATGGGTGGAGTGGTTGAGTAGCGGATTCTAGTTTCACTGATGAGGATGTGATAATGGCACCAATGAGTGTTGGTAGGATCATTAATTGGAACCTCAATAGATTGTAGGTCCTGGATTGAGGGCCTGATGATGAGACTTGGAAAGGTTTAGATAAGAAGGTCATATAAATACATGCTTCAGATGGATAGTATCATGAAGTTTTAGTTAATCATTTAATACGATGTGTGATTCCATTAGAAACTATGTATATGAAGGTCCACGGATGGTCACCCTTGGGGCTAGTGGAGACTAGGAATTGTGGGTAGAGGTGTACTCCCAGAGTGTGGAGTATTGGTCATAATCTAATATTTCCTTTGTCTTTCGTGATGATTGAGTTTTGGTTTAGAACTTGAGCCACTAGTGATTTCAAACCCATGGAGGAGGAAAACATGGTTACATGTGATGGAGGTGAAGGTTTCCACCTAAATAGATTCAGTAAGACAAGGTTATGTGGTGGTAGGTGAAGGTGGAATGGAAGATCTCCTCAAAGAGTTCATCTTCATCAAAGAATCATCACCTATGAAGTGAAGAGGAGTTACAGTAGAACATTCCTCTAAGGGATTTAGGAGATTTTCAACATCATGCCCTGACACATGATGATAGTCACAAATCTTTAGGTATCATCAAACCCTTCTAGTTTGGGTTTGAGAGGGTCATAAGGCCTAAGAGGAATAGGTAATGTAATAGAAAAATTCCTCCTAATAGCTGAGTAGAGGAACTGTTAAGCATAAGACCCTACCATAGGTAGATCACAATGAGAAGTGAGAGTGGGATCCTCTGGATGGAAGCTTCACTGACCTTTGTGCAAGACAGGTGCTTGACTAGAGGATATGGGAGGAAACTAGATAGTTGGATTAGGTTTAACTAAATGTTTTAGTAGGACAGTGTGGTTTTTTCACATTGGTTTGTACCTTCTTAGGTAAAGGTGTGGGGGTCTTGGTGTGAAGAAGAAGTATGATGTAGGAAGATGTAGGTGTGTGAGTCACACCAATATTGGCATAATGAGAGGTGTAGTAGAATATTCGTGGATTAGATCACCACTATGCTAGAAGGTGGTTGGTAAGTGAGAAGGTCTTGAGGTGTGGGTAATAGAAAAGGTCGCTAGGTGCCCCTAGAAGATCAAGGATGAGGTTATGGGTTGCTTCATATAGGTTTACCTTGTAGAAAGATGGTTTTTTGACTAGAAGGATCAAAACCATGGATGTGGGCCTAAGATTGATAGAAGAGGTGAAGGCTCTAAATTTTAAGAAGGTGTGGGAGAAACAGGGGTATAAGGTTATTCGATAGGAGGTTTAGTCCATCCGTTCTTAGGTGTAATGGAATTTTTGACTATGAGTGGTGGTTTGTGAAGAGGTAGCTTTGGTCTAGATTCATAGGTGGATGAGACTAGGCTAGGTATCGGCAAGGCCCCTAATGTAGTGTTGCAGATCCTTAGGCCTGTAGAATGAAGATTTGAAGTGGATGAAGAGTTGGGTTTAAAGTGAGGCTGATGAATAAGATTCGTTCAATTTGTAACTTAGCATTAGGTGCAACGTGACTTAAGTTTCTCTTGAACTTCTATAGGATACGGATCATCAAAGTATCTAGGCCATGACAAAGGATTCGTCATTATATTCGAGAAATGGGAAGTCTAGAGATTCAGCCCCAAAGTGTGGAATAGTAAACATGCCCTTAAGTGATCAACTCAAATGAGAGAATGGCTTGTGAAATCTGGAAGGTGAGATGATTGATGACTTCCCGCCAACATGTGATGAAATCCCTATGATAGAGTCATCCTCGACATCTGGTGAGATAGGAATATTTTTTTTCTTATGAAGACCTTCAGTAGGGAGGAGGGATGTAAGAAGGTTGATCAAGGACCTTCTGATGGCTAACTGGATTAATTTTTAGGACTAAGTGGGAAGAGTAAGATGCAATTGAATCCAATCTAGAGTGGGTCCTGTCAAGGAGATGGATAAGGTTCTAGGTGAGTATAGGAACTCTTCCTTAGGTAGAGAAGAGTATACAGTTAGGCTCTGAATGATCAGGTAGAATAATGTGTAGTGTGGTCTTCCTTGATAGGTGGAGGAATTGAAGTGGGGTAAGATCCCCCTACGCATTAGATGAATGATGAATAGGTATAGAAAGGGTGAATGGATTCATCGGTAGGTATCATCATAGGGGGTAAGGTCAACTCCTTTGTGATCTTGAAATAAGGGGATCGAGTGTCTACATCTTGTCCATCATCATGGGTAATGAGATATGTGGATGGAATATGCTCCTTTGGCAGTGGAGATAGCTCACAAAAGGTATTTGGGGCCTCAATAAGATGGGATGGGAGGAAACTAAGCAGAAGGCATGCTTAGTATGTGGTGGTATCGAAGTATGTCATGAACCTTGCAAATGTTGGTTTATAGGCATTGGCAGTAGAGGTATCGAAAATACCCTGAATATGAAGTGGAGATGATAGGTTGTATCTGACGTAAGGTGTAGGTGGGAAGGACTTCTGTAAATAACCTCATAGCGATGGTTTTGATTTTTCAGCATGCTTGGGGTATATGATGAGTACATTATTTGGCTTATTTATATCATTCATATGATTGATAATTTATCATTTAAACATGATTTGCTAATGCATGGGGATGATTTGTATAGGTATATCTTAGTGAGTTTAATGCATTTTCCTTACTTTTGTTCATGCAACCTTATTACTGTATAACTTCCTACTAATTGCCTTTGTGAGAGAAATGTGGTGATGTGTACAGAAAATAATGAACGTTTATTGACCAATTTTAATTAGTCAAGGAGCTCTAAGTTTGAAGTTGTTCAGAAGTGGGAGACTTTTCCATTATCAGTCTTATAAGTATGGGTCTTGTTTCTAGCAGTCCTATAGGAATTTATGATTCTTAATCGAATATTGTTAGTGGAAGACATTAGTGCCAGTAATTTTGGCATATTCTGTAACCACATGTGTCTATATAAAGACACCTCCTTGAAGAACAATGTAGTAGTTGGTAATATTTATAATCTGTGATATAGCTTGTATGCATTTAGTACTTTTCCTTTCTGCACTAAATATGTCATGGAACTTATTTGAATTAATATAAGGAGATATCATTTTGAGAACCTCTTGATCTGTTAATATTTCCTTTATCCCAAGGAAGAGCAAGGGCCCACTCAACCAAGGAGACAAGACGTTATTTACGTTTACATACGCATATGGTTTTCTGATAAGTCATAATCACTCAGTTCATTTACTTTAATTTCTATTTCAATGTGTTCATTTTCCTTATTGAAATTTCCATTCAGAATGTGTGTTTCCTCTTATGAAAATTATAGTTAGCAGTGTGCTTTTACTTTTACTGTAAGTTTTAATTATGAGTGTGCAATTTCAATTGTGTTCTTTCAATTCAAGTATGTGCATTTCCATTTGAGTTAGAAGTACAACTTTCAGTAATTCATTTTATCATAGTAACTTAATTCCATAGATTTACATTGAGTACTTCCATATATTATTAGAAAATTCAAAGAAGCATATAAACAGAAACCCCCCAATAAAAGACCCAATGGTATAACTTGAGTTACATAGGGCTCCATTGCATATAGCCTGTGACATAGCCCTAGTTTGATAATGACACTAGTAGATTAATCTATTAGTTAAATGATTGGAAGAATACAATGACCCATCATTTTTGGCACCATTTCCAGGGACACCATAAGCACAACATGCCATTTTCTTCACTTTATATGTTATGGGTGTTAATGGAGTTCATTTATGCAACCAGTAGAAGTCCTAGGCCTTGTTTATATAACCAACCTTGATACATAGGCCACGGGACGATCAAGGGAGATTTATACCACGAAACATCCAAAAAATATCTCCAAATAGATACTACACATAGGGAACACTGAGAGTGACACTGAATCCAATCCAATACCTAGAAGCCCTTTTGAACATTCTACATCATCCTATCTAGAACCAGAACAACATTCAGAAATGGGAGACAACAAGAATAATGAAAACCGAACCTTGGGTAGAACCTTTACTTATCCCATTGTCTTAGATGAAGATGAGGATGTACCTATGAAAAATATCTCACCATCCATCCTCCCTATCTTTTGAAGGCATGTCTATAGAAGACCCTGATCAGTTCTTGTTTGAATTCAAAGTTCTTTGCTAGACATATGACTACAGAATAAACAATCAAAAACTCAAACTCTTTCCTTCCACTCTCAAAGAATCTGCTATGAGATGGTTCATGGGATTGTCCTCTAACTCCATTCATTCTTAGGAGGCCATGGAGATAATTTTTTTGGATAAATATCAAGACTACTGTAGGGGAAGGGATAGGAAAGAAGAGTTCTTCTAGATAAAGTAAAAAGAAGATGAAAATCTAGAGGATTATCTAGATAGATTTCTCTTTCTCCATCGTAGGAGTGGTTATGAGTTACATGCAAAAATTACTAAGAAATTTTTCCTTAAAGGAATTGATGAGGAAACCAAGGATTCCCTCCATCTTATGGGAGGAGGTGATGTGCATAAAATTAGTATGGAACAAATCACTAAGCTATGCCAAAGTTACTCTAGAACATCAGGAGGTATAAGAAAAAGAAAAACATCCAAGCTTTCCCTGGGTACCTTTGAACTTCTAGAGGAAATGGCTAACATGAAAACAACCATTTTTTCACAATTGACATCAACTATTGATGGGATTAAAGCAAAAACCAGTGCTGTAAAAGAACCATCTAGAAATATATTACCCTAAATGTAGGAAGAGAGATCCCTTGAAGAGAGTGTCCTTTAGGGTGTCACAGACATGTGTTTGATCTGTGAAATGTATTCCAATCATGATACTAAGCATTGCACTTTCTTACATCACTTGAAAGGAGGATTGAATGTTGTCTCTCAAGCTGATGTAGAGGTCAAAATTTGTTCAAAGGCTAAATAATCAGGTTGTGTATGCTCCTCAACCTGACTCAAAACCCCTGGAGGATGTCATGGCCCAGTCAGGCTCCTCAGCCTACTTGGGGACACCCTGAGTGGACACCACCAAATTAGATGGCTTACCCACATCCACCACCATGGATGAATCCCTACAATCAGTAGGGTTGGACATCACCAGCCCATGTAAATCCATGACAAAACCAACAGTGGGTAGCTCAACATAATTCTAACCAAAACTAACAGTGGGTACTTCAACAGAATCCTAACCAAAACAAACAATGGAGACCACAACAAAATACTAATCAATATAGGAGGTTCTAACAACCACAACATAATTTAATGCCCCCACCACAAAACTATCAACAACATTGATAAGTAACAGCACAAACACAACTTCCAGCCTAGCCTGTAGCAAACCCTAAAAATTAGTAGACAACTTCAATTGATGAAGCAATGACAAAGTGATACAATGTAGGTTAATACTATCAATAATTTGAGACTAAGGTCTAGTAAAAGATTGAATCCTCCTATTTTTATCACAAAAATACCTATAGACAATGAGAAAAAAGAGACACTTAAGGACAATGAATAAACCACGTGCATGCTCCACAAACATAAGACACTAGGAATGGTCAAGGAAAGGATAAGAATGTTTCATACAACTCCTTTTCCTGAATGATTACATGAAACTTGAAATGGAGATGAAACAATGCTAGTTCAAGAGTTGAAAAAGGTGAACATTGAGGTCCCACTTCTGAGAGAAATAAGGGACATTCTTGAACTAAACTAGACCATTAGAAACAATTGTATAAAGACACTAGGAAGGAAGAAGAAATACCCAAAAACAGTCAAGGTGGAAGGGAATTTAGCTGATCTTGTTGCTAGAAAACTTATTTCACCAAAATACGGGGATCGTAGGAGTCCAATAATTACTATTTGTATAAATGATCAGTCAATATCTAATGTTTTGGTGGATCTTGGTGCTGCCATCAATGTTATAACAACATATATGTTCAATCTGATGTCCTTAACATGATTATAGCCTACCAATACGATTCTTTAATTAGAAGATCAATCTATTGTTCATACCAGATAGTGTGATTGAGGATATAATGGTCACCGTTGAATCCTGGGAATATCCCATCAGTGGATTTCATGATATTACAACCTAAAGATCAGAAATTGGGATATCTAGTCATCTTAGGAAGACCCTTGGTTGGCTACTATTGCTGCATATATTGATTGTAGGTCAGGAAAAATGACCATTTTAAATGGGAAATAATCCAAGCATATTTCATTATATCCTCTTGCCCAACCCTATGTGTATGATTGTGAACATGTATGGGTAGATTATTTGGATACTAACTCTCCGAGTCCTTATCTAACCACCATTGTAGTAAAAAATCACATGACAAAAATTGTTGAGTCATACACACTGCTTGATGAAGAGGACTCTGTGGCTATGAAAATCAGCAATGAGGCCACGAGAAATTGGAACTAAGGCTACAGAACCATTTTTCTGAACACATCCGATACTATTACCTTGGTAAGTGACATTTCTAATGAAGATTGTAAGGAAATCTATGGTTATAATGTAGAATGCACAGTCACTGATTTCTATTGTCTTTTAACCAAGATTATGTCTCTTGACAATGTAACTAGTTTTACACATGCTTCAGCCTCATTTTTGTCCCTTGAATTCTTTAATTACTGATGCAGAGCTCACTATTCTAAAAGATACCAAGAAATTGACTATTGAAATAGGAAAAGAGCTGACCATTGGTAATAATTTAGAGGCCAGCCAAGAGGCTAGGGTTTTAGAAAATTTTGAGGAAACATTCCCAATATTTTTCTTGGGATTATACTGATATGAAGGGAGTTCATCCTAGCATCTACACTCACCATATCTAAACTGAGGACTGTTTAAACCCATAAGACAACCATAACAAAGAATTAATCTAGACTCAGAGACATAGTAATAAATGAGATAGAAAAATTGCTAAAGGTAGGATTCATCTATCCTATATTTGATAGTCATTAGGTATCACCATTAGTTATAGTTCCCAAGAAAAATGGTAAATGGAGAATCTGTGTAGACTATAGGGAACTTAATAAAGCCACCAAGAAAGACTACTTTCCCCTACCTTTTATTGATCAAGTTCTAGAAAATCTCGTAGGTAAGAAATATTTTTCCTTCTTGGATGGGTTTAGTGGGTATAACCAAATAAGTATTGCACCTGATGACCAGGATAAAACCACCTTCACTTTCCATTGGGGTAAATTTGCATATCGGGTCTTACCATTTGGGATTTGTAATGCACCTGCTACTTTCAGAGAGCAGTCTTGGCCATTTTTGTAGATCTCACAAATGACTGTGTTGAAGTTTACATGGATGACTTCACTGTCCATGGATCCACCTTTGATGAATCTCTGAATAACCTTGAAAAATTATTAAGTATATGTGAGCAGCACCAACTCTCCCTGAGTCATGAAAAATGTCTGATTATGGTTGATCAGGGAATTGTCTTAGGTCATCATGTTTCTGCCAAAGGAATATAGGTCAACCCCAAAAAGATTACAGTAATCACTCAGCTACCTACACCAACAAATCAAACTGACATCAAGAGTTTCCTTAGACATATAGGGTATTATAGGTGATTCATCAAAGACTTTAGTAAAAATTTTGCACCTATGTTTTTTGTCTAACAAAAGATTGTGTTTTTGAATGGTCCCCTCAGTGTCAGCAGACATTTGAGATTATCAAAGAGAAGCTAACCACTGCTCTAGTCTTGAGAGGACCTGATTGGGGGTAACCTTTCCATATTCACATTGATGCCTCTAATACAACCATGGGAGTTTTTCTTGGACAAAAAGATGATGAAGATCAGATGTATGCCATTTATTTTATCAACAAGAATCTGACCCCTACAGAGAGAAACTACACCACTACAGAAAAGGAATTTTTAGTTGTTGTTTACTCCCTGAATAAATTCAGACATTACATTACTGGGTACAAAATATTTGTTTATACTTACCACTTGACCATAAGATATTTGATGAATAAACCAGTAGTCAAGGTTCGGATTATTAGATGGTTACTCTTGTTACAGGAATTCAATTTGACCATTATTGATAAGCCATTAAAATCTAATGTTGTTGCTGATTTTCTTTCAAGATTGAATGTTTCAGGTGATGAAGAAGTAGTCCAGGATCATTTTCCAGAAAAACATCTGTTTGTAGTATTAACTCAACCTCCATGGTTTGCTGATCTTGCAAATTATTTAACTACAAGGAAGTTTCCTACCTATTTTACTCACAAAGAGTGACAAATTAATTAAAAATAGTGTAACATATAAGTGGTGTAATGGAATTTTATTCAAATGGTTGTCCTGATATGGTTCTTCGCAGGTGTGTTCAAGAGGATGAAGTATATGACATACTGCGAGCTTGTCATGATGAAGCCTGGAGGAGGACATTACTTAGTGAAGAGGATAATTCACAAGGTCCTTGGAGCTGGGTACTATTAGCCTTCCCTTCACAAGTCTGTAAAGAAGTATGTGTGGAAGTGTGATGCATGTCAAAGAATGGGAAGCCTACACTATCCATGGAAATGCCTCTCAATCCTCAGCTGGTCTTAGGACCATTTGAGAAATGGGGAATTGATTTCATTGGACCTTTTGATCCCCCATATTTTGGGAAAGAATACCTATTGGTGTGCACTGAATACGTCATGAAATGGGCCAAGGTTCAAGCACTGACATCTACCACTGAGGACATTATTGTTGAATTTTTGTATACATCATATAATGCTAAGATTTGGTGCCCCTAGATTACTTGTATTTGATCAGGGACCTCAATTTGGGTCTAACATGATTGAGGTTTTTTTGGAAATCTACCGAATCAAGCACCAAAAATCATCACCATACCACCCCCAATCCAATGGGTAGGTGGAAGTCCCAATAGAGAACTTGAGAACATTTTGACAAAAGTGGTCAATACGGACAAAAGCAATTGGGTACTAAAAATTCCAAAATTGGTTTGGGCCTACAATACAACCTGGAAGACCACTACATGTTTCTTCCCATATGAACTGGTGTATCGTAAAGAAGCCATTATTACCCATTAAATTCAAATTACAGATTTGGAGGACAATAATGGATGTTGGTATCAATTTGGATGAAGCACAACATGAGTGGGTCATACACCTAAATAATTTGGATGAAATGTGGATGGAGGCCCAAAAACAAACTGAATATTCTTCAAAATCAAAGAAAAGTGTTACGTGATGCTCATATCAAACACATGAAGTTCAATGAGGGAGATTGGGTCTTACTTTTTGACTCAAAGTATCAACAATTCAAAAGCAAGTTGAGGACATGACTGGTTGGGACCATACCAGATCGACAAAGTGTTTGATAACGGCTTTGTGTGACTATTGCCAATCGATGGAGATAGACAAACTCTTCTTGTGAATGGACACATGACTCGGAGAATGTATCAATGTCCTCTGGATAAAGAAACCTTGAATGAAGACATCATGTTGTTATGTGAGGAAATGGATTCATTGGAGGCGCTTTACCTCCTCCTGTCAAAAGTAATTGTTTTTTTTCAATTTGAATAAAGGAAGATGGTCATGTTTTTGATCTTCTTCCCTTAGTTAGACATTTTGTTTTCAATAAAAGTATAAATCTTCATTATTTGAAATGAACACTAACCACATTTTATCTCAAGAGTGCATGGATGTGGAAATCTAAGGATATCAAGTAGTTGAGCATGGCAAGGGTAAGTGCATTTTAATTCATTATAGATATTTCCTTATGAAGAAATTCCCCATTGCATGTACTTCATCATAATTAAATCCCTACAAAATGTTCAATGCATTTATTGTGGATATCATTCCAAATCTTAAGATACGAGGTGGGATGTAATGAGGCATAATTACCAAGGAAACCGCATGTGTCAAATTTCTGCAAAAGGGACGCACTGCTTTATCAGAGGGACATATGGCATGGTTATTTAAAATTATGGATATGTGTCATAGCACACATTAAACCTTCCCATGCATGCTTGGTCTTATCAACTTTTCACACCGCAAAATTTGCATCAACTTCAGGAAATTCAAGGATTTAGGTGCATTTCAAATTGATCCT
Source organism: Taxus chinensis (assembly GCA_019776745.2). NCBI lineage: Eukaryota > Viridiplantae > Streptophyta > Pinopsida > Cupressales > Taxaceae > Taxus > Taxus chinensis. The sequence continues at coordinate 1,046,848,782 of CM034146.1, read as the reverse complement.
TAATAACCACTTCCTGTCATTACTTGGTGAATTTGAACACACCATTATCATTACCATTACATTGTGGGTTCAAGCATGCCCTTGTTATTGTTTCTCTACTGTTTGGATTCACCATCACCATGGGACAAAAGAAAAAGTCAGAGTCAGATTCTCTAGACCCATTACTCAGGAACATCATGATTTCACAGGTATTTTATGATTCAGGTTGGCTTGAATTCATATGGAAATTCAAAGGTTTTGATGAAAGTGTAGTGGATGAATTCCTAGTAAATTTTGAAGCTATTTGCTCATGCGTTGGAGGAAAAAGGGTGGAAATTACTAGCCAGGTTGTTTCTGAACTATCTGATTTACTGGATTTTGGTCTGAAAGTAATGATAAATTCTCCCCTCAAGGACTTTATTTCTCTTTTTCATGAGGATGGTGAATCATTTCCTAAGGTAATCCTTACCTCCCAAGGTGCTCAGAAATAAATTAAAAGGGAAATTCTGCCTGACATTTAGAGAGAGATGGATAAATGGGTTAACAAACACTTTATACGTGATGGAAAACCGTCTGTGCTAGGTGGTAATTCACTCAAAATTATCATTCATTTAAATAAAGGTTGCATCAACCTTGCACTCAAGGTGAATTTACCAGAATATTTGGTTGATGCAATTATCAAAGTAGGACAAAAATACAAGAATTGAGTAGGAAAGGTAGTACTAAAGCACTTAGATCTCATTCAATTACTTTAATCACATCAAGTTTTTTACATGCCGAAGAGAAGGCTCAAGTGGATGAGTGTGGGGGAGGGTTCCAAGCTGAAGAAAATCAAAAAGGGGCCATCTTCCATACCTTGACTCACTAACGAGTCAACCTCTCGCTCTCCACAAGAGAATGTGGAGGAACCTGACAGTCAATGGTAGGTGGAGGAACCTGGTACCCATGAGAAAAAATAACTTCAGATATCTTTGCTACCAAGTTGGTATTTGAGGGAATACTTCAAGAATACTACTGAAATGTGTGGAGGACTTTGAAACTTATAGTCAGTAACACTTTGGGGGTAGCAAGGTAGGCTTGTGACAGGAGGTGGGACACCTTGAGTTTACCATTAAAGAGAAGAGAGATTATTTCACCTCAAAATTTGAGTTGGAGTATCAGATGAGGAGATGCACTCATCACCATAGTTCGTTAATTATAAGAAAATAATGATAAAAAATATAGTGAAAAATGGGTGGGACTGCAGGTAAGGACACCTCTTCTCCTTATCCCAACTACAACTTGGCAGAATAATGTTGCCCAATCTAATGAGATTTTCATAGCTTGGGTCAAAATAATTTCAAATACTGATGGATGTAAAGGTACCAGGAAGTAATATGCTGACCAATTTGAAGATTATGACATGGCCCAATAGCTTGGTCACAAGGCAGAGCATAGATGAGTTGCATTAGGACATGTAATAGGTAAATTGCAGGGGAAATAATGAGTACATTATTTGGCTTATTTATATCATTCACATGATTGATAATTTGTCATTTAAACATGATTTGATAATGCATGTGGATGTTTTGTATAGGTATATCTTTGTGAGTTTAATGTATTTTCCTTGCGTTTTCTCATACAACCTGATTAACCGTATAACTTCCTATAAATTTCCTTCGTGAGAGAAATGTGGTGATGTGTGCAGGAAAATAATGAACATTTATTGCCAATGCAATTAAGGAGCTCCGAGTTTAGAGTTGGAGTTCAGAAGTGGGAGACTTTTCCATCTATCAGCTTGTAAGTATGGGTCTTGTTTTTAGCAGTCCTATAGGAATTTATGAGTCTTAATCAATATTGTTAGTGGAAGACATTAGTGCCAGTAATTTTGGCATATTTTGTAACCATATGTGTCTATATAAAGACACCTCCTTGAAGAACAATGTAGTAGTTGGTAATATTTATAATCTGTGATATAACTTGTTGCATTTAGTACTTTTCCTTTCCACACTGAATATGTCATGGAACTTATTTTAATTAATATAAGGAGATATCATTTTGAGAATCTTGAGCTGTTAATATTTTCTTTATCCCAAGGAAGAGCAAGGGCCCACTCGACTGAGGAGACATGAGGTTTTTTATGTTTACGTATGCATATAGTTTTTTGATAAGTCATAATCACTCAGTTCCTTTACTGTAATTTATATTTCAATGGATTTTATGTAATTCATGTTTAAGTGCGTTTATTTTCCTTATTGAAATTTCCATTCAGAATGTGTGTTTCCTCTTATGAAAATTCTAGTTAGCACGTGCTTTTAATTTTACTGCAATTTTTAATTATGATTGTGTCATTTCAATTCTGTTCTTTCAGTTTTGTGTGTGCATTTCCATTTGAGTTAGAAGTATAGCTTACAAAATTCATTTTACCACAGTAAATTAATTTTGTATATTTACATTGAGTTTTTGTAGATTAGTAGAAAATTCAAAAATATCTAACAGAAACCCCCAATAAAAGACCCAATAGTATAACTGGCTATATAGGGCTGCATTTTATACAGCCTATGAGACAGCCTTTGTTTGATAATGACACTAGTAGATTAATTTATTAGTTAAATGATTGGAAGAATACATCAACCCATCAGTATATAAAGGAAAAAATTCTGAAAGGGGGTATATGATGTCAACGCAATTGGCGGATGTGTAGACACAGGTATATAAGGTAATGATGATGAAGGGAATCATGTATGAGGTTCCGTAGATAAGGGTATGGAATATGTCAAGGGGAAGACAGATGTCGATGGTGTAGAGGTTACTTGTAAAGTGGGTGGTTGTGATACGGGGTTAGTCAGTACTATAGTAGTTTGGGTAGCTACGTTAGTGTTTTCCGATATGGAGGAGGTGGTAAAAATGAAGGGTAAGGAAGTAGGCATCCCATAGAGAGGTTGACTTGAGGAGTCACGGGTAGAAGAATTGACGAGGCACTATTGTAAGGACTTGGTGTTGTGATCAAAGAATTGATTGAAATCCTCATCACCCTCAGGTATAATCATATGTCCATTAGGGTCCATTGATGAAGAAATAGAAGTTGGCAAAGGTGTAGTAGGTAGAGGTATGCAACTAGTAAGGAAGACAAGTGTTCATGTCTGGTTGCAAGTCCAAACCATAAGTAAAGGTGTAAAATGGGTAGTCTAAATTCTATAAAGGTGACAAAACTTATAAATAGATGTCTGAAGATGTCTGGAAGGATAGAAATAGGTTATTACTTCTGATAAAAATAAAAAACATAGATACCAATACCGGTTAGTAAATCGGTGCTGATTAGGTAGAAAGACTGATGTCAGTCACTAGACCAATACCAGTTACCATGAAAATGAAGAAATTTGAAGATATGGGGAAGGAAAGGGGAAAATGGGTATTCTGGGATCTATTAAGGGCGATAGAAACTCAAAAATTGGTTAATCAAAATAATTATAAACAGAGAAAGCTGGTATGTAAGAATAGATTGTTATTTTGACAGAAAATTGAAAACACAGAGAGACCGATACTGATCAGTAAACTGGTGCCAGTATGATGAAAAAATTTATGCCAGTCATAGGACCAATGTCGGTTACTAATTAAAACTAGGGAAGTTCAGAAATTAAGATTTTTGGGTAAATATACAATCAGAATAAGCTCCAAAGAGGTTGTGTACAACAAATTTGAAGTAACACACTCAGGAAAAACCAGAATTAACCAGTTATGATGGTTAAGTGTGGAAAAAATAAGAAAAAGTGGTGAATATGTCCTCACAACTCAAACTGCAGAAGAAAAAAGAGAAAGGTGATAATTGAACAAGCAAAAACTAAATAAACATGTTGTCATAGGATCATATTTTTAGTGTTTAGTTGGCTTATGCCTTAAGACTGACTGTGAATGATATAGAATGTTTGGATAACAAAGGTGCCTAGAAATAAATATATAGATGGTTTCAAGTTTTGTTTTGGCAAAGGGTCCCTCAATATACCTTGTAGTATGTGAGGTTTGAGTTCTTGTATGACAAACCGGCCAGAACACCGAGCGAGGCCCACCATTAATGAGTTTTGAAATCCTTGACAAATTCTTCTTAGAAGGGAATGTTTAAGAAGTTTGTAGATTGTGTTAAGTGATTTGGATAAGGAGTGTGTGCACAAATGTGAACTACACTTTATTAATCAATCACAAAATGGTCATGACATTCGTCGTATGATTGTTACTTAACTATGTGAGATAAATATGCAGACATATAGGGATGAAATGCAAGTGTTTTAAGCCCCAAATCAAAATATGATCTTCAATCTAAACAAGAGTGAATAGGAAGAAGGATGAATTTCACTAATGCAATAACATAAGAAAGAAGAAGGATTCTTTTAAATGCACCAAAAGAAGTGTTTCATTCAGAACAATTATAAAGAAGGAGAAGATTACCAAAGAATAAGATTTAGTGAATAACGATTTAGAAAGGAAACACACAAGATGCAACCTATATGAAACCCACAAATGAGGGTCCCACCAGGCATGCCAAAATGTTTCACCATAGTGTTGCATATAAAAAAATAAGGTAAAGATGAGGTGAGGAGGAATATTTGTGAATTTGAATAAGGTTGTGCACTATTGAGAAGACCAGGTTGATCGTGAAGAGATCCTTTTTGGCTAGGAAGGACTACCTGTAGAAGCACAACAATACCACCAAATAGAGTTAAATAGCATGTGACAATGGACTACCTAGCGTATGCTAGAATTGAGGAAGTGTGATACTTCCTAGAAAGGACGTCAATCCACCATTTAAAAAAAACTTAATGTGAAGAAATGACAGGTAAAAGAAATGTTCTATTGTAGTGAATATGATTTAGGTATCTCATATGCTAACAATAAGACTAGCTTTAAGCTAAATAATGAATATACAACTAAATCTAAAGAAGGCAAGGTGGTGTCAAGGCTGACATGTGTGATAGAGGTGTTTAGGAAGGTCTGGGTGAGATTAGGTGAATTTTGGGTAAGGTTTTGGGTAAGTTGGGAGCTCGTTGTTCTGAGTTAAATCACCAGTCATAAAGATTGGTATCGGTTGGGCAACCGATGTCCGGTACTTAGTAATAGCCGATGTTGGTTGGTTGACCGATGCCGGTAAGGGAAATTGATAAGGGGCAAAGATTAAAATGAGGTGATTGTTGAGCTCTCTATGATTGCATAGAGAGTTGGGGAAGCTTAGGTAAGGTGGTAGAATTTTATTGAAGACTCAAAGATGAAGAAATAGGTTATTTGGGATGGGTAAAGAGGTTAATTAGGAAAATGGTAAGGGTGGAGGTGAGATGGAAGAGATGCTGGGAAGGGTATAAGGTGAAAGAAAGCAAAAAAATTATTGACTAATAACCAAAAATATTGAAAGAAAGGAAAAGGTATAAATCACTTACTTGCAGATTGGAAGTTGGTTGTAGAAAGAATAGTTATGGTTGAAGGAGAGACAAGTCCCGATCCCATGTAGTAGTAATAGAAGGATCTGGACTTCCCTGTGAGTGATCCAATGCTCTCGAACACACTGTATATGCTTAGTGGAGGTTGTGAATGCTTGAAATGATCGTTGGTTCATCATGAGGTTGTTTGGATGATCCAAGAATGCCCCAAAAGCATGATCGTTGGTTCATCATGAGGTTGTTTGGATGATCCAAGAATGCCCCAAAAGCCTGAGAGTAGATTCAAAACTGGGTGAATGAGTTGGGACTATCTTTTTAATAGATCTGACGGCATTTATGTGACTAGCACCAGTCGAGGGAAAACCAACGTCAGTAAGGGACAGATGGTTGTTTTTTCTAAAAATAGTTGATTCTTTCCATTTTCTAACCTGATTAAGAATGGTTCGGGTCAAGAAGACTGATTTTGCTTATAGTGGCAGTATTTTGATAGGAGGAAGTGGTTAGTCATTAATGAAAGGTTTAGAATAAGTCTTAGTTAGGTTTAGAATGAGTTATGGCTTGTTAAGACAATTTAAGTTAGGGTTAGGTGGTTAGGGTTTTGGGAATGGGTCCAAAGTGAAGTGGAGAGGTGAGGTAGAAATTAGGATTTAATTTAGGTAATTAAATTAATAATGATGTGAGCTAATAATTAATTTAATAAAAGTGATTAAATTAATTATAATGTGTGGAAGGGGCCGTGATCGGGGGATCTTTCGAATTAATTAATTAAAGGGGCTTAAGGGGTTGCAACCCAACTTTGGGTGTCTATAAAATGTTCATATAACATAAAAAAAATATCCATAGTAATTAATATCATTCATATGTCCACAATACTTAGTATCACAATAAATATCATCATCTGAATAAGAATATGTCTTAATTTGCTTGTGAATGTTCTAAGTCTTCTGAGGCCATGTGTAATTGATAATGATCTATTTTTATAGTTTCTATTTTCATTTGCACAATATTAGGATATAATGCTTTCCTTGAGAGTGGCTCTTCCAAAGGATGTATTACTTTCATATATGAAGTTGTATCATCTAGTATTGCATTATGCTTGTTTGGCATATATGTATCAACTTTAGGAAGCCTCTTTGGAGTTTAGAAAATTTAGATTACTACATAGGAGATCAATTATAATATTGTGCATACATTTTTTTTAAACCCAATAGGAGGAGGTTCATTTACACCCCAAGATTTACCAATCACGTGAGTTCATATATGAGTTTTAAATATTACTCAAAATGGACCTAAATATTAATCAATGATGGACCTAATATATGGCTCCATATTGAGGGGTATAGGGAGTTAAAATATATAGGTTTAAAAAATATATTGGAGGTAGGGTATGTTTGAGCGATATGGAAGATGGACCTTATTAGTTTTGGGGAAAATGAAGAAAGCCTAAATTTTGATCATTTGCGTTATAGTGTTTTCTCACATTAGTAGGTATCTTTTTTAGAGAGGAAACATGTATTTTTATAGTAATTGAACTACAAAACTCTCAATAGAGGGGACATCCTTCATATTATCATAGTTTTTGTCATGTTAAATGTATAGCTTGCAAAATTTATAATTTTGGTCATGACAACTAAGCCCACACTTGAAAATTTCCTTTCTTAGTCATTGTAAACCCTTCCTCTAGCCATCTTGTCTATAGTGTTATGCTCATTTGGATAAGATCTAAGAAATTAATAACCATTGATTTTGAGGTTTTTCACTTTCCTTGCCTAAATATTTCTACCTATAAGTATTTTGGAAGTTGTTACATCTCAAGGTAGAACAACTAGAAGATTGGATTTGAAATAAAACGGCTGAAGCAATAGCCATGCTTGCAACTAAAGGATTCCTTCGGAAGGTGATTAAATTGCATAATCCCATCAGGTTCCCTCACACACAGTACTGAAATCCAAGCGAATTTTTAAATTTTTTGATCCATATGATCTTTACTACCAAGTAATAACAATTGGTCATTTCTGATCACCCAATGGGAAAGTGACACCTCGGACATTTTGGCAAAGTAGAAACTCCTCTATGGTTATTGGTCATAGTTGGCTAGGAGGACTCGAAAACTAGAAATTGTGAAATGAAAAGGATTTAGGAAGTTATACACAGGTGTGACCATTCACATCAAGATTTTGGCTCACGATCACATTCAAGTTCTTGCATGGTACACCTAAGATCACTCTCATCATTCCGTCACTTTCTGGGAAACCAGAAGATGAAGTACATTGGGTACATAGAATCTCCATTATCTATGAATAATTCCACTTTAGATAGTGATTAGCCCACCTGGATTATAAGAAAAGTGATTTTAAGATAAAAATTGTAATTTTGGAATAGGGATGGAAGCCTGACATATTTGTATTCAATCAGAATCAACCATTTACAAAAGGAATGTGTTATAATATTTATAGTGTATTGTTACATACTGGTACAAACAAGATAACTAAGTTGCACAGGTGCAACCACATTCAGAAATTACATAAGATTCCAGTCCATATACAAAAAGCTCAACACCAATAATTACCACCATATACTTTTACAACAATATAACTAAACCCATATGCTAGACATGAATCCCATTAGATGGCTCATGAAGAAATCATACACCATAGAACAACATTTAATTCATTAATACCATTGACCTAAATAATCTATTATATAATGCATGATTAGATGATATTAGGTACATTCCATTTACCTAACACTCATACAATATCTTCCCCTTAAACTCCATTTAGCATTCCTGGGTCATGAACAAAAAAATGTCGGTGATTCTAATTTTGACCCAAAGATCAAGAACATACCGCATTCTCCAAGTAAGCTCAATCGCACATTTAAATACTGTCTAATCCCCTTAGGTCCCTGATTCTTCAGCAATTTGAAAGGGGATCAAGATGGATCTCATAAATACTTGACCTCAAATCCCATGGCTCTTAATGCATTTCTTCATTACAAGGGGTGTACATATTCAATCATTGTTACTATGAACCGTTTCCAATATAATTTACATGATCCTTCATACGATTTTTTCCACTCATCTTCATGTTGAGTCCAAACCACTTGGCACACTTTTGGGCTTATCTAGAAAATATATTCCTTATCCCTCACTGAAAGGGGAAATCAACTAAAAACATATACTAGGGAATGATCACTAAGGTCCCCAGTAGATTACCTTATGACCTTAATCAAGATTGTCTTCACAAGTTGACAACCATTCAACAACCCAACCCCCTCTAATTCATGATTTCGGTGACAACCGCTTCAAAATTTGATACAAACACCTCTTCACCCACACAATCCCTCTAGCTTCTTCTGACCATTTTTGAAATACCTCATGATGATTTATTAATTGTTGTCGAGTATTAGCATACCTTGAAATCCACCTCCAGCTCAATGTAAACCATACTTGACTCCTTAACAAAACATTAAAAAACTCTATGGTTTCTTCCTACATAAACTGGGTGATCCATAAGGATCCAAAATGACTCTACTTTATCAAATCAGCCCAACACGAAAAAGAAAAAAAATGATACACTGGATGATCTGTATTTTAAGTAATAGAACCGCCACCCTATGCAGGGTGGTAGTTACAGAACCACTACCCAACTAGGGTGGCAGGTCCTAGGACCACCGGTCTGCATAGGGCGGTACAGTCCATAGTTTCTCCTCAAACAAAAAACAAAAATCTGAAAACAAACAGCCTCTGAATTTGAAAGGTTGTTCATGTTTCCTTCTCCTCCATGACCTTTCCCATTCTCCAGTGCATGGGAGGACATGAGAAAGGCTATAAATGCATAGTTATGGAAAGAGAGCAAAGGGCATCCAAGCATGAATCAAAGTGAGTAAGAAGCTCTTAGTGTTGGAATTTTGTATTTGTAGAAGCAAGGAGTAATTGAGATCAGAGCAAGCAAGTAACTGGGAGGAAGTGTGAGATGTTATCTACTTATCTTTCTTAGTTATTGTAATTTTTGTACGTGTTATTATTGAATTGGCCAATAAAAGTGGGAAGAAAGAGAAATTTCCCTTCTTGACTAGTTTTCCCTCCTTTGGAGGTTTTCTAGGATAAAAGTTGTTGGTGTTTATGAGCTCTATATTCTTTCCCTTTTCTGTATAATTGTTGGATTCTAAGCACGAGTATAATTCATTCACTAGCTATCTCTGTTATTTTCTAATTGAAAGTAGAACATCAATGATTAATTTGTGATTTTGTGGATAATTCCAAAGTTGAAGAGTTTACATATCATTTTGGTATCAAAGCTAACAATTATCCAGGACTATGGTATCCATTCCTGGATTTGTATGACAAGTGACGAGATCTAAAGGTGAAGAGGCTTTACTTTGTGATCCATAAATTTTCTACAAAGAAGTGGAAACAGAGAATTTGGGGACAAATGAATGAAGAGAACTTGGTTCGTAAGAATCAAGATGCTAGAGACCATGATGGATAGGATGTTTACAAGGAAAGAAGAGCTTACTAATTTACAGAAGATAGATTTCTGTCAAACAAGACTCCCATGGACTCAGTGGTTCGGGGCTTAGCTGAAAATTTTTGCATAGGAAGGAGCCACCATGAGGAAATTTATGGGGAAGAGCATCAAGAAGAGACTTCTAACATGCAAGAGAAAAGGTAAAATCCAATCATACTCCTTTTAAAGTTGAAACAAAAGTTCAGATTAAAAGCTTTGAAGGACAAGTAGATGCAGAGTTGCTTGATAAATGGTTTAAAATAGTTAGAAGTCTACTTTAGCATCCATAATGTCACTAAGGCATTAGAGGATCACCTTTCCATGTCTCAAGATGGAGGGACATGCTCTAGTTTTGTGGGAAACCCATCTGGCCACTTGTGAAAATAAAAAGTGTCCTATTATGAAATCTTGGCAAGAATTTAAAGAACTACTTAGAGCTAACTTCTATCCTATTGGCCATAAGATTGAAAAAATGATTAAATGGCAGTATTTTAGACAAGGCAATGGTAAAATTGTGTAGGACTATACTACGGAGTTTCAGAGGAAATCCATGTTGCTTAACATGGACTTGGAGGATGAGGATATTCTGACCAAGTACTTGGGAGGACTTCACACTCACCTTCGAAGAAAATTCATCTCCACAAAACCCAAATATCTGAATGAAGCATGTGTGCATAGGCCATACTACATAGATGATGAAAAAGAAGCAAGGAGAAGTAGAGCCAAGGGTAAAGTAGTCAACAAATCAGGAGAAGAAAGAGTTTTGGAAAAACAAGTAACAAGGGTAAGTGGAAAGGAAAAGGTAAACAAGCTGCCACTACTTTGAATACTTGTAAAGATCCTAAGAATTTTTGCAAGAATTGTGATATCAATGGTCATACTGATGCTACATGTTAGAAGTTTCATCTGTAGTTACATCCGAAGAACCAAACTAAGGACTCAAAGAAGTCCATAACAACTGTGAAAATAGAAGGGGAGATGGAAATCGAAGATGACTCTAATGTAGATGAAAGGCTTGGATGCATGGCCACCAACATGGACAGCTAGGAAGAGGATATGAGTAGATTATTCCAGATCAAAATTCAGATCAAGAAAAACTAAGGTAAATGCTTTGGTTGATATTGTTTCTCAGTATAACTTGCTTTTTGAAGCAATTGTAAAGAATCTTGGTCTTGAGACTTACGAGCATCCACACCCTTATTCTTTGGGTTGGGTGAAGAAGGGTGTTAAAATTTGGGTAACAAGAAGATGTAAGGTCAAGTTTGGGATAAACTCCCAATATATTGATGTTTTTGAAGCTAACATTATCCCACTTAATGCTTTCGATGTTGTATTCGGGAGTCCTTACTTGTATGTTAGGGATGCTATATTTATGAGGAGGGGAAAACTAGTATAGATGGGTCAAGGATGGGATCAGCTACAACATCCAAGCACACTAGTGTAAGACACGGGTTACTATGGTAAGTGCTAACCAAGAAAAACAACTTATTCAGGGAAATCATAATTAGTTTTTGTTTACTTTTATTGAAGGTATAAACAAGATGGGGTAGAAGTTGCGGAGATTTCTAACCAGAGAAAGCATGATTTGGATAGTATTATTCAATCTTTTCATAGGAATTATTTTCAGGCTCATAGTGGATTACCACCAAAACGGGAAGTAGAGCATGATATTTTTCTATTGCCAGAGTCCCCTCTACCAAACATCAAGTTGTATAGGAAATCCTTGCTTGAGAGTACTGAAGTAAAGAAAAAACTCCAGAGAACTACTAGACCAAGGGGTAATACATCCGAGAACCTCACCATGTGGTTCACCTATTGTGATGGTGCCAAAGAAGGATGGTTCTTGGAGAATGTGCATCAACTACCGTGCTTTGAACAAGATCACCATAAAGAATAGATATCCAGTTCCCTGCATAGATGATCTCTTTGGACCAGCTTCAGCATGCCAAATTCTTCACAAAGTTGGATCTCAAGTCCGGTTTTCACTAAGTTAGGATGAAGGAGGAGGATATATGGAAGATTGCCTTCAAAACAAAACAGGGTTTGTATGAATGGTTAGTACTTCCTTTTGGATTATGCAATGCACCTGCTACATTTATGAGATTGATGATTGATGTATTGTGGGATTTCATAAATTCATGTTTCATTGTATATCTAGACGATATCTTGATTTTTAGTGCCACATGGGAAGAACATCTAACACATTTGCAACAAGTCTTGCAAGTTCTTAGGGAGAAATAGACTGCTTTGTAATATGAAGAAATGTGAATGTTCCAAACAATCACTTGTCTATCTTGGGAACATGTGGTTGGAGGAGGAGAGCTATGAGTGGATCCAAAGAAGGTGGAAGCCATCACTAATTGGCCAACACCAATAGGAGCCATAGATACTAGGATTTTTGTGGGAGCAGTATAGTACATGTGGAAGTTCATTCCGAGCTTCTCCATGATTGCAACACCACTACACATAGTGGCCACAAAGAGTAAGGGTTTTGACTGGGGTAAGGAACAAGACAAATCCTTTGAGTTATTGAAATAAAAGATTAGTCATGCTCCAGTACTTGCTCTTCCTAATTCACAGCAGATTTTTTGAAGTAGAGACAAATGCCAGTAATTATGCCATGGGCACAATGTTACTTCAAGGAGATAAACCCGTATGTTATCATTAGAAAATTTTACTTCAGCAGTTAAATGATATTTAGTATATGATAAGGAAATGTATGCACTAGTTCAGGAAATTAATAAATGGAAGCATTATTTTTGGGTAAAGAGACTATTGTGCACACTGACCACAAACCTCTCTATTATTTTCAAGCACAGTTTAAATTGCAGCAGGAAAGGCACTGCAAATGGATGGGGTTCCTTCATTAGTTCTATCTGGTGTTCAAATACAAGAAGGGTAGTATAAACATGGTGGCAGACATGTTTTTTTAGGTCACCCACATAGGATAAGTTTTCCTGTTTGGCCACTATCTCTCAGATCGATCCCTTCACGAAGGAAGCTTATGGAGAGGTATATGCTTAGGATAGAGAGTGTGGGGTGACATTTCAGTAGTTGTAGTCCCAAGGGACTGAAAGGACAGGGATTGAAGATTGTTATCTCAAGGATATGCTACTCTACTGATGGGGGAAGCTTTGCATGCCAAAAGAAGAAAGAATTCTATTAATGAGGGAAGCACATACCTCAAAGTAGTGGGAAATTTCGGTGTTGGTAAGACCCTATCCCACTTAAAAAGGTACGTGTATTAGCCCAATATGCAAGAAGAAGTATCAAATTTATACGTGGATGTAAACTTTTTTTTACCAACAAGCCTAAGACTAGGAAGGAAGGTTTGTATATGCCTTTGCCAGTACCTACTCGTATTGTGGGATGACATTTCTATGGATTTTGTAGGAGTATTACCTATGTCTAAACATGGCCATGAATATCTATATGTTGTTGTTGATAGATTCAGTAAGATGTATATTATTATGGCATGTAAAAAGACAGTAAAAGCACATGAGGTAGCAGATATTTTCTTTGCTAATGTATGGGTGCACTTTGGTTTTCCAAAATATATTATTTCTGACAGGGATTCCAGGTTCTTGGGGAAGTTTTTGGACTACTTTGTGGGACAAGATAGATACCAGGTTACAGAGGAGCACAACTTTCCATCCACAGAAAGATGGAAAAAATAGGTGGTAAACATGACTTTGGTACAGTTGATTAGAGGGTATAACAACAAATATCCAAGGACTTGGGATGAGTCCTTAGCCTATGTTCAGCATTCCTATAATTAGGTAGTACACACATCCACTATGAAGTCACTGTTTGAAGCATGCTTTGGATATCTACCTAAAAATACAATGGACATAGCAGTTGGGCAGTAGGATGAGGAGGAGACACGAGACATAGAGGTGACTAGAGTAAACAAATTCATTAAGAGGATCCGGAAAATTCATCTCAAAGTCAAAGAACAGCTAGAGAAATCTCAAGCCAAGTACAAAGCTATGCACAATCAACAAAGGAGGGAACATAAGCTTCATGTTGGAGATAGATTTTGGTTTTACTTGAGAAAGGAGAGACTATAAGGTCAAGCATGAAAAGGTCAAGCCATTACGATATGGACCCTTCACCATATTGGAGCAGGTTGGAGAAAATGCTTTTCGACTTGATTTTTTGTCATTTATGAGGATGTATTCTATAATAAATTGTGAGAACTTGTACATATATGATCCATCCATGCTAGATGAAGATAAAGGACTACAATTGCTACCTTCCATTGAGGATTGCATCTTAGACTCACAAGTCAAATTGGAGGAGGATTTAGTGCTGCAGCAGAAGGTTAGAGAGACTAGGATAGGTCCGCAGGAGTCTTGGCATATTGGACTGAGAGGAAAGACACCAAGGCAGGCCCGGTGGTACTCAAAGCAGTAAGTGAGGGGAATTATTTTCTCATATTCTCCCCCACTAAGCTTTTGTGGTACCAAAAGCCTCCTAAGCAAGGGAGGTGTGATCATCATGACTCTACTTCATCAAATCAGTTAGCACAAATAAGGAAAATAATACAAGGAGGTTTTGTATTTTTAGTAATAAGACCGCCGCTCTGTGCAGATCAGTGGTCATAAAACCATTGACCAGCTAGGGCGGTGGTCCTAAGACTTTCGGTCTACTTTGGGCAGCGGTCCTGTCTCTTTCGAATAGAAAAAACAAAAATATGAAATGAATAACCCAGAATTTGGAAGGTTGTTCGTGTCTCTTCTCCTCCACGAACTTTCCCATTCTCCAGTGCACGGGAGGACATGAGAAATGCTATAAATACATGTTTGTAGAAGAGAACATGATCATCGAAGCATGAAAGCAAGTGAGAAAGAAGTTCTTAGTGCTGGAATTGTGTTTTGTAGAAGAAAGGAGTGTTAAGACAGAGCAAGCAAGTATTTGGGAGGAAGTGTGAGATATTATCTACTTCTCTTTCATACTTATTGTAAATTCTATACTTGTTATTTTGAATTGGCCAATAAAAGTGGGAATAAATAGAAATTTCCCTTCTTGACTGGTTTTTCCTCCTCTTGAGGTTTTCAGGATAAAATTTGTTAGTGTTTATGAGCTTAAATTCTTCCCTTTTCCTACAATTGTGGATTCTAAGCATAATCATAATTTATTCACTAGCTATCTCTATCATTTTCTAATAGAAAGTAGAAAAACAATGTTTATTTTGTGATTCCATGGATGATTCCAAAGTTGAAGAGTTTATAGATCACCAGGAGGAAAAATACGACACGTGCAAGTAACAAAAAGACATGAAAAAAGCATTACAAGAAAACCTGATATGAACATGAATAAACAACACCAAAGTTATATGTGAACTAAGATGACAAAAAAATTCCTGTAATTACTCTATAATAAAGGTAAACAAAGTACAACACAATAACAAACTAAAATAATCAAAAGCATCATCACAATGTTGATGAACCGCAACAGTACAACACAATTTGTAATAAAGACATCTAATGACACGTTGAATGTGTTCCACATTACAGAATTAGACAGATATGATTTCCCACGAGTGATAGTTTAGCATGTGAGAGGATTGTTTCGTTCCGAAGAGTGGAGTGATTTTTGGAAACTCCAAAAGATACTCTTGTCGGATCCCATTAAAGTTTGATTTGTATTTGATTAAAATGTGAAATCCAAATGGGCTCAAATAAAATTTATATTGCGAAAGTGTAAATGCTTTCTTCCCACAAACATAGATATACACCATGGGAAAGAAAAATGATTAGAAAAATAAGATCTAGAATGATCATGAGGAGAGCCGTCAAAAGGTGAAATTATTGAACTATATTACATAGTTGCTGAAATTTGGTCAAAAATTATTTGAATGTTTTGATTTTGACAATTTTATACTATATTTTTGTATTTTGGAACAATTTTATATTATTTTTGTGTTTTTGAACAATTTTAAATATTTTTTTTGAATTTTGTGAAACATATTGAATGTTTTTTTTAAAAATTAAGCTCAGTAAAGGAGTGAACTACTTGAACGCAGGTGAAAACAATTGTAATCATTTCATTCCATTGGCAGAAATGTAGATGGTAAAGTGATATTATGTTTCACACCACTCGTGACTCCATGCAACTAGGAAGATGTGAGGGAGCATCACTAAGAGCCAAGACAAACGTGGTAACAAGGTGAATAGTGATATGAAAGTGAAGATGATGGATACAAAGACAAAAAGTGCATTAATGATCCATACGAGAAAAAATAACTCATCTCCAGTCAAGATTATCTGATCGATTCCAAGATGATTCCACTTTATAGTTTTTTACTAGACTTAGATCCATAAATGGGCTACTGATTGACAATATCTGGTTGAAGGAATTGTTGTCTATTTTAACATAAGTAACTTCTTGGGATGTTTTTTGATGAAATAATTTTGATTAATATTTATAAAGGATTTATTGGTTAATTATTTTTTTCCATTTTTAAAAGGGACCCCCTACATTTTGCCCCCTGCCACTAGAAAGAGACAAGGGCTTATCACTAAAGACAAAATGTAGGCAAGTAAGGACATATTCCTTTGTTCTTAATCTCATACTATTAGTGAGAAGTATGGGCTCATCACTGAAGACTGTGAAGGATGAAAGGTGTAATGATTTTATATATATATTTTTTAAAATTGATTTTTCCTTATATTTTAATAGTTTTCTTGTTGGGAATGAGCATTCTTCCCCCAAGTCTCAGCCTCAAGCACCTAGTAGAATGCAATGGTTCAACACCGTATACTGAAATGGGTGGTCAAAAAGGACCGGGTAAATCATTTTAAGCTTTATGTTAAAGAGATCTTATTTGAAAGGATGATTTTCCATTGGTTAGCTTCAAGACAAAATTATAGGTAAAAATATCTGAAATGGTAGAAATCATAATAGGGATGAGACACACAATTCCCAATAGGAATAAGGTTAACATGTGCCGTGATATGTGAATAATGCTAAGATATGATAATGGTATGATTAAGATATTTGTCAATAGATGAAATACTTAATAATGAACGGTTTGATATGGAGTTTTATTCTCTTTTTACACTTTTTAATTTTTAGGATTTTTTTAGGATGAGTATTTGAAATGGACTCATCAAGAAAGAGGTCCATGTTTATTAAATTTGAATGGTCATGACTTACAAGACTTGGGTGGACAAGATCCAAGTCAAGAGAGGGAATCAAAAGGTTTGATGGGTCCTGAAGTATGAGACTTGGGCAGACGGGATCCAAGTCAAAGGAGTGAAACAAATGATTTAATGAAAACTGAAGTATGAGACTTGGTTGGACAGGATCTAAGTCAAATGATGTGTGATTAGATAATTATTCGATGGGATCAGAAGAGCTATATGATGCTAGAAGATTATTGTTAATGCGAGGAATATATCGAGATTCATATTCATCCGTGAGTGTAAGAGTGAGAGGAAAGAAGAATTGATCTCTAGATGTATAGTCAAAGTTCCTTATAGGACGTAGATACAAGGATATATCTCTATATACGTTTCTCTAATTCCGTATAGAGTACATTGATCCATCATAGAATTTTATTCATCCCCACAATCCGTAAGAGTGCAAGGAAACAAGAATTGATCTCTATGATGAATAAAATGACTACACAACTTGTATCATCATTACC
Source organism: Taxus chinensis (assembly GCA_019776745.2). Taxonomy (NCBI): domain Eukaryota; kingdom Viridiplantae; phylum Streptophyta; class Pinopsida; order Cupressales; family Taxaceae; genus Taxus; species Taxus chinensis. Next base: position 1,046,831,233 of record CM034146.1, on the reverse strand, counting down.
CTATGATGCACTCTAATGCATAAAAAGGTTGTAAAAGGATATTCCTTAGTATACGTACCTCGTAGAGAGTAGTCGTATAGATTTGTTAACATGTAGGAATCATCATTGATGATATTCCTGCTAGATTGATCATGTGAGGTATAATAAACACAAAAGGTTACATTTTTGCAAGTGTCCAAATTTATTGTGGTTGTCTTTAGACAACAAGACTAGACATGTCGAGCATAGAAGCCATCGGTAAAATATGAGAATCAAGCTCGAAATTTCTTGATGATGAGCCCTCTTCTGTAGTTTATATAGTTATTTCAATGGTTGAAAGGGATTCTTGAAGCAAGTTCAAGCCCTCATTTGGTGTTAGAATTTTATTGTTTGAAACAGGTTCAATGTCTATTTGGACAAACAAAAGAAAATATGTAGAAGAGATATACTTTTTTGGAGGGAGAGATACTTGATCTTCATTGTGATCTCGTTGAATTTTAGTATGTACAAAATTTTGGACAATGCACAACTCTTTGCTAGAAACTGTGGAATTTAACGTGTCATCAGTTGCAAGAGCTTCATCGTCAATTAATTCTTGAAGATAATGACTAAGAGGTGTACAATGATCATTATATTGGCCTTCCATGTGATGGTATTCACAATATTCTGATGCATTATACCATGTAGGCTTTGGTTCCCCATTAGAAAATGGGCTCGTGGGTGGATATTCAATCATGTTATCACTTTTTTGTTGAAAGACACTAGATAAACTCTTTGTAAGAGGTGTAAACTTATGTTCAAATATGTGTGAAGTAACATCTATAATAGATGTTATGATGGATTTATAATCAATGTTGTTCGAGGATTCACCATGTTCGGGAATTTTTCCCTTTGTACCATGGTCTTTAACCACTATGTCTTCATTTTCAATGAGGTCTTGGATGTAAATATGAATTTGTTTGCATATGTCCATTTGATGACCATCAATGAGATGAAAATTACAATATGTGTTAGTTCTATACCTATCTACCTTATTTTTTCCTTCAGGTAAGGGTTATGTGATAGGGTAAGCGACCATATTGGCACTTGTCAACTATTGTAAGACACTTGAAAGAGATTCCCCCAAAGATGTATATTGTCATCATTTGTAGTCATGAGGAGGATTTTCTCTTCTTGGAATGGTGACAGATGATTTAGACTTAGTTTGTTTAGATTGGTTTTTCTAAAAGTTGTGCACGTTGTGAGTATCTGTGACACTATCATTGAAAATGTTACAAAATTGTAGTTGATGTACCTAGCTTTATCATGAAAAGTGTTAGGGTTGTTGTTAGTATTTTCATTGTGCCTATTATCTTTATGATGAGGCTTGATCAAGCCTTTACAAATGAGGTATTTTTTTATTTGAGTTCCCTTTTCAATAACTTCCTCAAATTTGTTGAGGAAATGCATCTACATGTGAAAGGAAAACTCCTCGTTAAGGTTTTGGATGAAGATGCTAACCATCTATTTTTCAAGGATTGAACATGAGAATAGGTTTGCAATTACCCACCATCATTGTAAGAAATGTGCAATGCTCTTATGTGGTCGTTGTCTGGAATTGCACAAATCCATCATTGGGATTTCATAATCAAGGTTGAAAGAGAAATGTTCAACGAAATTATCTGAGATATCCATGAAGGTAGTGATAGATCCCTTTGGAAGGTGTAAGAAGAATTCATTATAAACCACCTTTTGGCATGCCATGAATAATTCTTTGACATGCTCTCTAGGATCAGTTTTCCCTTATATTTATTAAATTTAGGTGTCTCTAAAGAGCATGGGAAGGGTATGTGTAAGATGTCCATGTTGAAAGGGTATGGACACAATTTATCAAAATTGAATTGTTTGTGTTGTTTTTGCATACCAAAAATTGTGCCCTTTATTATTTTTCACTCTTGAGAAAATGGTGAATTGGTTTGTGGGATAAATGATGAACTATCATTATTATGATTTTTGTTCTCTTTATCAGTATCAACATGATTTTTCAAGGTGCCAACACTTTTCTTCATGTGTTCGGTACCTTTGGTATCATTGTTAGTGATTTTAGAGGATAGGAGAGCCAATTGTTTCACCATTTCATTGTTTAATCGAGCAAGGCTTGGTTGGGATTAGGGAATAAATCACTAGTTTTACCTTGATTATCGACACTTTTTTTACTTGGTCCTACGTCTCATGTTTGTTTGACTTGAGTGGTGGACCCTTAGGGGATTTTTTTTGTCCTCATAGGGTTTTTATATCGTGCTCATTAAATCCTGAGAGAAATATTTCTCCCACTGCAAGGAGACGAAGCGGGAATTGGTATTTGTTTTGTCATAAATTGGAATATATGGAACAATTTTTAATTTGGTCTTCATCCTCTTATTATAAACTAAATTATAAAGGGTTTCATTCCTTCCATCGAAGGGGACTATAATCGCAATGTCATGTTCACACCATTATTTGAAAGAGGGGAGAAACAAGAAGATGTGTGATATAAAACTCAACACTTAGCAAATTGAATGCTAAGATGGAGGAGGGTAAAAGATGAGAGAGATTTTCCCTAGCAAAAAAGTGCTAAGAGGGAGGAGGAAAAAATATTGGAATGCTCAACTCTTAACAAAATGAGAGTTAAGAGAAAATGGACTAAAAGGGGCCAGATATGCTCTACTATTTAAAAGAAAAGAGACATAACAAGGTTAGTTATCAAACCTTAACAACATGAATGTGAAGAGAGAACAAAAGGTGTGAAAGGTTAATTCTTAACAAGATGAGTGTTAAGAGAAAAAAAAGGGGTGAAAGGCTAAATGTGCTCGAACTTAACAAAAATGAATGCTAAGGGAGAAGAGACTTAACAAGGTGAATGAGATCAACTCTTAAAAAAATGAGTAATAAGAATGATGAAAAGATGTGAAAAGTTTAACTCTTAAAAATATGAGTGTTAAGAGGAACGAAAAGGGTGACTTCGCAACACTTTACAAAATGAATAGTGTTAAGGTAGAAGAAGGGATTGAGATGTTAGATTAGAAGACTCTTAGAAAAATGAGTGCTAAGAAAGATGAAGAGGTTTGAAAGGCTTCATGATCCTTTAAAAATTGAATGTACAAAGAGGGAAGAGGTGATTTTTTTCAACTTGTGACAAAATGAAGGCTACAAGAGGAGACTTAGATACAATGAAAGATTCTTAACTCTTAACAAAAGTAGTGTTAAAGGAAGATACTCAGGAAATGTGAGGGAAATGCTCTATTCTTAACCAAATATCTATTAAGAGGGAAGATACTTAGAAAGACAATGAAGGATGCAAACTCTTAACAAGAGTGTGGTAAAAGAGGAGACACAAGAAAGAAATGAGAGAGCTTAAAGAACGAAAAAATGAATGTCAAAAAAAGAAGTGAAGAAATGAGATGAGAAGGTCTGAATCTCATGAAAGTGGAGATAAGAGACAAAGGGAATGTGATTGATGAAGGTCCTCAAGTTAGAAAAAAGTGAATTCTTTAAAAGAGAGGAATGAAAAAATGTCAAGAATGTAATAAAGTGAAAGTGAAGTATGAAAAATTAAGATGACAGAATGCTTAAAGTTCAACAAGATCATGTTAAACTTAAGACTCATGAAAATGAAATATCGAGGTGATCATGAGGGTTCTTGGCTATGATAAGTGAGAATCACAATGTCAAAAATTATATGAAAATTATGAAAGTGCTCAGGTGTGGATGCGGATCTCCACAACTCAAGACTCAGACTTGTTTGCAAAGTTGCAAGGTGGATGAAAGAGAAAACATGAATGACAAGAGTGAAACATAATTATCAACACGCAAGAAAAATGAAAAATAATGTAGTGAAATTTGTCCTCTACCTTAGATTAGCTTGCTCAAGGTGTGGATTTTTAGGTGGTTCTCTCAACTATGTGTGAGCAGTATATCCGAACAAGCACGATGTTATTTCTAGATATCGACTTTACTTTAGCCTATTTGAAAAAATGAGAAAATATCTTGCTCAAATAAATTACACTAGGGTCACCACTAAGAATATATGTGACTCTAATTTCACATGTGTGCTAGTCAGTTGGGACAAAAGGTACCCATTTTGTCAGCCATTTCCCTCAAATTTTTGACTACTTTGGGGTTCTTATGGTATTCCTCAAATGAGTTTAATGGCTTAAGTCAAAGCACTTCCCATAATTATAGTAGTTGAGAAATACCTTTTCAACCACACCTACAAATACAATGTGAATTTTTCATTTTTATCTTGTTTAAGGAGGTTCCCTACACATAAAGAATTAGTATTTTTCTTAGCTCATGATTAAGGAAACCTACAGTTAGTATTTTTGTTTTGGTCTTTGTAATATGATCTTGTAAACAAGTGTTAGTATTTTTCCCAAGGTGAACAAAGAGAAAACAATGAAAAATAAAAATTCACATTTTTGATTCTCAAGATCACTGGTAATAAGTGAATGATAGAAGAGCATATGTGTGAAGTGTTGCCACTCGCTTCACAGAAATGAAAAAAATGAAAATGAGATGCATGCAAAAACTACCACAAAATGGTAGTTATGTTGTGAAAATGATTAAACACGTACAAAATTTTCACAGTTAGTCTATTTTAGTGAAATTGATGAAAATAAATAAAGAAAGGTCCTAATTTAATTAATTAAAATAATTAATTAATGTTAAACAAACTAATTAATTAATGAAAAACCTAACTAGATTCGTTTAATCGAGTTAATTTAAAAGTAATAAAAAAATATTAAAAGGAACTAAAATAAGATAAGGGTAAGCTTAGGTTAATAATTAATAAATAAATAAAATAAAAACTAAACCATAATTAAAACTATATGCAAACCTAATTGTATAAGCATAAAGTTATAAACTAAAATGTAAACCTAAAAACCTATGCTTGTTGTTATGGTCCGGGTTTGGAAGTCTTGTATGCAGGTTTGGGAAAACAGAATGGCAGTGGCTGGGTAGATCTTTGAGCAGTGATGGAAAGGGGATTAGTGGCTCAAGACTCTTCAATGCAATAGGGGAAATATGGTTGACGGAATGGTGGTGGAGGGAAGAACAACAACACATGTGGGGATGAGGTGATTTCACAGGAGGTAAGAGATAGGGTGGGTCTACATAGAGCGGAGGGTTGTGATCAAGAGGGGAGCATGGGGTAGGTTAACTCAATGAGTGGTGGGAAATATAGGGCTTAGCGGGGCAGGTTGGGTAGCCTCGAACAAGGTTAGTAGGTATCTCGGTTAGTAATGAGGATGGGATTGGGTAGATAGAGTCTGAGGGGTGAGATCCACGCGGTATCGGAAGTGAGTGGCTTAGTGAGCTAGCTTGCCAAGATGGGAGATAGAGGTGGGTGGTGAGGTTATCTTGGTAGGGAGGGAGCAAGCTCGACCGAGATGGGGGCCAAACTGGGCATGGTAGGGGGAGGGGAGGGGAGTAGCTAGGGTTTAGCAGAGAGTAAGGTTGCTAAATGTATATTTAGCAAGGATTTGCTGAAACTTTTTCAAGGTGTTGAATTTTTGCATCGTTTTAGAGGGAATTTAGGGAGTGAGATGGGGTAGTTAGGGAAAGTTATAATGGATATTAATTGTAACTATAACTAAAACCACCTCTATATTTAGAGGAGAAACACCTATGTGTGCAATTTTTTTTATAGATTTGGTTCTTTTGTATTTTCTTCCAGATTTTATTATGTACGAATACAAAATCAGTAAAACAACAAAGAAACATTTTTTTAATTTTTAAATCTTATTTTTCTTCCCAAAAGACACATGCAAACAACTGTAAGAAGGTCACAAAAATAGCAAAACAACAAAAAAACATTGTTTTTAAAATTTGATTTTCTCCTTGCAACTGCTTCAAGAATGCAGTAGAACATACTTACATAAACATGAAAAAAAAACAAAAATAAAAATACCAAAACACCCCTGTAAAATCAATATGTTAACCAAATAAAAACTGCACTATGAAATAGCAACAAGTATGAAATCAAGAATAATAGTTGCAGTAGTTGGGCACAGAAAATCCAAGTAAAATGGAAAAAAAACAAAACACATATTCAAACCTTACTCTTAATTCTTCCTTGCAAACCTCAGTAAGATTTTAAAAGCTTTAATCTTGTGTAACCTTGTAGATTATGTATTTTGGATACTCTTTAAAGTGATATCCAAATGGGAATTTGACCATGTTATGAGAAAAAAATTGACTTGGATATAGCTTCCAATATGTAGATATTGGATAGTAAAATTGACAGAGTTTTCTTACAACAATCCAAGAGATTCAAGAGAATTTTAAAAGGGATAGACATGCTCTTTTATAGAGGCTTAGAGTGGTTAAATGCACATGCTAAAAATAGCACTTGAGGAAGGTTAAACAATTCAAATGAATTAATTCACATTTGAGGGGCTAAAATTATTTGGTTGTCAAAAGTTGCATCTGGAAAGATGGTTGTATGTGCAATTCAATTTCCCCCACCTTTTTATGATTTCAGAAGTGCAGTTGACCTGACTGGTGAAGTGGAGTCCAAGTGGAGTTGACTGGGAAGAGGAAGTAGAGTCCGGGTGGGGTCCAAAGTGAACCTAAGTGACAGTTGACTAGGAAAATAGGTGTATTTAATTATAATTAGATAACTAATTAATCCTTTATTTAATAAATAGTAATTAAGATAGCTAAGGTTTATTGGAGATTAATTTTATTAATCTCTAACAAGGTGAAATGATTAATTAATTGGATTAATCAATTATAAAGGGATATGAACTAGGATGTAATCTAGGATAAGATGGAAACAAGTGTGTAATTTTAGGGTGTCTACAACTAGTTTCATTCTAATCTGACTCCTAGAGGTCTCCTTTCTATAATAGTAAGTTGTGATAGGTCCTGTTTTTCTAAAAATAGTAAGTTTGAGAAACAGGAAAATTTCAGTATCCTTGTCACCTCTGGCAAGTTAAAAAAACACTAAAAACTGACAATTTTGGAAACTTACTAAAAATAGTCATCAAGAACATGACCTATTAAAAATCGAATGTGTTGGGATTAACTCAAATCACTCATATCCATTCATAACTCTTGTTTCACTACTTTCCAATGTCATAAAATTAAACTATTCAAGTCTAGAACCAATTTCCACTTTAACCACTGAATACCCCAATGTGGGTGGCAGTGATGTAACTCACATGAACCTAGAATATTTTAAGGAAAAAAGGTTGAATGAGCCTCGAGAACTTGTAAAGGAGAATATTTTATCAATTCGGATATATAGAGAAGGTGGTCACTCTCTATCATTTCAAAGAATTGAGCTAGTCCTAACTTGTGCACAACACTATGATCCTGATTCTATAACAATCTAGGCAAATAAAAATTTTCATTCTTGCATTCCTTACACTAAAAGTTATTTCTTAATTCTAGAAAATTCCTACCAGTAATAACATGGTTATCATCACCATGGATCTTTCTTCATATGAATGGGTGAGGACAAACTCATACTTATAGAAACTTGCAGTTGGATCATGGCTTAAACAATGAAGGAATCTCTCTCGAATCCCCAAGTATTTTTCTCAAAGTGAGTGTCATGAATCATACGCTAATGTTATTGTCCTACTAAATAGAAAGATGGGAGAGGAAACAACAAAAGACTTACAAGATTAGATGGTTCAATTCATTATGGTGGTTATGGAAGGAGATCAAATGGTGGACTTGGGGAAAATCATAATTAACAAACTTCATTGGCAATTCTTGCAGTTGTCCACCTTTAATAAGGTCACAATGAATTCATATCCAGTGTACGCCCTCACTTTAATAAGGCCTTTCTAATGTCTCTTCACTTAATCTAATGTGCCATAGAATTCACCTACCTATGATAAATATCCACAACTCACACATCGGGAGAGTAACTCTGACTATTTTAGGGTAAATGATGTATTCACCATGTACATCATAAGGTTAATTAAAGGATATCTCGAGAAGAGAATGTCATCCTAGGTAATTGCATTGATTGATAAGTATGGAAGTCACTCCATCCAATTTTCCACCTTCACCTACATAAGGGTTAGAGGATTGTATCTTGCTCCTCATAGGCTACCAAGGTACCCAAGTGATAATATCATCATGTTTGAGTTATACAGAAAATTTTCCCGTTTCCATACCAAGTGTAAGAAAGATAATAAGAAAGGTGTGTCATTTCATCTCTCTAAGAATATAAACATGCAAGAATATCATGGATGTGAAAAACATTGAAACATCCTTCATTGATATCAATTTTTATTCCTACATATCTAGGTCTGATTTTTATTTTAGGAAGAACAGAAGGACTTTCATCTTACCAAGATTGCATCATATTTCACAAATTGAGGATTATTAGATCAACTGCACAGATGACTTCAGGTCAAGAAAGAAGATTATATGATAATGAAAGGGAATCAAATGAGAGACTTCAATTTTGAATGGTTTGTGGATGGAATACAAGATGATGGGTTAAACATTTTTTATCCTAAATATCAAGCAGTGTAATATCCCCTCTTCCTCCCACTCTATAGAACATTTAAGAGTCAAGTGATATCATAGAAATTACGATGACAATCATTCAAAGGTCAAATGATTGGCTCAAATGAAAGAGGGCTTATTTCATTGATTCCCGTGGTATTGTGTCTCTGTCTAAGAAAGTGCCTCACACTTCTTCTCTCAAGGCATCTAAGAAAGCCACTGGATCTACTCATTCAAAGGAGTTTTCCAAGATAAATTTTGTGGAAAATGAGGTGATAAGACCAAATTAAGTCTTATCCATTACACAAAATACCATTATTCCTTCTCTTATACAATGGATTTAGATGTAGTCTTAAGAACTGGATATATTATTTAAGATTAAATGTAGAATATATTAGATCTATCTTTGAAAATTCCATTACAGTCTAAATATTTTCATTTCCTAATATTTCTTATAAGTTGGAGTGCAGTATTGTGTATGAACAGGTCATTTAATCTCTTGAATGTATTGCTGAAAGTTTAATAATCACATAGCTAAGATCACATGACTCAAAAATATCAAAACACTCATAAATATAGGAGCACAATACTCACAAATCTAAGAGCACAAGAATCACAAAGAGCATAGGACTCATAATACATAGAGCACAGGACTCGTAAAACTAGCGCATGACTCACAAAACTAGCGCAAGAATCACAGAATCAGGACACAACTTACTATAACTAAAATTTCACAACTCCAAATGTGATTCAGAGAGATGTTTTGTTCCTCTTATTATTGTGGGGAAAAACCTCTCTCTTTTTTTACACAACAATAATATTTTTGAAGACATAAACATTTGAAGAAAAAGGTTTTTAAGCGCAGTACTAGCAGAACCAACACAAGAATCCCTTTAACTAAAATTACAAGGATCCAAAATGAGAATATGAGAGGTTTATTTTCCTCTTATTTCTAGGAGGAAAAAACTCTCTCCTTTTTTACACAACAATAATGGTTTTTTAATATATCAACATTTGAAGAAAAAGGTTTTTAAGCGCAGTGCTAGGAGAACCAACACAAGAATCCCTCTAACTAAAATTGTAAAAATCCATATGGGAATTTGAGAGATATTTTTTTCCTTGTATTTATAGGAGAAAAACATCTCTCTATTTTTTACACAACAATAATTATTTGGAATATATCATCATTTGAAGCAGAAGGTTTTCAAGTGCAAGACTCACACATGCAGCATCGAATTCGCTCTAACTAAAGTTGAAGATCTCCAACTGAGAATTTGAGAGAGGTTTTTGTTCCTCTTATTGTTAGAAGGAAAAAACATCTCTCCGTTTTTACATAGCAATAATAATTGAGGAGATATATTCATTTGAAGTTTCAGCAGAATAAGGTTGAATAAAAGTAAAGAAGATAAAAAAATACATGTTCAGTAAAACTATGATATCTCCCTCATTTCTCAACAAAAATTAGAATTTCAAGATGTTTTAGAAATATTACAACAAGGATCATCAAACCCAAAAAAAATTGAAAATAATATTCAAATTGAATTCATAGTAATGATCAGAAAATCAAGGATGGGAATATGACAGGACAATTGTCCTGTTGAAAGATTCAATCATGCAAGATTAGACTTGGCAATTGGAAAGAAGTAGTTAACTACATGTGGAAGAGATAATTTGATGTAGAGTTGTAATATTTGATTAATTATCTTCCATGATTGTCTCCTTATCAAGTGGAAGAAGTATTTTAGTGCAAGTGAAAGAATGTGTTCAATCTAAAGTTGTTTGAATAAATCTCTTCCACGTTTTTCTCCTTGTCAAGTGGAAGAAGAAGTAGTTAAATCTAGAGTTTTATTGTTTGGATAAATTTTTTACGCATTTATCTCATTATAAAGTGGAAGATGAAGTCAATTATTTCCCAAGATTATAGGTAGGTAGTTCTATAATCTTGGAGTATTGGCCAAGTGATGAATTATAAATATCTCTCCAAATTACTCGTTGTGGAAATGGTAAGAGACGGATGATTTTTGTAACATCATTTTTTATTAATAAAATCCACAGTTCAAATTTCTTAACAGCAGCTTATTTTTAGTTTTGTACACCCAATTCTAAGGGAAGAGCAAGGGCCCACTCTTACCCAAGGAGGAGGATGGTTTTCTTTAGAATAAATCATTATTGTTTTACTTAGTTTGTTTAAATTTGCTCTATTTGTTTTACTTTTCTTTTTTTGTGAAGCTTCATTTTTATTTGTTTTTATTTATTCATTTCACTTTGATAGATCATATTTTTTTCTTTTATTTATTTCAGTTTGTTAGATTAGATTCATTTTTCAGTTATTGGATTTTCTTTCAAACATTTTCAATTCTAGATAAAATTACTGTAAGATCATTGTTTCCTTTATCCCCTTTTGTAGATAGCTTTGGAAACCACTTGGTTTTGACATTCTTTGTGATTAAATGATGAGGACTGTAATGACCCTCATCATGAGGTACCTGAGTGATAAGATCATCATGTTTGATTTATACAAATAGTTGTCACATGTCCATACCAAGTGGAAGAGAGATAATAAGAAAGGTGTGTCCTTTCATATCTTTATAGGAATCTACACATGCAAGAATGTTGCAGATGTGAAAAAAATTAAAACATCCTTCATTGATCTCAATTTGTATTCCTACATAGCTTGGTCTAATTTTTATATTAGGAAGAACCCAAAGACTTTCATCTTACCAAGATTTCATCATATTCCAAAAATTGATGATTATTAGATCAACTACACAGATGACTTCAAGGTCAGGAAATGGGATTATGGGTAAGTGCACGAAGTTGGTGGAAAATTCCGTCGACATAAAAACCTAAAATTTAGGAACCACGATTACAGTTCCTGAATTTTGGGTTTGGCAATAACCGAACCTAAAACTGCGATTGCAGTTTAGAACCGTGAGTGTAGTTATAAACCGCGATCATGGTTTAGAACTGTGAGTGCAGTTATAAACTGCGATTGTGGAACTTTGAGACAAAATTGCTCATCGGACTTCTAGATTGTGATAGATTCAACCATGCTACCAAGGCAAGGAGGTAAGCCCCCTATTTTAATCTTTTTTTTTTGCATTTTAGGTTATTTTTTTACATTTTCATGGGTTTTTTGAAATATTTGTTTATGTATACAATTTTCTTGTTTTTTCAGTTGGTTGAAAAGCTTGAAATCGTGTAAACCGTTAAAACATTTGTCAAAACCCTCAGAACATTCCTCAAAACCCTCCTCCAAACATAGATCTACCTCCTGTGGCTCCTTCTATCCCCACTAAACCAACAGGAACACAAGATAATTTCGTTGGAAGAATTTGAGAAAATAAAATTGTCATTGAGAACCTTATTCAGACTATAAGACAAAATCATGCCACAAATCCATCCCGCATGACTTTAGCCAACACATTGCAAACATTGATTGGCGAAGTCGACTTCACAACCAACCAAATACATAGATGGAATACCTTTAGAGGTGATTTTAGGTGGTGGTATGTGGATAAATTATCCCATGCAGCCATAAAAGACAAAAATTGGAAAAGACCTCATTTGTGCATTATTTACCAACCCGAGAACCAATTCCCACCCTGCAGCTACTTGCAAATGGTTCCCAATCCATTGGTGCCACAATGACCAAATCAAAAACATTTTTTGGGATCGATGGTGGATGGTTTTTGATTATCCACCATGCAACAAAAATGAGGTTCCTATCTATTTTTTGAAGAAATTATATTGCGAGTTCGTGCTTAATGAGGTCCTGAATTATTTTTACTTTTTTGTATTTTTTGGTCGAGGAGGTGGCTCTGCACAGAGTAGACCTAGTGCACGCATAGGTCAACCAAAGATCCCCCATGCCCCAAAACCCCCACTGCCTTCATTTATCCCTCCTACAGTGAAGGAGGTTGTGGAGATTGACACACTGCATGCATTGAGGGAGCTCAATGACACTCTGACCCAACATAGTGACCAGATTGCATCTGGTGATGTTGGTGGAGGTGCCAGTTCTAGCGCACCACACCACTGTTGATCATGTGGTGTTGTATGCACTGCGGGTGAGACATCATTTTCTGGTTCACATTTTTTATTTTCTATAGATGAGATGTTGGGGGATGTTTTTTGGGACTGGTGCCACTGATATTAGTCTTTCAGAGGTAAATTTCAAATAAATATAAAACAATAGTTTAATTCATGTTTGATATTTTAATATATATGTATTTGATTTTACATCATGTACATACATGTAAAAAAATAATTTTTTATTTTATTTTAAATAGCAAGAGTCGGTGAAGGAAACATCCGGCGTCGACATGCTAGCTACTGCAGCTAGGTGTGTTTCAAACGTAAGTTTCAAGTTATACAAACTTACATTTTTAATTTCATTTGATTGCACTAGATTATTATTATAATGTTTCACGTGTATGTTATACATATTAATATGTTTGTCTTTTATACACAGGAGCCTGACAGGTCATCATTTGCTCTGAGAACTAAGGATACTGGCACGCCTCACATGATTTTTATGCAGGTTAGTTTCTATTTACACTTTATTTCTAATTGTGGAAGTTCACATGGATTACATGTTTTGGACCTCTGTTATGTGGTGCAGTCATGTAGATTTTAATATTGATTTGTACATGTTTTTTGTATAGCTTATGACTGCCAGAGAGACTCCTCCATATATGCAGACTATGGAGGTTGCTGTAGATACTGCCATAACATTTGCAGATCCACTAACTGAGGTACAATTTTTCAAATTTGTTAAATTTTGGAGGTTCATTATTTCTTATTACTTAAATCTATAATATCAAATTTTATATGTATGTGAAATATTTAATTTGAAAATTAATTATTTGTATGTAGCTTACCCCTAGTGAGTCTACTGTTGTCCCTGCGATGCATCAACGACAAATTGATAGGGATCATGACATTGCGGTAAGATTTCACATGCATTTTAACCAAATTGTACAATTTTCTAAATTTTGAATGTATTTTAAAATTTTGGATATTAAAAACTTGTTGTTTATGAATGTGCAAGTTAGGTTGCAGCTTAGAGACGCCTAGGATTACACGGATGAAATCCGTAGTGGCATCTCCCTCCACTACATCCCCAGGTCGTGGATGTGCTACTTCTAGTAGAGCGAAGAGAGGGAAGATGTTTCATGAGCAGATTCATAGTCCTCCTGGATGTACATAGATATATATATATGGGCCATCTGGTCCTAGTGAACATGTTTCTTCATATAGTCCATTGTATATATATAGCCTTTTGCGACCGCATGTGGTCCTATATATATGACACACTTAGTTCGAGATGTACACATGTTATGAACTTACATATTTTCATAGACGTGCGTCTGGAGCACACTTTGTTTGATTCTTATATATCCATGTGTGTTGGTTTTCATAATGATATTACTTCTATATGTTTGATTCAATTTCATTGCATGTATGATATCCTTCTATGTTTTTTTTCATAACCATTTATTAATTCTAGATATGTATGTTTGATTTAAAATTGAAAAACCATGTCCCGGAGCACTACATGGTACAATTGTTAAGCAAACCTATTCCATTAAGCAAAACCATGCTAGGTGAACTACAAAAGGGCAATACGTAATTACTTTTTTTTTATTTTAAAGCTAACACTCATTTGTTGCATATCAATTAATGAGAATATTGATAGAAATAAGCGAGGTAGAGTTCATCTTGAACTATATGAATATAACGTTACTTATGGTGCAACATTGCATGGTACAATTGTTAAGAAATAAAGGGAAGCATTTACATTATTTTAGAGAAATTAAGGGAATCAATAGATGTACACACCTTATCTCTTTATAATTTGTTGTTATATGCCAATCAACTAAGAAGTTAAACATTCAATTTGATTATCATTTAAAGAAGATTCACTTCTCTCTTTCATTTTCATTATTTGTCTCTTTCTTCTTGGACCTACCATCCTCTCTTTCCTTTTATTTACTTGTATGTATTCAAGAATTCTTTCTTTCTCCTTCTTATTTTGCCATTGTTCACTCTTTTTTCTCTTGACTTGTCTCTTGTTGCTTTGAATATCCTATCATAAATATTTCCTCAAGCCTTTGTATTTCCTCATGTAAAACAAGTATTCACTCTCTCCTTCACTTTCTTCATTTATTGATCACAGCCATTACATGCTTGCCTCAAACTGAAATTTAAACTTTTCTCACCACTTTCCTCTTGTTTCCCATTTCACATTGAATGAGTACCTATTTATTCTCCAAGCATTTCATTTTGCATTTCCTTTCTCCTCCATTATTCTTCTTTCATGCTATGTTCTCCATTATGAGAATTATTTTCTCTTCTTCATGTTTCTCATGCATGGAAACTATTTTCCTGTTATTCCTTCATAGGCTCTCACTTATTTGTTTCCTTCACTTCTTTTAGCATGCTTCATAAGTGACTTGATTGGCCACTTCGCTCTCCTTCTAAAATTCCATCCAAATATGCAAAATTGAAGCTACTTGCCTTAGAATTTTATTGATAATATTATTCATATGTTCACATCCTCACCATACTATTAGAAACAATGAATAAATACATTTCATTCCTTTAACATGACTTACCTTTACTCGCCACTTTTCACTAGTTTTTGTTTCACTAGCAATTATGGCTCATTTAATTTCAACTCCATTTAGTATTCTTGACCTATATTCAAATACTTAATCCACTATTAGAATAACAAGGGAATGATTTATTCTTGTGAATATTCAAATCATTATAATTAGGGTATTAGATACCCATTAAGGGATGAAAAGTATGTAAAAAGTTTCAAGGTAGCCAAGAGCATGACCATATTACAATGCAAACATAATGAGCATGTAAGAACATAGCTAGGGCAGCAGAGGATGGAGAGAGATCACCACAACAAAAAAGCTCAAGAGAGAAAAGCAAGGAAAGTGATGAAGCACCTAAGAGGACAGAGGAAAGTCCAAAGAGAACAAGAGAGATGGAAGGTAAACAAGTGACATTGAATGTTTTGAGTCCTAGGAAATGAACAGAGGCAAGGAGTGAGAAGTCATGCATCAAGACGTCGTGGCACCAAACTGACTACGCTGAAACATTTGGGTGGTAGGTGAACACTAGATGAGGTGGTGTTTTGGTGCATGACAAAGTTGTTTCTTCTGGGCTACTTCGTTCGGGCATAGTCCCTTAAGAGCCCTGAGACCAAAATGTCGTTCAAATTTGACGGCTGACTACTCGGACTCCGTGGCACCTAGAGACATCTCGTCTGATCCAACACCTTGGTGTAGGGACCCTCTACAATAGTATCTCTTAGTTTTTTCCTTCCCAGATTGGTGCTCTCGCTTCCATATTGTTTGCAAACATGTGAAATAGTGCAATTTGAGCCAGTGTAAGGTTGTCAAATGCTATATTTTGCAAACGGTGGGTCATGGCACCAAAACGAATGCAATGACACGTCTGAGTGGCTAGGTGAATGCTAGAGGAGGCATTTTTTTTGGTGTGTGACAAGGTCGTTGCTTCCGGGCTACTTCGTTCGGGCATAGTCCCTTAAGAGCCCTAAGACCAAAATATCGTTCAACTTCGACGAGTGACTACTCAGACTCTGTGGCACCTAGAGACATCTCATCTGATATAACACCTCAGTGTAGGGACCCTCTACAATATTCTCTCTCGATTTTTTCCTTCCCAGATCAGTGCTCTCGCTGCCCTATTGTTTGCAAACGCGTGAAATAGTGTAGTTTAAGCCAGTGTAAGGTTGTTAAACACTATATTTTGAAAAGGGTGGGTCATGGTACTAAACCAACTACGTAAAAACATCTGGGTGGCTAGGTGAACACTAGAGGAGGTGGTTTTTTGGTGCATGACAAGGTCGTTGCTTTTGGGCTACTTCGTTTGGGCAGAGCCATGAGACCAAAATATTGTTCAACTTCGACGGGTGACTACTCGAACTCTGTGGCACCTAGAGATGTCTCATCTAATCTAAAACCTCAGTGTATGGACCCTATACAATAGCCTCTCTTGTTTTTTTCCTTCCCAGATCGGTGCTCTCGCTGCCCTATTGTTTGCAAACACGTGAAATAGTGCAGTTTGAGCTAGTGTAAGGTTGTCAAATGTTGTATTTTGCAAACGATGGGTTGTGGCACCAAACCAACTATGTCGACACATTCGAGTGGCTAGGT
Organism: Taxus chinensis; assembly: GCA_019776745.2. Classification (NCBI taxonomy): domain Eukaryota; kingdom Viridiplantae; phylum Streptophyta; class Pinopsida; order Cupressales; family Taxaceae; genus Taxus; species Taxus chinensis. The sequence goes on along the minus strand of CM034146.1, from coordinate 1,046,814,566 downwards.
GAATGCTAGAGGAGGTGGTTTTTTGGTGCGTGACAAGGTTGTTACTTCCAGGCTACTTCGTTCGGGCGTAGTCCCTTAAGAGCCCTGAGACCAAAATATCGTTCAACTTCGATGGGTGACTACTCAGACTCTGTGACACCTAGAGATGTCTCATCTAATCCACCAACTTGGTATATGGACCCTCTACAATAGCCTCTCTCACTTTTTTCCTTCCCAGATCGGTGCTCTTTCTGTCCTATTGTTTGCAAATGCGTGAAATAGTGTAGTTTGAGCCAGTGTAAGGTTGTCAAACGCTATATTTTACAAACGATGGGTCGTGGCACCGAACCGACTGCACTGACATGTCTGGGTGGCTAGGTGAACACTAGAGGAGGTGGTTTTTTGGTCCACAACAAGGTCGTTCCTTCTCGGCTACTTCATTCGGGCGTAGTCCTTTAAGAGCCCTGAGACCAAAATATCGTTCAACTTCAACAGGTGACTACTCGGACTTCGTGGCATCTAGAGACATCTCGTCTAATATAAAACCTCAGTGTAGGGACCCTCTACAATATACTCTCTCAGTTTTTTCCTTCCCAGATCGGTGCTCTCGCTGCCCTATTGTTTGCAAATGTGCAAAATAGTGCAGTTTGAGCCAGTGTAAGGTTGTCAAACTCTATATTTTACAAATGGTCGGTTGTGGCATCGAAATGAATGTGCTGAAACATCTGGGTGGCCAGGTGAATTCTAGATGAGGTGGTGTTTTTGTGCACGACAAGGTTGTTGCTTCTGAGATACTTCGTTCGGGCGTAGTCCCTTAAGAGCCCTGAGACCAAAATATCGTTCAACTTCGACAGGTGACTACTCGGACTCCGTAACACCTAGAGATGTCTTGTTTGATCCAACACCTCAGCGTAGGTACCCTCTACAATAGTATCTCTTAGTTTTTTCCTTCCCATATCGATGCTCTCGCTGCCCTATTGTTTGTAAAAGTGTGAAATAGTGTAGTTTTAGCTAGTGTAAGGTTGTCAAACGCTATATTTTGCAAACGGTGGGTTGTGGCACTGAACTGAATGCTCCAAAACATTTGCGTGGCTAGGTGAATGCTAGAGGAGGTAGTGTTTTTGTGTGCGACAAGGTCGTTGCTTCCGGACTACTTCGTTTGGGCGTAGTCCCTTAAGAGCCCTGAGACCAAAATATCGTTCAACTTCAACGAGTGACTACTCGGACTCCGTGGAACCTAGAGACATCTCATCTAATCCAACACCTTGGCATAGGGACCCTCTATAATAGCCTCTCTCAGATTTTCATTTCCCAGATCAATACTCTCACTGCCCTATTATTTGCAAACGTGTGAAATAGTGTAGTTTGAGCCAGTGTAAGGTTGTCAAACGCTATATTTTGCAAATGGTGGGTCATGGCACTAAAATGACTATGCCGACATGTCCAGGTGGTCAGGTGAACACTAGAGGAGGTGTTTTTTTGGTGCACAAAAAGGTCATTGCTTCTAGGCTACTTCATTCGGGTGTAGTCCCTTAAGAGCCCTGAGACCAAACTATTGTTCAACTTCGATGGGTGACTACTCAAACTCTATGGCACCTAGAGACGTCTCATCTGATCTGAAACCTCGGCGTAGGGACCCTCTACAATAGCCTCTCTCATTTTTTTCCTTCCCATATCGGTGCTCTAGCTGCCCTATTGTTTGCAAATGCGTGAAATAGTGCAGTTTGAGCCAGTGTAAGGTTGTCAAATGCCATATTTTACAAACGGTAGGTCGTGACACCAAACCGATTGTGCACACATGTAGGTATGGTCTTATAAACACTTGGGGAGGAGTCATTTTGGTTCTCTAAACACCAGGTGCTTCTGGGATACCTCCTCCAGAGCCAAGAACCCCCTCCATAGGTACATAAATCGTTGTTAATTGCTTCTCTTTTCTTGTAAAACAATGAAAGCTTCTCTTAGCTTCGAGAATTTAAATTTCTCTATGAACACTGCCAACCACGTGAAGGTTGAAGATTTTTTGGCACCACTAACTTGAACATAAAAGTGTTAGTCAAAGAAATTTAAGTTTCAAATCAAAACCATACTAGATATATACAAAATACACAAATTTAAAATAAAATATATGAACTTAAATCTATCTAACTAACAAATTTATATATATCAAAGAAATTATATATATCAGACATGAGCATTGTAAATTCATTCTAATGAACCATCAGGATCGGATCTACTCTGAATAGCAGACAAGATTGCTTCATGATCTGACTCTCGAACCTTCCAAATAATCTTGTTATTAGGTCTTCCTTGATATCTATACAACTGAATAAGCTAGAACTAGATGCGAATATAAGAGTATTTTCCTGTGTGTCTCAAAGTCTTCAAACACCCAAACAGAGGATTTTTTAATGGATACCATCGAATCCAAGTTCCAGTAACTACCACTGACCCTGTAGGATACTCAATATCTTCGCCATCTATAATAGGAGAAGTCAACTTCTTTCTTTCATCGATGTAACAACATAAGAAATAGTCTATTCCTTCTTCATTGTCTTCTGTCGCAATAACTGCAAACACATGTCCTACAAAAAAACAAACGTTGAACAAATCAAATTTAAATTACATATTAAAATTTAAATGGACATAACTCAATACAAAAATTAAATAAATAACCATAAATACCTTGTCACACAAAAATTGAAATTTCGTCAAAGTCCTTGGATGTTGCAACTTCATTTGCAGAAACAAATCATAATGCTTATGGAGGTTGATAACTAGAAAGTGGAGTTAGAGGCCTACAAATCCATCCATCCACCCATTCTTGTGAATCACACTCAGCAGTGACAAATTTGATACAAGATGCACAAAAACATGTCAAATTTCTTGTCCATAAGGCCCACAAAGTAGCATCTAAGCTACAAAATGAGTGCATGTCACTAGACTCAGTGAGTGTTATACAATCCTCATAGTTAGCAATTTGTTGTTCCTCTATCAACCAAAAATATCTACGAACTATGGAATTTTCTTGAGAACCTCGGGCCACGTTGTCAATACACCATTCCACTATGCTCTTTACATCTTTTTATTTAGCACCATCTTTGTAATTCAACTCTTCTCTTTTAAGAGCTCTTTTCACACATACCCCTACACCGTCATGCTCTCCTTTTCCATGTCCAGCCTCAGTGAAACTCCAAATATGTTGCACACCCATCTTGACATGCATTCTTCTCATCCAATAAAATATTCGTGCATTCTTAAACTGAGACATGCAATTATCTGACCATATATAATGTTGTTTGAAGTGGATGTCCCTATCAAACATGTTTCCATAAAATAACTGGAAACACCCTTGCACAAATTCAGTAGAATGAGTATGATCATCGCTGATATAAAAGTGGTACTCTCTTAAAAAAAATTGATCATTCTCTATACTATCAAGAGAATGTAGAAATGCTATATGCACAAAAATGGCAACTTGTACTGAGTTGTAATATTGCGATTGAACCTCCATTTGTGGTTGCAATGTGTAATTCTCTTTAAAATCGACCACTGAAAAAATAGTACCAATATGAAATGTGTCCTTGCATATCTTGAACTGTTCATCCAACCATCGAGCTCTATGTGTATGCCTAGCATACTCATAAACAACTTCATCCTTAAATTTTCTTAAAAATTGGAAAACAGACATTTATTCTGTAACTAGCTCACACTGTTTAGACTCTTTTCCATCTTTCAAATGGTAAGCAACTAATTTATATTTATCAAACTCAACTAAATTATGTCCTATTGTACCTTCAATTTTCTCATGGATGTAACTTTCCAATTTATGTAATCCGCCACATGTACTACAACTTCCATCTAAATAATCCTGATTATAAAAAATTGTCCAACTTCTTTTTCACAAAATATAGTAAGAAAGAAATCCCTGGAATATATTGGTGGAACTTGAACACCACATTCCAATAACATAGTTTCAGAATGAAAAATAGAACGAAGATGTAAAAATTTAGCATAATGCATCGCAAATTCAACATGTTGCCTACAACAAAAAGTGGTGCGAGTGTGGTTGATTTTCACATAGAATGGTTTCAACATTTCAAAAAAATGTTGACTAATTTTAATTTCTAGATTCTCTTGTTCAAACTGACAAAAAAATTGAGTTTGAGTCATATCTAAGAAATGCTTTGGATGTGGTTCACGATTAGTAGAACCAACTCTCCGTTTTATAACATCTCTTGTATTAGGTGAAACTCTAGTGTTATCATGCCAAAATTGAATAACAACTTCTCTTATAACATCATAATTTTTTTTGTCCTTACGTGGTGCTCTAGCAGAAAATGCCCAAAAATTGGCGTTATTGAGTGATTGAAGGATATTACGTCTTTCAATTGCTTTCATTAGAGTTTTTTGATTAACTTGCAACATTCGGCTTGTTTGCGTAATAAAATGTTGTTTTTTTATTGATTCACTTACAACACTAGTAGCAAGTACACGACACACAATATTACTATCCCTAGTGCTTCTCTTGACACCAACAGTGTGATATGCATCATGGAGGTTTTCAACAATTTTAGAGGTTTGACCACGTATATTAGATGTTGTCAATCCTAAGGTGTTTAATGTAGGTCTCATTTTAATCAATTTCATCAAACTAACCAACAAATGACATCTTTGGGAATCATTTAAAATTTCAAAATGATTATCCTAAATTTCAGTGGCTTTTCTTTTGATTTGTCGTTTAGAAAGTTTGTCAGACATTGGTTTCAAAAAAAATTCATCAATTTCAATAAAAAAATTAGGTTTCTTACGTAAAATCCTAGGAGGTGTTTTTGTCAAATTTTTCCTGTCTACATTTTCAACATGAATTTCATTATCTCCTTCAATTTCAACATTTGCTACATCATGAGTACTTAATTCTTCTTCAACATTGATGGTAAAAAAATCTTCATCACGAGTATTTAATTCAACTTCAACATTAACAGTAGAAACATTACTTGGTTCTTCATTGCTTACAATAGTTGGGGTTGAAGATGAACCTTTTCTTGATTCACGAAGATTCCGCATTCGCTTAGCATTTTGAATTTTGTTGGTCTCTAATTTGTTTGGTGTTTTTTTACTTAATGACTTCCTTTTTTGACTTCGTTTCTTGTCTCTCATGTTGTTTTTCTTCCGGTGATAAGAAAAATGTGCAGAAAAAGATAGAATTTCACAGTAATTCATATGGTAAGGTCAGAGAGTAAAAATCACATGGTAATTCAAACATTGGGATGTGTGTAAATATGATTTATGAACCGCGAGCGTGATTTATAAACTGGGATCATGGTTTCTAAAGTGTGCTCGCGGTTTGTGCTAAAAAAACCACGATCATGCTTTATAAACCATGATCGCGGATCTATCTGCCGACTCTAAGCCTCGGGAAATCTTTGTTTTTGCCCAACCAAAGCTATGAAAGGTCATTATGAAGTGTAAAAGGTCAAAAAACTTCAAATTTTCTCTTCCAAAGACTTGAACCATGCTAAAAAAATGAAAAAATTTCACAAAAATAGTGTCATCGCGTAGGGGATAATGTTAGCTTAGTAGAAATATTGATTTTAAAGTGAATAGAATAAGATAAATATCATTTTATAATTTTTAATTAACAATAGGTTTTTAAGACATATTTTCCCGTGAATGTTCATGTCTACGTTTAAGACTGTAAATTTTGTTTCACTTATCAAAATGCAATAAAACTTATACCATCCCAAGTGTGGACAAATTCTATACATGTTAAAAAAATAAAATTATTTCGATATTTTTTGATATAGTTATGGTGGGAAAACGGAAAGCACTCCGTTTTCTAAATATTTTCAGACCACTTTCACAGAAAAAATCATTAAAAAAAATATTGCTCGAAAAAATAGAAAATAAAATCCATCCCAAGATAGACAACTACATCTAACTTTTCACCAAATGAAAAAAAAAAACAATATTTCGTCATCCAAATCGCGGGAAAATGGACTATAATCTTATAAGTTTTTTTCAAAAAAAAACCAAGTCATATAATTTTAAGTGTTTAATATAGCTAAACTTGTCCATTTAAAAAAAAAAATAGTATTTTAGAAACTAGATTCCGGATGCTACGATTCATATTTAAATATTTTTTTCTAATTTTGAATGCGCGTATTGCTAATAATCCCTACAAGTTGAGATTTTGCTGTTTTTTACAATATGACGTCCACGGATGACCCCATTTTTGTCCATCAACTTCTTGCACTTACCCTTATATGAGAATGATAGTGAATCAAATGAGAGAATTCAATTTTGACTAGTTTTTGTATGGAATAAACGGTGATGGGTTAAACCTTTTTTATCCTAAATATCAAGTAGTGCAATATTCCCCTCTTCTTGCCACTCCATGGAACATCTAAGAGTCTGGTGATATCAAAGAAAGAACCATGATATTCATTCAAAGGTCAAATGATTGGCTCAAATGAAAGAGGTATTATTTCATTGAGTCCAGTGGTCTTTTGTCTCCATCTAGGCAAGTTCCCCACCTTCTTCTCTCAAGGCATATGAGAAAGCCACAGGATCTACTCATTCAGAGGAGTCTTTTAAGAGAAACGTTTATGGAAATGTTTAGAATTTTATTCATAGAGATCAAGTCTTCCAGGATAGAGTACATTGATCCATCATAGAATTTTATTCATCCCCACAATCGAAGTGTGTCCTCCTCCGCAACTAAATCACCTCATCTTAGGCAGGTTGTGATTCCTTATCAAGCTCCTAAAAATTATCCTATGTGTGACTTTGTTTCCACCTTGGAAGACACCTTCCCATGGGTACAAGAGTTACTTGGAGGTGAATCAAGAAAGGTGTAGTGGGCCACATGACCTAATTTTTAGGCCATCTAAAAATATATCAAGACCAAGTGAACCAAGAAAGGACAAATAACTTCATGTTTCTTCACTGGAGATTTTGCTTCTTAGTATGTGGAAGTTACATGAACAAAAGTTGTAAAACCCATGGGAGAAATGACATGAGATGACTATGAGCAAACAAAAGTTTCCTTAGGACAGTCTACACATGAATTATATGTGCACATATCTAAAAAATTATGATGCCCACTTGGTTTCTAAAAACAAAGAGAACAAACAAACTACGAAGAAACTAGAAGAGCATGCAATAACCCTCACTTCCTATGTACAATCCTTCTTATAGCTTAATGTGGTACCACTTCCTCTGGTATAATATATCTCTCCCATCATTAGTTTTGATCCTCAAATGATCAAGAGAGCTCAAGGTTACACCATCTAAGGGAGAGATAATGAAAAATGGGTGGAGAAGATTCTGGGAAAAGGAAAGGTACTACTACATGAGATTATCTCTTTATTAAAATTTTCTCTTTCCAATTTTTCAAATGTTAAAATGACAAAGGAAGAGATTGAGAAAGGAAAATCTCATTAGGATAATGTGTTCCTAATGAATTTGGATCAGTTTTACATAAATAATAATATATTAATTCTCTATATCTTCAATCGAACTCCATTACACATATATAGGAGAGGATTCCCTATTATTATGGAACCACTCAATCCTATAATATCTCCTATTTAGTTGTGATTGTTACTCCCGTAACAATACACAACTCAAATCATATGAGTTGTTAAAACAACTCCAACCAATATATTATTGTTAATATAACAATAATATAATTACTAACATTTGTATTTAATGAATACATAAATAATGTAAACATTAATATTTAATTTCCTAACATTCCCCCCTTAATGTTTACATGGTAACAAAAGAACTTTCACACTTCCTTTGTAGCCTGCCGCCTCTGTGCGCTCATGATCTTGGCACACACTCGAACTGAAGGTAGAAGAAGGAACACATCAACTTCTTATCGACCAAGCACTGTCGGGAACACATCTGACCGAAGAGGATGGGAACACGCTCAGGAATCATCTGCTTATCAACCAGTCACTCTAGGGAACACATCTGACCTAGCAGTGTGGGAACTCAAGCAGGAACACATCTAAACAAACTTCAATGGTTTTCAAGAGGCTAACCATAAACCTAGGTACGAACAAGAACACATCTGACTGTTCTACCTCATCAAGCCTCATGATGTTGCGTTTCACTGTGTTATTTGTTTTGTACTATGTTTTTTTCATTTGGGGAAATAGGAAAAGCCACATACTCAACTGAAAAATTGAAAAACTGAAAATGGAACATTGGATCATGTTGATCATGTTCCCCCCTCAATGTGAACATTTCACTTATTCAACACACAACAGGAACTCTGAAATCATACTGCACACAACAAATTGCAATTCAGAAATGAAAGAAAACTCACACTGCACACCTGTGCCACCAAATCATTCTGTGCGGACCCGTCGTTGGTGACTGACGAGAGGTCGCTGTCTGACCTCCAGCCTCCTGTGCCTCCATCCTCCAGTAAGATGCTGCTAACTCAGCAAGATGTGAACATGAAGTGCATTTGTTTCCACATTGATCTTATTCTTTTCTTCCTTCCCGTAATGTGAAACACTTTGTTTTTTCCCAGACGTCGGGTAACACCGAAAATGCATCCGTGAGGCAAAAAAAAATTATTTTTACGATTTTTACAATTAGACGACTCTAACTCTTGATAAAAAATCCTAAAATCACCTATATGACATTGAAGGACAATAACACTGAATTGACACAATGATTCAAAATTTATAATGACCTCTTCACCTTCCAAAATACGACTCTTGAATTTGAATTTTGTCAATACCAAATGACTTTGACGATATACAGTCGACATACAATGACAAATTTTGAAAAAGACCCGTTATTTTGACACAAACACTACAATTTTTAGATTTTTATGACTCAAATTTTAGATTACAAAAACCAATTAAATACTAGAAAGTATTTTTGACTCTAACTTTAAAAGGATGACATAAACAATATAAAAATAATGGATAACACACTACGGTTATATAAAGGAGACAGAATGTCCCAAAAAAAAACAAATACCTTCAGCATTCAGACTGAAAACTGATACTAAGTCAAGATGAGGCGGATCTACTAGCAGTTTATGGATTGTCTTATGCATAAGGATCGCCAGGCCGTATGAACAGATGAGACTGCCGGAGAAGGCTAGATTGGGATCCCGTGTTAAGTGTCCAACATGCAATGCTTCTCGACCAGAAATATGCATCTACACGCAGAGTGGCAGCTACAGACGCGTGCCTTATACTTTGATTGCTAAAATCTTGATGAAACTGAACATGAGTATCTGCCAGCTGTGAAGGTACTCCCTGCTGGAATTTGTAGAAATTTGCTCTTTTTCCTTTCCCAGTCATCTATTCCCCACACACAAAGCTGTGTATCTACTCCTGATGACACAAGAACATTTAAAACTTCACGAAAATGCCAGCCTAGTTATTCTCTTTTGATGGCCCTTGAGTTTGGTTTTTACCTCATGAACGATAGAGTCTCAATGATTACAAACTTGCTAGATTGTTGAATGGGATTCAATGCAAAACGCAAAAAAAAAAAACGTTGCATACAGCTAGCACAATATGCATGCAGATATCTTCTGAGCGTGAAAGATGAAGGAAGTGGCACTTTCCAACAATGTGACGTATAAGTAAACCAACCACACGTATTATTAAATTAAATCAACTTGGTTATCCTTTATGATTGCGCAGATCTGTATTTGAACGACGATTTGGACTTGGATAGCAATCAATACGACACTTGCATCTATCTCAAAAATAATTTGATAGGAAATCGTGACTCATTTATATCCTGACGTCTGAGATTAGATGCAAATCTAGCCACGAATAAGATGGGTGCCTCTTCTTCCAAAATAGATCAGTCTCAATAGTTCCAATGTAAACAAAAAATTATTGAGAAATACATACAACAGAAAACAATGATGAAGGCTGCTACAGGATGGAGTTTGTGGTACTCCCTTGCGCACTCCAGTATCCACTTGATAGGAAACGAGCACACCTTCAGACGATGTCACTTATCTTGAATGGATAAAAGCTGAGAATGACAACAGGGATTTGTGTAGACTCCAATCATGAGCTTATAAATGACTCTCATGGCAAAGGATCACAACGCTCTTCATCATAGGGAATTAAAAAAAAATGCTCTGATACCAAATAGTGAATTTGGATCAGTTTTACATAAATAATAATATATTAATTCTCTATATCTTCAATCGAACTCCATTACACATATATAGGAGAGGATTCCCTATTATTATGGAACCACTCAATCCTATAATATCTCCTATTTAGTTGTGATTGTTACTCCCGTAACAATACACAACTCAAATCATATGAGTTGTTAAAACAACTCCAACCAATATATTATTGTTAATATAACAATAATATAATTACTAACATTTGTATTTAATGAATACATAAATAATGTAAACATTAATATTTAATTTCCTAACAATTCCCACTGGTGTCTAAAATAATTTTTCTTGACTCTCACACTCTTGTGAGAAATAATTTATTCACCTTTTTTCTGACAATTTGTCTCTTGTATGGTCTCACACAATGAGTGTTAGATGTGATATGATAAATGATGTTCTCTCTAAACCTGAGTCTTGTGGGGAACATGCATATGATATTTTGGGTGATGTCATCAATATTGTGTAGAATCTTGGGTCACCTTCACTCAATGAACATTCATCTTTGGAAGAAATCCTTATCTCTTTCCAAGAATTGGTCAAGAAAGAGGCAGGTGATCCTTTCTCTTTCAATGAAGACACTTTAGAATCCCTTGCAGAAATTAGAGGATCAATCTTTAATACTAGAAAATATTGTCAAGTTTGTTTTAATTGGTGCAAGACCGTTAGTGGAGTTCCTGAGACTTGGATTAGTGATTTGGGTTGAATTTTCATTCCATAGGTAGAGAAGGTATCACTCACAACAACTTATTTCAATAAGGAAGTGAAGGGTGAGGAGTTCATCCCAGGAGAATTTCCTCAAATTTATCCAAGAGATGGATCTTCAACATTGGAACATTCTTCATCTTCAAATCGGTCACTTTATTCTTCCATCTCTCTTTATGTTCTTGTTGTCATGTTAAATGTCTAACATGCAAAATACAAAAAAATTGACATGATAACCAAGGCCCCACTTGAAAATTCCTCTCCCAATCACTATAAACCCTTCCTCTAGCCATTATATCCTCAATTTCTCCCTCATTATAACTCAAAGGAATGAGATAAAAATATTTTTAAGTGTGTGTAATTTTAATGGATGTATGCATAAGGTTATTAAAGAATTAATTGAGTTTCAAGGAGAAACAACTATCTTTAGAGGCCTAAAAAGGGTCATTTTTTACCATTTTACAATTGGTGAACACCCTTTAGAAGCTAACAGGGAAGATTAAAACCATATAGGATTTTTATATGATATCAATGAGGTCATATAAGTTAGTTTAGGGAAGAATTTTGGAAGAAATTGAAGTTAGTAACAACTTGAGCAAGGAAGGGTCATTTTAGGTGCAATAAATACTATACTCCAACAGTGAAAGTTGCCTTGTCCATATGAGTCTAGGATGATTTGGGAAGAAAAAAAATATTTATTGTAAATTTATTGGAATCATATACATGATGGAAACATGAATTTTTGACTAAGTCTTTATTATCTCCTATGATATCTCAAGTCACTATTGTTGCTCTATCGTGCTGAAAGAGTGAATGGTGCAAAAATTAAAATTTTAGGAATAATTTTCTCTTGATAATTGTTGGTATGATCTCAACATGTTATTTTGAGTCAAAATCATATAATTTTTTACCACAAAACACTCTTCCATACTCCCAAGGTGGAAAAAGCACTCTTGGTGTCCTCCAATGCACTCGGCGGGTGACATCAACATTTCCAAAATGCTTGGACGGAATTTTTCACCCTTGGTGTCACCTTGGATTTTCAGAAAGGTTAAAAAGGGATAATGAGGACACAAAATTTCTCTCCCACATAAATTTTTATGTTTCATCACTTTAAAAAATGAGTTGAGGTGTTAGGAGGAGCGTATGGAAGAATTGAGTTGCAAGGCCCACTTTTCACAATACATAAACCTTGTGGCACATTATTAAGCACATGTTGTCCCACTTTATTTTCCTCAAGGTTAAAATGGGACAATAATTACACCAATATTCACTCCCCCATGTGGTAAAACTTCTCGCAACTTTCTCATCACATCCTTTGCACCTAGGAAAGCTGCAAACTTGCAAATCACTTAACTTCATACCCCCGCCTCATGATAAGACCAAATAGTGAATTTTCAATCTGGTGGTGTCTCATTGGATTACACCTAGTGCAAAGGGGATAAGGGGGGAATAAAATTTCACCCCCATACTTCCATTCATCTCTTAGTCACATGAAAACCCATTTTCAGCACCCTGAAGCCATTTTTCAACCCCTGCATCTCATCCACAAGGAACCACAAGGTGACACTTTTATAGATATGGTGAAAATTGAACTTGGGAATCCCTTATGTCCCTTTTTTACCTCTTTCGCGGGTTCAAATCCATGCCAAACATCCCCCAACCATGTTTAAGTTGTCAGGTTAAACTTGGTGAGTTGAAATTTTACAAATGATTTTTTTCTAACTCCTCCTCACAAGAACTTGGTCATTTTTAAAATTCAAAGAGCTATGTTTTTTCCTCAAATACTCCATTTTTGTATAGGTATGCTTCTATTTTTTCCCATAACATCAAGCTCTCAAAACTAATAATTGTTCATAACTCATAAACCGTGCACCTGATTTCCATCAAAAAAATTCAGTGCAATCATTTCAAAAACACATTCAAGCTAACTATAAAAGCAATGTCATTAATTTTATGTATAATTTACAACATCCATTTAAAATTTTCAGCCTAGGAAGTTTCCTTTTCAGTTCTATGGAGTTTTGGCAAAAGAAAAACCTAAAAAACTAGAGCATAATCTCCTGAAGAAAAACATGAACTTATGAGACCAATTTCGATCCAATCTGACACCCAAAAGACCTCCATATAAAAATAGTAAGTTTTCAAGGCTTCATATATAAAAATATAGTAATTTTCCAAAAAAAATAAACTCTCAAAACCCATGATACTCCAAACAAGTAAAAATTATCAAAAGGTGAAAATTATGAAAACTTACTAAAAAGAGATATCCTAGACATGGCCTACCAAAAATAGTAGGTAATGCAATTATGCTCAAATCACTTATATCAATTCACATTCCACCTCTCTCATTTATTTTTTCCACAATTACAAGGCTAGGAAATGGTTGTATGGTTAAAATAGGAGAGAAATCCCTCACAAGATCCCAAAACATCAGTCTCAAGGTGAATTTTGTATGGCACAATTTGATGCAAGAATATGAATGATTCAACTCATCCTAATTTTCACAAAAATGAATCATCATTGTCGAATCATTTGGGAATTTTTGATGGAGGTAAATTTTTAGGTTCAAATGAATCACAAGGAGGAATGTGATTATCATCATATTTCAACTCTGACCTTTGTGTTCAATTCTCTTTCCAAGAGGAGGAAAACATGTGAATCACATCATGACAGGGAACATGTTATACTGAACCAATGTGTGTAAAATATTTCAAATTTAATTACATGCTATTAAGGCACTCAAGGTAAACGTGTTTGCAAAATCGGGTAGTCAACCTAAGTCCACACATTGCAATGTCTCACAACAGTGTTTATGAACACTCATTCAATGCCCTGGAGTGTGTCCACATCTCACAGAAGAAGGATATTGTGATTACAATGTTTTAGTCCAATAAGAGGTCAGAAGCAAAGGATCATATTTAGAGAGAAATCCTTATATATGGAGGAGAAGACATATTTAATTGAGGATTGGATGAGAAAGAAGGTGTCCATACATCCAAAGTTGATTCCATTCAAAAAGGTGGCATCTTTGTCACAAAGGTGAATTTTGAAGCTAGGTGACAATCTCCATGTTTTGATTCCAAATTTGTGTTCAAAAATTATCATCATCTTTCCATGATTGGGAAAACACCTCAATTTCACATGGTGTACTTCACTTAATATAATTCTTGAACAATCATTCAATACCTTAGAGTGTGTTTGCATCTCACATGAGGAAGCATTTGCAATCAAAGTTTTTTATTTCAATGGGTGATCAAAGGAAAATAATTTCATTCAAAGAGTAATCCTTCTATCTAGAGGAGAAGGCCTTTTTCAATGAGTAATAGACAACCCAGAACATGTTTGATCATCATAAATTTGATTGCATTTATAAAGGAGACACATTTTTCACTGAGGTGAATTTTGAGGCCGTGATGAATAAGGTAGTGATCTCCATGTTCTGAATCATATCTTGTGATCAAATTAGATCATCTTATTCCCATCTCACTACAAATCTCATAACGATGCTTTTGAACACTTATTCAATACCTTGAAGGTGTCTATGTCTCACAGAAGAAATATTTTGTAATCTCCATGTTTTAGTTCAACATGTAGTAAATGGAAAGGAAATGCATTCATGGTCCATAAAAAGTAGATTCTTCATTAGTAGGAGCTTCCCCATCTCTAGATCACCACTTTTCTCTCTCCTTTTCTCTCTTCCCTTTCTCTCTAACATTCTATTCCTTCATTGAGAATGTACTTTTTCAATCTTTCATCTTATTCACTTAAGTTAATTAATATTACATTATACAAGTCCCTTTTTAAAAATAAGAAAAGGGCTTAGTTTCAATACTAGGTAATTTGAAAATTCTCATGGTGGTGAGATTAAAATTCACATGGGGGAGAGGAAGAGACAATTTGTAATCTATAAATTGGAATGGATTATCCATTGCAAAGGGTTAGAATTTTATTATTATTTTTATTTGTTGGGATGTGTATCACTACTACTGCGAACAATAAAGCTACATTTCTTCTATTTCCTTACCTTTGTTCTTCTACTCTCTCTCTACTTTCAAACTTTGTAAGCATTGTAATATTGTATAGCCAAGGAAGAACTTTGTGTTTTTTATTAATTAATTCATAGAAATTTGTGTCTCCAAATTTGTATTCGTATTATTGATTACATGGTTGAATTATTCCAATTGAATGTAGACCTACTCTGACTAATGTATGTGAATTTTATAATTCTACTCACAACATTAGCCCCTTCTCTCTATTTCTCATACTCCCCTCTACCTCTTTCCCAAGAAAATTCCTACCTTGTAAATTGTACAATAACTTTACCACGGGTTTAGTGGATTTTTCATGTTTGATCCCTGGCCTAATGGCCTCCCCATAGTTTTAGCTAGTTTACATTTAATAATGGGAGCCTCCTCATACCCAAGGAGGGGCTTAGCTCTGTGATCATTGGTGAAAACCAATAATCTACACTACAACAAATTATTTTACCAACAGTTTTAGGTGACTCTACTGGGGAATATTTACCCTTGTGTACCCTATAAAGATATCTAAAATCCTGATTTAACAAATATAGAATTTGTAAAACCCTAATATTGTAGAGTTGTGTATGATAAAAAGTGCTAAGAAACTACTAGAATATAGATGACACAAGTAATAAGCAAGTAAAATAGGAAACCCTAAGTGTGAAATAGAGATAAAAAGACTTAGATGGTTTATGTCTGATGTCAGGACTATGTAGACTGGATAAAGTAATAAATATGACGGGCATATTGTCACAACTAAGCACACAAAATCCTAAAACCACCAGATGAGATGGGACTAGGACACCTAGACTAGGGAAATGACACCTAAGCACTCAAGACCTCTGTTGGGCACATGTGACTATGAAAGAGCTCAGAAATTGATCTTTCTAGTGTCGTGAGATAGTCATTGATAGTTGTTGTTAGTCACTTGTATGTTGTTAAATGATCACCACATTCACCTGTAACCTACAAAGATAAGATGACCTGAAAAAACCTCAAAATACATCAAATCCCAAAAAAATGCAATATGGGGAGTCAAACTGACCCCAAAAATCACTCGACTATGTGAACTTATGACCAAGAACTACACTACATCTCATACTCTACATACTTCTTGTGTGTGTGTGCGTGTGATATAATTGTGCCTTAAGAAGCCCTTATGCAAGTGCATGTGATAGTGGGTAATAGCTAGAGGTACCAATGTAAATAGATGTGTGGATGGAAAAATGAACTACCCCCCTATGTGTGTATGCATAAAATTCAATCCCGTTTCCATTTCATGAGTGCTATATGGATGCATTTGATTCTCTTAAATTCATTTGGATGCAACCTAAGGTGATGATAATATATGCTTAGATCTTGATCCCTTATTTTGGTCACACAACTTTGTATTTATATGATTCCCTTGTTTGGATTTTGTAATTGACAATTGGAAGGCTGACCCATAAGAAAATAAGATTCCCAAAATATAAAATAGGCCCAATAGGAGTGAGTAAGATAGAAGGAGGTCGGGGGTGCCCATAGGGTATGAGGGCACCTGGTGCTGGCATCCTTGTTGAATGATATTGGTTGAAGTGATAAAATATAGGGAAGTAAATTATCGATTGAGATATAGGGTGTAAAAGACTAGAGACAAAGAAAAGAGGCCAAAGATAGTTGTCAATTAGTAGTTTTCTCGCTTAGGAATCATATGAATGCAAGTATGTGTTTATGGATCTAGAAATATACCCAAGTGCATGATTTTGTGTCTACATTTGTACCCACTTTATTTTGTGTATTGGATACTTAATAACATAAAATAGATAAGATATGCGTACCTAATAACCATATAGAGTGTGATGGCAATAGCATGCTGAAGAGACAAGTGAAAGCGTGGAGTGATAATAAATGAAGCATCAAAGCTGAGAAAGAGGAAGTGACCCTAGGGGTGAAGCATATTATGTTGTACCAATTTTTACTTGTTATGTTTATGTTTGATAATGTGGGGCTACTTCTTGTTGCATATTAAAGATGGACATGCAAAAGAAGAGAAAAAGAAGTAGTCAAATATGTGTATATGAAAACTCTATAAAAGCGTGTAGAAGTATGTAAATGTGTGTAACAGTATATAAAAATAAAAGTGTGCACTTGATCCGTGGAGGATAAAAAGGATAAAAAAATGTCTTGAACTATTGTCGAGGAGTGAGTTTTTTGGGCAATCTCATGCCAAAAGTGATTTTTTGGGGAAATCTCACACCAAGAACGAGTTTTTTGGGTGTTCTCATGCCAAGTGTGAGTTTTTTGGGAGATCTCACACCAAGTGAGATTTTTTTGGGTGATCTAATGCCACGGAAGAAGAGTGTTAGGGAAATAGGTCTAGTGTTACTCTCCCTCAATGACTTTTTCCTGAATTGTTACACCACTACAATTGGTGTGATCCATGTTTAGTTCCATGTTTTTCCATGTAGAAAAAAGGAGATAATGCATTCTGATTGCTGGAGGATTGTGGTCTATACTGTGAAAATTACTCCATGAACTTCTGAAAATTGTGTTGATCTAAGAAAGATATTGTAACTACCCCCTGGTCATAGGAACCCAGGAAAGGTCAAGAGCACCCAGGAACTAGTGTATGTATCTGGGTGCTCGTGTTTGTGCTAAACTGAGGACCCAAGTCAGATTTTGGGCCATTTTTGTAACTGTAGATTTTTTTGTTCCTCTACTGTGTAGGCATGTACTAAAGCTTTGAGCTACTGTATGGGGTGACTGATTCACCCAATTTATGTCCCTCTCATTTGGGGTGCATATGACATCACTAGGAGGATGTGGCCCAAAGGAGGGGATCATATATTGATTTGAAACTATTACCCAACAGGGGGAGGGAATGTGAATGGTAGAAACCAATGCAAAAGAAAAAAAAGTTGCTAGAAACATGTGTTAGTAGAAAATATGACAAGAAAGCTATGGAAGACATTGTAAACA
The DNA here is from genome assembly GCA_019776745.2 of Taxus chinensis. Lineage (NCBI taxonomy): Eukaryota > Viridiplantae > Streptophyta > Pinopsida > Cupressales > Taxaceae > Taxus > Taxus chinensis. The sequence continues at coordinate 1,046,796,716 of CM034146.1, read as the reverse complement.
AGCAATAGTGTAGAAAAAATGTATACCAAAAAAAGTGGGTTTCAAACATGGGACATCACTCATAATTCCACAAGACAATCAGAGCCAAAGCATCCAAAAGCATACAAGAAATGATCAATAAATACATATGGCATATCCCACAAACAATGAAATATAATGGAAAACAATGGCAAATAATATCAAATAAAATATCAAACAACCATGGTGAAAAATAGTTCATGCAAGGTAAATGTTGCACATGAATCACTCGTTAGTATGTTAGAAAGATAAAGAGTGTGTCAAAGTGTGTATTGATCAATGGAAAGTAGTGTGCTAGTAAGAATAAGAAGTAAATAATGAAACAATAGCACATGTAATGTGTGAGAAATTAGATACCATAGGATCCTCAATGGGACTAGGTAAGAGGTACGATGTCAAGCATCATTTTTGTGTGTAATGGCCTGCAGGAAGTCTTACATTCATAACTAAGAATAAGTGAACATGCATGTGTTTATAGAAAATATAATTACATACTAAGTATTCAGATAACATATGAAACAAAGTGTGCATGTAAGTATAAGAAAGGTAAGAATAGATGTGACCAAGATATGTAATTTATTATGAATGAGTGAGATGGAATGGTATGCAATGTGAATGATGATAGGAGAAACATTCCCCCCGAGTAGATGTGGATGAGAATAAGATGAGATTCATTTATGAATTCCCCCTTGACAATCAAGAATGAAACATATAACAAGAGTGTGTCGTTGAGAAATGGTTTGAAAATGTACTGTAGATAGATCAATGAAGCATAGAGCATAAAGAGTCCATGTGAATATAGTGGTGTGGTTCATTTCATATTTAGACCCTCAATATTCGATTATAAACCTATATCAACAATGGAACTAGAGTGCATCATAGGGTATTGACGATACAAGTTGTGTATCACTGTGTGTAGGATGAATGAGAAAGAATAAATGTGAAGCACACATCATAAGAGTAGAAATTTTATACACCTGATAATGCTAGGAGGGGGGAGTAAACATGATTCCCCCCAAGTGTATGATGTAGAGAATAATCAAGTAACATCATCTAAAATATCATCATGTTCATGGTCGAAGCCAAACAAATAAATGTCAAAGACTTGGTAAGTAATGGTATGGGGTTGATCATATAAAGAGCCATTACATCGTAAATTATACATGTCCATTACGTATTCTTCATCAATTAAAGGTAATAGTGGAAATCCATGTGCATACTAGTGAGTAATATTTTGTGTATATCCGAGAAATGAGTCATTCCAAATAGAACACATGGTCGAAAGGCATGGGAAATGTGATATCAATATGATTAGGACCCAAATCGCCACCAATGTAGTCAAGCCAAGACTACCCAAGAGTAAGTGGAGAAGTGCGAGAAGTACTTGTGAAAAGGACTGATAGATGGAAGGTGTCAAGGCCATAAGCAACAGTAATGTGAACATATCCGTGAGGAGAATGAGGTGGAGGGATGATATTAGCAAGTGTGAATCCTATACGAGCCAAGCCATCATATGTGAAAACAGTGTCAAAGCAAGTAGAATCAAATGAAATGTAAGGCCAATAAGAATTATTTATGAAAAGAGTGCATGTGAAAAGAGGAAGGGTCGATGCAAGGTGCGCATGGGAAGATGAGGTAGATGGTATAGTGTCTAATACATAAATACTACCCTCGAGAGGAGGAAAGGTGGCGATGGAAATGGGATGTTCTATGAGTTGACCATCATCAATGGCTATGCGTAGGAGAGGTAGTAAGTGAAGTAGGTACCCGCAGTGATTTGGTCTAGGTGATAATATTTGAATGGGCCACATTCAACAATGATAGTATATTTCAAAGCCATCATGTAGGAATTTAACACACCGGTGAACTGTAGAAGGCATTGCCTACATAGCATGAGTTCATGGCCTACCCAAGTAAGTAATTATAGTGAACGTTGGCACCAATAACAAAGAATATTGTAGGAAGAGTTATTGGCCCAACTGTAAAAGGTAAAGTGATGGTGCCTATGTAAAAACGTGTAGAAGAATCATATGCACAAAGAGATATGGATAAGGGATAACATCTGCGAAGGAAAGGAAATATTTTTTGAAGGAGTGATAAAGTACATAGATTTATCTTAGATATAATATCAACTATTGTCCACTTGATACCCATGTTATAGATGTGATTTGGTATATAGAGGGAAGGATCATTGTCATAAACACAGAAACAAGAGCAACTATATCAGATGGAATAGTAATTTTGTTCCGAAAATACATCTATGAATAGCTGATATATAAGGTTTGAATGAGTATTAGAAGTAATACAAGTATTAGAAAAAGAGAGAATTGATTTTAATGTTATAATTAGGATGGGATTACAACAAATCATGAATGGAAATGTCCATGATGAGAGGATCCTAGGATGAAAGAAAGTAGGAGAAAGTGTTTATCCAAGATTATTTTAATGAGACAGGTTCACCAAATTATTTAACAAATATAGAATTTATAAGGACCCTAATATTACAGAGTCATGTCTGATAAACAAATGCTAAACAACTGCTAGAATATAGATGACACAACAAATAACGCAAGTAATTATAGGAAACCCTAAGTGTGAAAGAAAGAAAAAGACTTAGCTGATTTACGCTTGATGTCGAGATTATGTAGACTAGAGAAAGTAATAAACAGGAAGGGGCATATTGTCGTAACTAAGCACAAAAAATTCTGTAACTACCAGATGATTTGGGACTAGGGAGAAGGTTCTTAGTCTCCAGAGACCTCTATTGGGTGCCTATGACTGCGCAGGAGCTTAAAAATTGATATTTCTAGTTTCGTAGTGTAGTCGTTAATAGTCGTTGTTATTCGTCTGTATTTTGCTAGATGATCACCGAATTCACCTGTAACTTGTAAAGATAAGATGACTTGCAAAACCCACAAACTACATAAAATCCAAAAAATAAAAGATGTAATTTGGGAAGTCAGACTAACTCCGACGGCCACCCGACTAAGTGAACTTACGACCGAGTGTTGCACTACATCTTAGACTCCATGGGGTGATAGTTAGATATACCAATGTAAATAGATGTGTGTATGGAAAAATGAACTTCCTCTCCTATGCGTGTATGTGAAAAATTCAGTCCCTTGTCCCTTGTATGAGTGCTAGATGAATGCCTTTGGATGCAACCTTAGGTGATGATAATATATGCTTAGATTTTGCCCCTTATTTTAGTCACATAGCTTTGTATTTATATGATTCCCTTGTTTGAATTTTGTAATTGACAACTGGAAGGTCAACCCATAAGAAAATAAGATGCCCAAAAGATAAAATAGGCCCAAAAGGAGCGAGTAATATAGAAAAGAGGTTAGGGGCACCCAGAGGGGACGAGGGCGCCTAGTTGTTGGCGTCCTAGCTGGATGCTAGTGTCTGAAGTGATAAAAATATAGGAAAGTAAAGTATTGAATGGGTTGTAGGGTGTAAAAGAATAGAAAGAAGACCAGAGACAAAGCAAAGAGGCAAAAAATAGTTTTCAATTACTAGTTTTATCACTTAGGAATCATATGAATGCAAATATGTGTTTATGGACCTAGAAATATACCCGAGTGCATGATTGTGTGTCTACAAATCCAAAAAAATATTCCAAAATAATTTAAAATATAAAGGTAAATCTATTAAGGAATGAATCCATGTCACATTCGTTTCCTGCATCACGATGATTAAGTTTCATGATTGGTGTTCAACATCAATAAGTGAGGTCAACAATGAAGAAGAAGATGACCATCAAGACATCTATATATCAAATCAACCATCATTTTAGACCAGCTCTTATAAAAGTATGAATTATAACATAGTGAAGATATCTCTTGCTTCAACTAAAAATATGCAATCAGAAAAATAAAATAATTTTAGTGACATTCATACACAAGTTATGGAAAGGATATCTAGAATGGATAAAAAATTTGCATCTAAAGATCCTATTATCAAATCCTTTTGGATTCAATTCAAACAGAGTGTTACTAAAGGAAGGAGATAGGGATTGTACTAGATAATAATTAAGATTCCAAGCACCTAATGGGAAGAATACATAAAAAATATATGAAATTTTGTATGAACACTATGAGAATGAATCTCTAGATTAAGTATGAAAAGAGGAATCTCATGAAGGTATTGTTTTAAATTCTACATTGTTGGTTACAAAAATAAAAACATTGTCTTTTGTTTCTCTCCCTTTGGATGATTTTCTTGCTTATGGAGTGGAAGAAATGACAACCCTGAAAAAGGAGTATGTGTAAATAATTCTGAGACTTTCCAAAGGAATTTGCAACCCTCAAACCAATCTTGAAATTTTGAACTATATTATGGATGCGAAAGGAAAAGTGAGTAGCTTGAGGCACTCCATAGTTAGGAGCAGAAGAACTACCCTTCTGGAGGTGGATTCCAATGAGTCTTCATGCTATGAATTGTTTATCCTAGGAAGGATTTTTAGTGCCTCTCATGAATTTCCTCTTTTTGAGAATTCCAATGAAATTCCAACTCAACACCTTGATAGACAATGAAGAAAGCATAAAAGTTGATTATCCATCGATATTTGCACTTTTTCCTAAAACAAAATCCCTTGGAGAAGTAATGTGCACTGGATATGAGAATTTTTGTCTCATAATAGATGATCTAATGATTTTTGAGATTTCCACCGACCATGAAGACATTCAAGAGATGAATCTTCCTTTTCCACAACATGTTCTTCAAGAGGATGATTTTGAGGTAATTATTGATGATTTCCTTTTTAATTTTGGATCTTCATTTGATGCAAAAATACCCAATAATGAAATAGAGAAAGTCAAATATTTCAATTTCCCTCTTGAGGCATTCATTGATGAGAAAATATTACATGAACTCTCCAATGATTTGATTTTTTTACCATCTGCATGAGAGTGTGATAGCTACCATAACTGTGATTATGGATTTTTCTCTTTTTCCTACAAAGAATAGGACTTTCTAGGAGATGTTTGGGATAGAATAAATGACTATTCCCATGGTGCAACTCTGACATTGTGTCTTTTCTCTCTTCATGAGGATGATGCATCATGTGAACCTTACCACACTAAGGATGAACTGGTGTTGGACCCCAGAAAGATACCAAGTACAAGTGGCCCGTGAAGGATTTTGACGTGTAGGATTTAAGTGTGAGGGCACGTGTAGTAGTATTATAAACAATTCTTAAAGGCTTGTACCTGGGCCTATTAGATTCAATACTTAGCCACATTTTGGTAGAACTGGAAGATGAATGGTTGAAGTGGTGGCTAAGCAAGTTTTTGGAGATAAGAATAGAACATAAAGACTTGCAGTTCAAGAAAATTCCATTTCAAGGTAGATCTCATGTGAGGGAAGTTAAGACAAAATGCAAGGTTTTGGATATTAATAGGATTAGATATACGGTTCATATTAGAATATAATCTATTATTAGTGAGCTTACATGCTCTTTTAGAGATTTTTGGTGCACACATGGCTATTTCTAGCATGTGGGATATTTTTGGAGTGTGCATGAGTAGTAAAGGGTAAAGTCCCCACTACCTATAAATATGAATTTATTTGCACGGTTTAGAGAGGATGATCCATATTCTGTAATAGAGTTGTGTTGTTGGTTTATGAGCGTGCATGACTTATGGTGACATTACTATGTATGTATGTAGCTTTTGTATTTTACAAAAATTAATATAATGAATCTTTGCGGCTTGATAATGGTTGTTAACATGTCTATGACTGATTCTTGCAAGGTAAAGTTAATCTTTATTCTTGTATGTGTAAGTCTTGAATATGGTTAAGTTATAGATCTAGTTCATGTTATGCTTAATTCTTGAATAGATATTATGGATCTGGAATATTTTTATGATCATGCTAACTCCTTGAAAAATATATCATAAAAGAGGGACCTCGTACCCTTGCGTGCTTTGGGTGGGCACTCAGTTCTGGCTGAGTGATGTGCCAACATGCCTTGGGTTGTTGCTGAAATAATAAGACTACATTTTGGTTCTGTTGTCAAGACCTCTTTCCAGTTGTTTTTCAGGATGTTGCACAATGAAGACATACCGGTTGACTTTGGCCAATATTGAGGATTGGTTAGATAATTTAGAGGAAGAGTATGCTCATAGATTTAATATTGGATATGAATTTGATCCACGTGTGTCGGTTGAACAAAATTTATACCATGAACTTTATGAGATGTTATTTTCTTGTTTTCCTGTAGAGTTGTATGAGTGGCTAGTAGTATACGCATCGAAGAGAAACTGGAATTATAGAGCACTTGTTTGGACACAAGAATATTTCCAAAATTTACATGAATCAAACTTGATGTGGACACGTTTTGTAGATAATATATGGGGTGGTGTTTTGAATAGCTATAGTTTAGAATACATGGTTTTTGCTTATTCCTATCTAGAGGTTGTTGAGTTTTAGTTCCTGTGTGAGCCCAGAGGATCTTATCTACGCATTGTCCCTTTAGAAATTAAGATCTTGATCAGTAGCACCCTATGGCTAGCTAAATTTCACCTCATGCGGGGCAAGAGAAGGTGTGGTGAAAAATGGTGGAACTGGTGGCATAAATCCAGAGAGAAGAAAGGTGGCTTAATTTTAATGAAGCACACGAGAGGGACTTGACAAAGCAGCATGAGAGTGCATAATAAATGGTGTTGTGGAGAGAGATGGCTCATGAAGGATTTGGACCTCACATGGAAGATGTGGAGCCATATAATCTGGAACTCCCCCATTTTGGAAAGCATGGTAGATAACCCTCTTCAGTTTTAGATGAAACCACGTCTAAGGAAATACTAAGAACCGTAGGCATGTATCTGATCCCACCTTACAACCTAGCCCTTGTGCTTGGTGTTCCAATTCCTGAGACAGTTATTGAGAATCTAACTAGTACAGGTGCTTCGGTAGCAACAGGTAGATTCTACTTTCCAATAATTTTAGGAGTTAATCAGGTAGCCCATTCATCTATGGAAGAACAATCATCATATGTGTTATTTGGAGGTCTGGTGTGAGGTATATTTTCTGGTGCATCATTAGTATAGAATGTAGGCACACAGAAAGCTGGTATAACATCTGGAAGTAGTAAAACTTCACATACCGTGGGAGTTCAGTTTAGTACAACTGTTGGAACACAAGGAAGTGCATCCTCTGGTCTATTTCCCACTATAGGGGGAGGATCAGGAGGGTTAGGTGGTTTGAGATCTAGCAGATATGGTGGTTCTGTAGGAGGAAATACAGGAGGTAATACAGGTTTTGGATTTGGTGGTCATGGTCCACACCAACCCCAACAAGTCTATTTGGAGATGTCTCTACATCTCTTATAATATAGTGGAATTGAATTTTTAGCAGAGCATGTGTGTATGTGTGAAATACTATAGTGCACTAAGGGATTACATATCCAGAGTGTAAGGTAAGTCAGTTTGCTACCACTTTACAAGGGCACACACATATTTGGTACAGGAAATATGATCTAAACCACACTTGTACAGATTATACTGCACTACGTGATGCTTTCCTAATAGATTTTCATATACCTGAGTTTGAGTAGAAGAGCATCAGCACGTTGAAGGACATCAATTAGGGCATGGCTGAGAGTGTAAGGGAGTATAATGCCTACTTTAAAACTTTATTATTAAATCTATCTTATGATATTCACCCAAGTCATCATGCTCAATGGTTTGTTGGAGGGTTGATCACACCTTTCAGAAGGGTGTTCTTACACAAGACTTATACAGACCCGTGCGAGGTGCTTGAGGTAGCTCTACGTGTTGAGGTAGTTGTGAATGTAGACACTGGAGTTAACCCATTTTTGGAGGTTTAGATTGTAGCTATGGAAAAATAGTTGAAACAATTGTCATCTAATTTAGCTCATGAGACGTGCAGTGGTATTTGGTACACAAATTGTGAAGTAGAAGGACATACTAAGGAATGTTATCCTCATAAGTCGGTGCATGCCATGTTACTGGACTATGATATTTTCACTTGGATCATGATTCAAGTAGGTGCCCATTGTTGTAACGTGTAATAAGGAAGAACGTATCTTGTTACTGTAAGATTTATAGGTCTACCACTCATGATATAGATAATTGTAGGTTGATTAATCATATCTATGATGCCATTGATACTCGTTTACATCAAACCATTGTTGCAAACAATTCCAAATAGAAAGGTGAACATCATGATCATGGTTATGATGAAGGGTTCTCTAATGGCGGTGGTAGAGGTAGATGTCGAGAATACCATGGAGGATTTAGAGGCCTTAGGTTGTGGTGGTGGTAGAAGTGATTTCCCCCATAAAACATGTTATACATGTAGATCCCCTGATCATTATAATCGCGAGTACCCTTAGAATATTATTTTATCCTTTTGCAAAAATAACCACATTTATGAAGAGTACCAAAATTTTTATGAGCACCTGAGAAAGAAGCACAAGTAGGATAAGGGCGTGGGAATGGTTAGAATACAGTGCATTGTAGAAGAATAGTGGCTGTCAAAGTTAGCGTATGATCCTGAGATATTACTTGTGTTGGTCACTACATGAGAAGAGGTTTTGTTCACCAATGAAGTTCCAAAGTAGAAGCCTATTATTACAAAAGAGGGTTTATTGAATGCAAAGTACCTGTTAGTGCAAAATTACAGCACCCCTGGACGCTGATCAGATTTTTAGGTTGATCACTCTTGCATCCAGTGTAATTGCACAACATGGAAACCTCTTTCCAAGTGTGGGACTTGGAAACTGAGAGAGGAATCTCCAGATTAGAGGCTGGTTCCTCAAACTCTCTGATTTAGATCTATATTTTGCAAAACTACAGAGGTTTAGATCCTAATCCTATTCGAACTTGCAAGGAGACAGGGGTAGAAGTGCAAAAATTGAAACTAACTAAAGATGGTGATGCACCAAAAGGAGTGGTGAAACATATTAGTCATGCAAATAGACACAGACCAAGGTTCACAATATAAAAACATACACAGACTGATGACATATAATTTAGCATCTGAAATCAAGCAAATAATACAAACAGAGGATTGAAACCCATTCACAGAGCTTGCATTATCAATTTAATATCAAAATACGCATTACACCCTCAGAGAGGTAAAGAAAACTGTTACAATCCTTGGAGAGGTCTGATACTTCATCAATCCCTTGAAGAAGGTGAAAGAAGAAGTCTGCTATGCCCAAAATTGTTCCTCTCTTTGAAATGAACCCAAAACTGGCTTTAAAAATGCAAAGGTCGAACCTAGGGAACAGGAGACGTACAAAGGCATGGGAGCCCTTTCTTTCTTGACTGCAGGTGCATTAAAATGGCATGGAGGACCTTACAAACCCATACCCTATCATTTTGACCGGATAACAGGAGAATGTGACCCATTCTACATTAACTCTGGTCGTTGGAATGTCATTTCTGAGCCTGAACATGCATCAGAGCCGTTTTCTCGAATTTCTCCCTCTAGACTGCTCCACAACGCAAGATTGACCCCGGAATCGTGTAGAGAATTTCACCAGCTTTCTGTTGATAAAAATAACGTGTAAATCCGAGCTCTGGATCAAAAATTATGGCGATCTGAAGATCTAGGGCACAAAACAGGCAAAAGCGTGTTTTGAAATTCTTTCCCGCGCTCTGCCACCTGGACGACACGTGGGACATGCTGATTAGATGAGAAATTCTCGCTCCTCTGTCTTTCGCGGGCTTTCATTTTGAAATTCACTTGTGGGGCCCTCAACTAGACACGTGGCACTATTTCATTGGTTCGGGCTGACTCTTTTAAAACTTGCCCTTTGACCCTTTTGACCCCTTTTTCCCTGAGACACGTGGCGGCTTCTGATTGGTTCTCGGCCCTGCCAGCTTTTCCGCGTACCTCACCTCCATTTGTCCTGGATGTCCCATTTGATTTTGGACCCTTTGTGCTCATTTCGGCTGGTTCGACCGGTTCGGGCATTTTGCGTCCATTTGTCCCAGATGTCCCATTTTATTTTGGACCCTCTGGACTCATTTCAGCCGATTCGGGCATTTTTGACCCTTTTGTCCCACTTTGCTTCGGCCGGTTCGGCCGGTTCACGCCTTTTCGGCCTGCTGCGTACTTCTGTCCCATTTGTCCCATTTGATTTTGGACCGCCTGTGCTCATTTCGGCCGAACCGGCCGGTTCGGGCCTTTTTGTCCCAAATGTCCCGAGCAACACTTAGCCAATTTTTCTTCCTCTTTCGGCCTTATCGGCTTTTTGCGCCCGCCGCGTACTTCTGGCCCGAATGTCCCAAATGCAATTTGGGCCGCCTAGAGGCTTTTCGGCCGATCCGCTTCCATTTGTCCCACTTGTCCCAAATGCTACCTTGAGCAGGACTTAGCCAATTTTCACATTCTTTCCTGGATCAACCTATTTGCCTTTCTGCTACTTTTTTACACTTCCTCAGAGCTTGCTCCCTGTTTCTTCGGCTAGGGGAGTTAGAAAAATACCTGAAGGGACCCTAGAAACCTGATTTTGCTCTGAATCAATCAATTTGCTTGGGATTTGAATCTCCTGATGCATGTTATCAAAATTTACCCTAGGGGGGTGAATTTTGGATAACAATTTGGTGACTCAGTGGGATCATCTGCCTGTTAGATGGAAAGACCAGTTGCCTGAAGCAATCCATTGGGCATGGAGTCATCAAATATTCTGTTAGAATCCAAACTGACTCAGGATGTGGAAGGGGGAAGATGGAAAGTGACCTGATGAAAGCAAAGACATGCTAAACATCTCCATGGACAGCAAGCTGTGCCAAGGCACTTAGGGAAAACAAAACTAACCTACAGCAAAACAATGTGCACCAGCACTTGGAGGAAAGAAAATCTAATCTAATATCTACAGGTGTAGTGAACCTCCCTCTAGAAGCAACGCTTGAGATAGATTCCATTTACTGGAATCTGCAGCTCTTCACCATCCAATGAGGCCAATTGGAAAGCATTGTTGCTCTTGCACTTTGTGACCATGTATGGGCCACTCCAAATGGCATCAAATTTTGAATGCCTTCCTGGTTTTGTTCTGTCCACATCCCATTTCAGTACTAGATCTCCTACTTGAAAAGATCTGTCTTTGGCCTTCCTATCAAAGGTCTTTTTGATCAAAGCTTGATCCTTTTCCATTGCTTGGGATGCCTGATCTCTGATCTCTTGCAGCTCCATCAACTCTGCATACCTCACCTCCATGGGCTCAAACTCTAGCAACTCCAGCTGTTTCATGAGTTCCAACGTTGGCAACTCAAGTGACATGGGCAAGATTGCCTCTCTTCCGTAGACAAGCCTAAATGGAGAGTTACCCGTGGATCTTTTGGGAGTTATCCTATCAGCCCATAAGGCTGATCTCAGTTTGGTATGCCAAGCCTTCTGATTCTCATCAAGAGTCCTCCTAATGATCCTCAGCAAGTTTTTGTTTGTAGACTCGGCCTGGCCATTACCTTGAGGGTAATAATTTGATGAAGTGCTCAGGTAAATCCCGTTCTTGACAGCCCACTCAGTCACTTTAGATCCGATGAATGCCAATGCATTATCAGAGACTGTTGTAGCAGGTACACCAAATATGGTAGTTATCCCTTCGTAAAAGTCCAAGATGCTAGACTCATTCACCTCTTTGAGTGCCATTGCTTCTGTCCATCTGGTGAAGTAGTCTGTGGCTGTCAGAATCCATTTGTGCCCTTGGCTCGAATTGGGATTGATGACTCCAATGAAGTCCAAACCCCACTGCATGAATGGCTGATCTACTGTAATTGGATGCAATGGAAGGGCAGCGAGTCTCTCTTTTCTTGTGAAGAATGCACAATTCTTACACCTCTTGATCCATGCATAGCCATCACTGAAGATTTTAGGCCAATAATAACCAGCCTTCATGATTTTCAGAGCTGTCACTCTTGGTGCAAAATGGCCACCAGCTGGTCCATTATGAAATTCTTCCAACACCCTTTGAATCTGACCTGTGTTAATGCATCTTAGCAGCACTCCATTCACGTCCTTTTTGAACAATACTCCATCAATGATGGTATATGGAATTGCCTGCAATCTGAAATGTCTCCTCTTTGCTTTGCTCATTTCTAGAGGGCACAAGCCCGTCTGTAGGAAATGTATCATATTCTGAGTCCAACAGGGAGTGGACACATCATCATTTTCCTGTTTTTGATCATCTTGTAATAGCAGGACAGCGTCTTCTTCATTTTCTGGGTTGTCTGGTTGTTTGGAAGCGAGCTGCTCACACAAACCTTTGCCTCTTACCAGCTTGGTGGTCTTGATCTCAATGTCATACTCCATGACACGGGTGATCCAACCTGCCCTTTTCTCATTCAAATCCTTGTCGAGGAGGAAATCCTTAACCCCAGCATGTGAGACCAGCAACTGTATCTTGTTGTTTGAGACTAAATGCTTGAATTTCTTCAAGCTTCTGATTACTGCAAGCACATTCTTTTCAATAAAAGAGTACCTCATTTCGCAGTCACCTAGGCTCTGGCTGAAGAAGGCAATCGGCTGCTCATCATTATCTTTGTTCTGCTGTACCAGAATGGCAGAAATAGTGTCATCACCTCCAAATGCATAGAGGATGAAATCCTTGGAAAAGTCTGGGTTGATGAGAGTGGGTGCCTGGGAGATAGCTTCTTTGATTGCTTCAAAACTCTCCTTGCCTTCTGCCGTCCATTTGAAAGCCATGCCTTTTCTTAAAATTTTAGTAATGGGCTTGACAAGGGCTGCAAAATTTGGGACAAACCTCCGAACAAAGTTTATCCTTCCCAGGAAACTCTGAAGGGCCTTCTTGTGGCTTGGCAATGGTAGAGCTCTTATGGCTTCGACCCTCTCTGGATCAATTGCTAATCCCTCCTTGGAGACAATATGGCCAAGGAGCTTCCCTTCATGTGCAAGAAAGATGCACTTCTTAGGATTCAAAGACACACCGAATTTTCTACACCTCTGAAACACTTGCCTGAGGTGAAAGAGATGGTCTGCAACATTCTTTGAGAAGACAGTAATATCATCTAAGTAAATCAGCACTATCTTGTTGATCAAGCCTTTGAATGCCATATCCATAGCTCGCTGGAATGTTGCTCCGGCGTTCGACAGTCCAAATGGCATCTTCTTGTAAGCATACGTGCCCCATTTGGTTGTGAAGGCAGTCTTGAACTGGTCTTCCTCCTTTACTATAATTTGATTGAAGCCTGAGTAACCATCCAGTAGTGAAAACCTTTCTGAACTAGCTACGACCTGCAATATTTGCTCCATGGAAGGGAGTGGATAATGGTCCTTGAGAGAGGCTCTATTCAAATCTCTGAAGTCAACACATAGCCTGATCTCTCCACTCTTCTTTCTGACTGGAACTAAGTTGGCAACCCAACTAGAATGCTTGATTGGGAATATGATTCTTGACTCAATCAGCTTGTCCAGTTCTTTCCGCATGAGAGGCTCCATGTGTGGATTGACTGGTCTTTGTTTCTACCTGATAGGCTTAGTATTTGGGTCCAATTCAATGGTATGCTGAGCTAAGTTAGGATTGAACCCTTTCAAATCTTCATAACTCCAAGAAAACATGTCAAGGAATTCTTGACATAGCTGTATGAACTCATACCTTTCTTGCTCAGTTGTCATCTTGCCAATTTGCAATTGCTTGTTCTCTTCTACCAAGATGGATACCGAATCTTCTCTTTTGACCTGAATGTTTGCTTTTTCTTTTCTAAACTGATCATTGGGATTAAAAATGGACTCCAAGGTGATAAGTCCCTTGGGCAGCTTGTCAGTTCTCAGCTGTATCACCTGGTCACCATATTGCTGTTCCAACTTCTCTTGATTCTTAGCTGAGAACTCAGCTTCTTCCTGCAAGAAGTGGATGATTTGCTGATCATTCTCAAATACTTGCCAACTGACATTGTTATCCGGTACTGAAGGCCTCACAATCACGTGGATGTTTGGCTGTACTTTTTCTTGTTGAATGTTTTCTATAATGTCAAAGGCTGCCCCTACTGCTGCAAGCCTGTCAGCAGTTTGATTCTCTTTCCTAGGGATGGATTTGATGCCAAAGCCCTCAAAATCTTCCACGAGGTCCCACACCCTGTTCTTGTAGCATCTGAGTAGATCATTTTTGGCAGCATGTTGTCCCTTGACCTGATTTACAATCAGCTCACTGTCCCCAAAAACTTACAAGTTCTTTATCTTTCTCTTGATTGCCCAATGCATCCCTTGCACCAAGGCTTCATATTCAGCAATGTTATTGGAGCATGCAAATTGAAATCTAAAAGCTGAATAATGCTTTATTCCTTGAGGTGAAACAAGCATGGCTCCACCTCCTGCACCTTGTCTACTCCTTGATCCATCGAAAAACAGCTGCCATACTTCATTGTCATCCTTGTGGTTTGGCTTGGTGATGCTAGGAATAGGTTGACTTTCTTCGTGTATGCAATAGACCCCTAGCTCAGATTCTTCTACTTCTTGATAAGGATCAAAAGCATGTACCTTGCTTGCCCATTCATCAAGATTCAAATCTGGAATACTTCCAACCTTAGTGTCGGCTTCATCAGTGCCAAGGTGATCTTCTTGATCAAATGCTGAGCAATTGGTATTAATATGACTTGGAGTATAGGGCTCAATGTGGAAGTCTGCAATAGGTTCTGACCTAATTATGGCCTTAGTCCCATATCTCGTTCTGAAAAGTATGTGAGACCAATCAGCAGACAAATATCCCCCAATTTTGGCAGTGAAATCTCTTGACAAGCAAAGGGCAAAGAGTGGTGGAAGGTCTATGACTGATATATCTTGTAAGACAACAACATTTGGACATGCATGCAAGGTAAGACTCAAATTTTTAATCACTCCAACTGTTGCTATTACTGTCCCATCCAGCTGCACTACTCCCTTAGATGTTATTTCATACTGGAGCCCTAACTGATCAGCTATCTGTTTAGGCATAACTGAGCTACTTGCCCCGGAATCTATCATGCAATTATGCACTAGCTGATTTCCAATGATTAACGAAACATAGAAAGGGGGAGGCTTCAGCATTCTACCTTGTTGTGCTCCATGATTTCCTTGAGGGCGGGCAGCATTTGTGAGTACCTTCTCCTACATTTGGACATGCTGATTTGAATTTGGCCAATCCTTTACGGTAGCTTGCAGCAGATTTCTTTGGCCTGGGATGGATAACGATTCCCACATAGATATATTGACGTTTGTCTTCTTCATCTGATCAATGATACTGAATGGTGATGAAGGATCTTTCTGCTGTCCCTTGGTCTGCACATTTGCTCCTTGTATGTGGGCAGCAACAGCTGGCATTTGAGTTGGCCTAGGGGCTGTTCTTGACTGCCCTTGTGCACTTGAAGCTGGGTTTTGCTTACCAATCATTTGTGGAGCTGTGGAAGGTTGTGGATTGGCTAGGGCTTACGGCTGTTCTTCACCCAAATTTCTCCTTTTTGACCTTGTGTTGGCAGCAACACCTTGAGAAACTGCCTGATTCATGCCACAGAAATCCTCTGCTTGCCAATTTACCAATGCGGTGTCATTTGGGGCTGATTGCTGTTGGAATGTTTCTTGTTGTTGGTTGTTTTCTTGACTACTCTCACCCTCCACACTAGCACTTGTTACCATTAAAGCTTGGGTCAAAGCACCATTGAAGCACATGGATTGATTATGAGTCTCATTACATGGAAAACACCAATCATATTCCTGGGCAGTGTTGTTTTGTGCTGGTACTAATGCCTTAGAGGCAGATATGGCATTTGGATTATAGGGCTGGAATGGTTTATTGGCTGGAGGCCTTGTTTGATTCATATTTGCAGCTAGATTGGGTGGCCTTTGAGGCTGATATGGCTGCCTATTAGGTTGAGCTTGAGGCTGATACGAAGGTCTAAAACCTTGAGCTTGCTGTCTCTTGAGTGTGACCAGCTCATTACCTAAATTTTGCAGTTGCTTCATGACTTCTTGAAGCTCATTTGGGGCACTTGGAGATGAAGTGGAAGCTTCATTTGAACTTTGATTCCTAGGAGTGGGAATAGGAGCTAAGACAGGTGCTTGACTAGTACTTGGGCTTTCTAAACTTGGATATAATGGCATTGGAGGCCTAGGAGCTAGCTTGCCAGCTTGAATCAGACAATTTTCAGCTCTGATGGCAATACAATAAAACAGGGATAGTTGTGCCTCCCATAGATTGAATCAACACAGAAACATCAGAATTTAAAGCTTTAAGGTAATATAGAAAAGCACCTTCTGCTGTTGGTCTGACTGCTACTGGAATTCTATCCCAAGACCTTTGAAATCTGAAGTTGAACTCAGTTAGTTGCTCATTGGAAGCTCTCTTGATGGTTGTTAGCTGCTCCAAAAGAGACAAGTTGTCTCCCTTCTCTCCAAATTGATTATGAAGTGCAATACACAGCTGATTCCAGTTTGTGATAGAGCCAGCTTCAAGGCTCCTAAACCATTACAATGCTTTTCCCTTGAATAAAGATGCCAGCAATTTGACAGCTACTTGCATCTCATTAATCTCATGGATTGCACAAATGTTAGCAATGTCCTTGACATGATCACCAGGAGTGGTCTGATTTTCTCCAGTGAAGTAAGGAATGTTCTTCAATGCTACTACTGGGATTGGGTTTTGTGCATTGAGAGCAAGTGGGCTGCTACCTGTGAAGTTGACATAGGGGTTTACTGGTTGTGCCATTCTGATTGGTCTTAAAACCCTTGTATACTGAAAGAAAGGCCACTTAGGTGGAGGAGTTGAAAGAGTTCTGTTTGGTGGAGATGGAGACCTTTGAATCCTTCTTCCTCTTTGCCTTCTTCTTGGAGATAATTGCAGGTATTCAAACATCACTTCTTCTTCTCCAACCCTTGACCTTGTGATTCTTCTCATAAGCTTTCAGGCCTGACTGCTGAAACCAGTTGATTCTTCCCCTTGGAGTCACCAGATATGCAAATAATAGCTCTTTTCAAGCAAGAAACTTGCAGCAGATGCACATCAACTTTGCTGCAATAAAATTGAGACCTCTGGTCCCACCGGGCGTGCCAAAACTGTTAGTGCAAAATTACAGCACCCCTGGACGCTGATCAGATTTTTAGGTTGATCACTCCTGCATCCAGTGTAATTGCACAACATGGAAACCTCTTTCCAAGTGTGGGACTTGGAAACTGAGAGAGGAATCTCCAGATTAGAGGCTGGTTCCTCAAACTCCTCTGATTTAGATCTATATTTTGTAAAACTACAGAGGTTTAGATCCTAATCCTATTCTAACTTGCAAGGAGACAGGGGTAGAAGTGCAAAAATTGAAACTAACTAAAGATGGTGATGCACCAAAAGGAGTGGTGAAACATATTAGTCATGCAAATAGACACAGACCAAGGTTCACAATATAAAAACATACACAGACTGATGACATATAATTTAGCATCTGAAATCAAGCAAATAATACAAACAGAGGATTGAAACCCATTCACAGAGCTTGCATTATCAATTTAATATCAAAATACGCATTACACCCTCAGAGAGGTAAAGAAAACTGTTACAATCCTTGGAGAGGTCTGATACTTCATCAATCCCTTGAAGAAGGTGAAAGAAGAAGTCTGCTATGCCCAAAATTGTTCCTCTCTTTGAAATGAGCCCAAAACTGGCTTTAAAAATGCAAAGGTCGAACCTAGGGAACAAGAGACGTACAAAGGCATGGGAGCCCTTTCTTTCTTGACTACAGGTGTATTAAAATGGCATGGAGGACCTTACAAACCAATACCCTATCATTTTGACCAGATAACAGGAGAATGCGACCCATTCTGCATTAACTCTGGTCGCTGGAATGTCATTTCTGAGCCTGAACACGCGTCAGAGCTGTTTTCTCAAATTTATCCCTCCAGAATGCTCCACAATGCAAGATTGACCCCCGAATCGTGTAGATAATTTCACTAGCTTTCCGTTGATATAAAGAACGTGCAAATCTGAGCTCTGGATCAAAAATTATGGCGATCTGAAGATCTAGGGCACAAAACAGGCGAAAGTGTGTTTTGAAATTCTTTCCCGCGCTCTGCCACCTGGACGACACGTGGGACATGCTGATTGGATGAGCAATTCTCGCTCCTCCATCTTTCGTGGGCTTTCATTTTGAAATTCGCTTGTGGGGCCCTCAACTGGACACGTGGCGCTATTTCATTGGTTCGGGCTGACTCTTTTAAAACTTGCCCTTTGACCCTTTTGACCCCTTTTTCCCTGAGACACATGGCGGCTTCTGATTGGTTCTCAGCCCCGCCGGCTTTTCCGCGTACCTCACCTCCATTTTTCCCGGATGTCCCATTTGATTTTGGACCCTTTGTGCTCATTTCGGCCGGTTCAGCCGGTTCGGGCATTTTGCGTCCATTTGTCCCAGATGCCCCATTTTATTTTGGACCCTCTGGACTCATTTCGGCCGATTCGGGCATTTTTGACCCTTTTGTCCCACTTTGCTTCGGACTGACTTGACTCTTTTCGACCGGTTCGGCCGGTTCGCGCCTTTTCGGCCCGCTGCGTACTTCTGTCCCATTTGTCCCATTTGATTTTGGACCGCCTGTGCTCATTTTGGCCAAACCGACCGGTTCGGGCCTTTTTGTCCCAAATGTCCCGAGCAACACTTAGCCAATTTTTCTTCCTCTTTCGGCCTTATCGGCTTTTCGCGCCCGCCGCGTACTTCTGGCCCGAATGTCCCAAATGCAATTTGGGCCGCCTAGAGGCTTTTCGGCCGATCCGCTTCCATTTGTCCCACTTGTCCCAAATGCTACCTTGAGCAGGACTTAGCCAATTTTCACATTCTTTCCTGGATCAACCTATTTGCCTTTCTGCTACTTTTTTGCACTTCCTCAGAGCTTGCTCCCTGTTTCTTCAGCCAGGGGAGTTAGAAAAATACCTGAAGGGACCCTAGAAACCTGATTTTTCTCTGAATCAATCAATTTGCTTGGGATTTGAATCTCCTGATGCATGTTATCAAAATTTACCCTAGGGGGGTGAATTTTGGATAACAGTACCCATACCCTACTCATCAGAAATACATTTATCAAGAAACCATGGAAGTTATTAGAAACTTGTAGGGTGAGATATAATGCTTAAAAGAGCAGTCGCAAAAGCTGGACCAAGAAAAAGCAGTTGAGATTATTCAGAAGGATGTTGATGACTGGAAGGAGGTTTGTAAAATGTTGCACCAAGAAAATATCATTAATTTATTAGGGGAATGGCTAAGGGGGAAGATGTTGTAAGCTGGGGTTGAGTGCGAGAGACAAATTTTACATGCTAACTTACCTCCTCATGGTCTTGATTATGAAAATAAAATCACTCTAAATGTTGTTATTAACATATGGATGTTGAGTAACATTTTGATTACTACTGGTGCAGAAGTGAATGTGATCACCTTGGACGTGTGGAATCAAATGGGGAGGCCACCATTACGAGAATATTCAAATGTGTTGTTTATGGAAAATAGGACTAAATCCATGCCCATTGGACTCTTAAAGGATGCTACTATTACTATACAAGGGACCAATTTTATTTGGGACTTTGAGGTCTTGGTGCTTGCAGAGGAATATAGTTTTCCATCATTTCTTGGGTTCCCTTCGTGTTAGACGAACAATGTTGATTTTCGCTTTAATAAAGAATATATAATTTTTTAGAACAATGAAGAGCACATCATCATTCCTTTGGTGGATGGAAAATCTGCACCTTATGTGGAACCTTTGAGTGAAGATGATTTGAATAGAATTTATGTGTACACCATTAGAGATCCTGAAGTGTTTGAGCCATCAAAGGAAGGAGTTATTCAATGGGATGATGCACAGTCTATAAGTGATACTACCAGTGTTTCTTGTGACAAGTGGAATCATGGGACCTATACAATGATTGGGAAAGAGATGAAAATTACACTCACATGCGTAAGTAAGTCACACTTTGTTAGGAATTTGGACAGTAACCAGTTACCAAGCTATATAGGTGAGGAAAATCTTGAAGTATTTTTGCACGTTATGGAAGCCCAATGGACAAACCAAGTGGAAATAAGCAATATGCTAGTATATACCCTATGTGGGATATCTACATTATGGTGGATGGTACACAGAGATAATATTCTACTCTACTAGATTTATTCAGGGCAATGCACCCACCAAGATATGTGAACTCCATGGGAAGGATTATGCTTCACATCATGTTCAGAAGTGTTAGAGACTCTAGACAGAGGGGTGGGATGCCTTACCATATTCACTATGGGTGCAAAACTTCTACTTCACTTTGTGAGGTTGCATGCATGCATGGTATGTTTATGTAGCTTTGAATAGAGAAATATGGAATTGGCAAGAACTGACTATAGGTATGATTTAGACATTTGACTAATTTTCCACTAAACCTCCAGTAAATGAGGTGTTATAAGGTATGAAGCACTTAACTATGGATATAGTGCAAAGGTTGAGGAAATTATTCAGGAGTTACTAGATGAGTCAGAGCTGGAGGCACACTTTGAAGAAAAAGAGACATATGTAGACTAACTTGGGTGTGTCTGCCTAGAAAAAGAAAAGGGTAAGATGGTCTACGTAATTGATGATGAAGAAGTGGAGAATCTAGATGTTGAGAATACTAAGGGTATGTGTGAGGTCTTAAATATATAAGATGAGAGGTGTGTGCATATCATGGGCCTATAAAAATGAAGAAGGTCGACATTGGGACACATGTTGAACCTAAGGAGGCCATCATTGGATATTATTTGTATGACTCTGAGGTTGCAAAGATAATTGAGTTACTATGCGACTTCTAGGATTTATTTCTTAGAGGATATCATAAATTAAAATAGGTACATCACTCTTTGGGTGAGATGAGGATTAAGCTAAAGGAAGGTGCATGCTTTGTTAGGAAGAGGCCTTACAGGATGAATCCTAATCTGTGCGTCAAAGTAAAGGAAGAAATTGATAAAATGTTGAAATCTGGGATCATTTAGCCCATTGAGGAGTCCGAGTGGGTTAGGCCTATGGTGATAAGTATTAAGAAGGATGGGAGGATAAGAAATTGTGTGGATTATAGGGATTTTAATGTTGTATGTGTAATCGATACTTTTCCCACACTATTTACTGAAGAGATCCTGGAGGTCGTTGCAGGGTGCAATATCTACTCCTTCACTTATGGATCTTTTAGATATTATTAGGTGAGGATTGCTAAGGAGGATCAAGAGAATAAAACCTTTACCACTAAATGGGGAATTTTTTCATACACAGTTATGCCTTTTGGATTGAAGAATGTGCCTATAGTCTTTTCATGCATTGTTGTACAAGCATTCCAAGATTTTATTCACAAGTTTTTGCAGGTGTACTTGGATGATTGGATAGTTTATGGGCTAGTGAAATATCATTGTGATAATTTAAGAATTATTTTTGAAAGTTTTCAAAAGTTGAGTATCTCCTAAACATTAAGAAGTGTGTTTTTTCTACACCCTTTGGGACGTTGTTGGGGCACATTATCTATAAAGAATGATTGTTAGTGGATCATGCTAAGGTTTTTATTTTGGGCTTAGAGGAACATACTAACCAGAGTGAGGTGTATGGATTCTTGGGGCAAATAGGATTTTACCAGAACTTTATCAAAGGGTATGCTAGGATTTTCACGTCCTTGGAAGAATTGTTAAAGAGTAAAGGAAAGTTCCATTGGGGCGAAGCGCAACAACACACATTTGAAACATTGAAGGAAAGGCTTACTATAATGCCTATTCTACACTTTCCATCATGGACCAAACCTTTTCATATGCATGTGGACGCCTCTAGCATGGCCATTAGTGTGGTATTAGCCCATCCTGGAGAAGGTATTTTTGATCATCCCATTTGTTTTGTAAGTAGGAATTTGAACCTAGCTGAGCATAATTATACCACTATAAAGCATGAGGCCTTGTCTATGATCTACATGTTTCATAAGTTTAGACAATACTTGCTAGAAAAACATTTTATTTTCTATACAGATCACATGGAATTTAAGTACTTGGTGAACAATCCCATTTTGCAGAGGTCAATATTCCACTGGATTTTTTTTTTCAAGAATTTGACTTTACAGTGGTAGTTAAACCAAATAAGAGTAATTCTGGATCAGATCATTTATCAAGAATTAACTTAGGTGAGGATGCGTAGAGAATTGAGGATATAATTTCAAATTCCCATCTATTCATATTGAACCACACGCTCTCTGAATTAGAAGATATTGATGATTTTTGTAAACTGGTGTGGTACCTGAAGGGATGAAGAGTTTAGAGAAGAAACAACTTTGCATATGGGACGTGCCTTATATGTTGATTTGTGGAGACTTATACAAAATAGGTGGGGATGAAGTTTTATGCTAGTGTGTACTTGAGCATGAGCACAAATAAATTATGGAGGAAGCTCATGGTGGGATTGTAGGTAGACATTATGTAGGAGATGTCACCGCACATAAGATTTTGTTGGTTGACCTATGGTGGGAAACACTGTATAAGGATTGTAATGAATATTGTAAGGAATGTGACCATTGTTAGTGCCTTGGAAAGCCTGGGCATTGAGGCCTATTGCTAGTGTAGAACCTTTTGAAAAGTGGGAAATTAACTTTGTGGGTCCTATTTCCCCACCTGCACATAGGACTGGATCGTGCTACATTATAACTTGTATAGATTATCTTACAATGTGGGTAGAAGCAGTGCCTACAAAGGATTACATAGCAGCTACGATAGCAAAATTTATGTGGGAGGACATTATCAGCAGGTATGGATGCCAATTGAGTTTGACAAGTGATAGGAGTAATCATTTTCTTAATGAGACTATTAGGATATTATTGGCAGAATTTATGGTGGCACACCATAAAACAACACCCTATCACCCACAGGAAAATAGAACTATTGAGGCTTTCAACAATAAATTGGGACATACATTGACTAAGATTTGTGATGTTAGAAAGAAATATTGGGATGATAAATTCTTTGTTGTACTTTGGGCATACAATACAACTTATTAAATAGTGAACAAAACAACACCCTTTCAATTGGTGTTTGGCACGAAGGTTTTTTTACCAGTGGAATTCATGTTAACTTCTCTATGGATTGCGCGCACAGGAGGTTTGGTTGATGAGAAAACACTTGAAGGGCACATTGATAAAATGATGCAGTTGGATGAAAAGTGCACCATTTCCAGATGGATTTAGAATATAGAAAAGGCCAGGCAGAAGGCATGGCATGAAATGCATATTAAGGATAAAAAGATTGAGGTTGGACAAATGGTTCTTCTGTATGATTCAAAGTTCTTGTGCCACCCTGGAAATTTCCAATGACATTTTTTGGGATAGTATGTTGTGACCTACATATTTGATTCAAGCACTTGCCAATTATAGGTGCTGGATGGGACATGATTACCTGGTTACTTCAATAAGAATAGGTTAAATATCTACTATAAATAAGTGTTCTTGGTGTTTGTAATAAGCTAGTATTGCCACTAGATTATATTTCCTTTAATGCATTTCCATTATATGTGTTTCCTTTCATTATTTCTATTCTTTGTTAATTTAGTTTAGTGTTTTGTGTAATAAGTGCACTTTCACGCCAGAAGTTGATTTACTTTCTAGTGATTTCACATGCAGAGGATTGCGCATACCCTTAGTGGTGCAAGATTTTTGGCACTCCTTGATATAGGTTTGTGGAGTTAGAAATTCCACCTAAAACATGGGCATGAAAGGATATGAGGTGGTATATGTGTTATGGTAAAGGTGTTTTAGGGAAGGTTTAGATGACTAAAGAGAACGCAGGGAAAGTGATTTCACAGTGTAATGTGAGGTAGGAAGCAACATGAGAAACTACTTGGGATATGGTGCAAAGGTTTTATACTTTGGCACAGTGAGGTGCACATAGGAGGTCTATGGAAGATAAGTAGTATTAGTGCGCTAGAAGGCTATGATTGTATCACGCGAGGTAAAGTCAAAAAAGTTGTTATAAATGGAAAAGGAAGTTTATGGAAAAATTAACTTAAAAGCATGGGTTGGAAGTAAAAATATGACTGTCGGAGGGTCATGAAAAACTATAAATAGGGGGTTATGGTAGTCATTTGGCCATCGTGCTTTCAATTTCCTACTGAGCAGTTTAGAGAGTGATGGAGAGTTTAGAAGAAACATGAAGTATTTGCAAACTAGGATTACTTGTGTGTTGTCCAAGGATCCTTGCGTAGAGGTGATTTGGAATTAGCAACATAGAAGTGAATGATTGTATATGTTTTTAGCAGTTAGAAGTTGTCGGGCTCGAGTAGAGAAGGGTCAAAGTATAGAACACCTAGGGCACACAAAGAGAAGTGAAATGACACAAAAACCTAGGAAGTTATGAAAAAAGAGGCCCAAGGTTATGGTGGAGGATACCTTAGAAGAAATATATTCTAAAATGTAATACCCTCCTAGTGTTGTGCAGGTGGAGTTGTGGAAATCGAAGCTCACTAGCTCTAAAATTAGCTAGTTTAACCACCACATGGAGGAAAATGAAAATAAGATGAGGGTAGACCTGAAAAAAACACTCCCAAGGGTATACAAGGATGGAAACCCTCAAATTGATGACTCTGTGTAGAGAGAGTTGGGAAAAATGGGCATTTTATAGTTATGGGAGATTCCATTCTTCACAGAACCCACACATTTGTTTAAGTGGTTGATGGCAAAAGTACACGAAGACTTCTTCTACTTCACATGTAAAAGGGTGCACCTCATAGGTCAATTGATTGAATGAGTTATATTGATAAGAATAATAGGGGAGGATGTATCCTTGGATTTGAAGGCCACAACTAGAATTGAGGAGGTTGCCAAGAAACTAAACTATGAGAAGGGAGGTAGGGCATAGACCATTGCAGATTTGAATGATCTGGCACTTAGGGTCACTTCCTGACTCATGAGTTACAAGTTGGGCACGTCAAAGCACTATATAGACATAAACAAGAGGTTTTATGTACGTAGCTTATAGAATCTCAAAGAGGGTGCATTACAACCTGATAGATTATATTGTACACAACATCATAGGGGAGGTGCGTTTGCAAAATTAAGAAGGAGAAAAAATCACATGGGGTTCCATCCTTCTTTTGATCATATTTTGGGAGGTATGCATCCCAAATGGACCTAATGGGAATGTGTAGGTTTATCCACCAGTAGATCCATCGCTTGTCATGTAATTTTTTGGGATTCACTTGCAATGGAAACATTTCAAACACATACAAGGCACGCATTTATAGATGGTATGAAAGACTACATTAGGACTTTGAGAATGAATGGAGCATTCTGTACGAGATCCCTACAGTGGTTAGGGACCAAGTAAATTTTTTTGTAATGCAACACTTCAGTCTTGCAAGATTCAAATAGGTGAATTGGGAGATGGTGCCATAGTGTAAAGTCCCATTTGCATTCAATGCAAAGTATCTAAAGTGCTCCATCAACAGGCTAAAGGATGCAAAAATAATTGACTTATGATGTGGATAAGGTAGATTCTGATGTACACACTCTTCGTGCCACTTACAGGCATGACTCCAGGCCTAAATACCTCGAATTCATGGAGCTTAACTTCTTGGATTTACACCCACAGATCAATGTGACCATCAAGGGATTCATCCATAGAGCATTTTTATAGTTTTTCCCTAAGACACAAGGGGGAGTTGAGGTAGAAGTCACATATTCCAATTTCCCTAAGCCTAGAGAAGAACAAATACCTCCCATAAAGGTAGTACAAGTGGAGGTAGTAGATGAAGAGGAGAAATAAAAAAGTGAAGGAAAATTGGATACTTCTCGCAAGAGAAAGTATTACACACATAGAGGTAGCAATGAGGGTACGGGAACCTCATAACAAGGTAGCACTGAGCAGAAATAGGAGAAGTACCCTAAGTTACAAGAAGTCTCTAGCACAGAGAAAAAGGCTAGGACTAAAGGAGAAGAGGACTATGTTTCCTTCAGGGAAGAACTTGGGAAAGAGTTTTAGGAACATGTTAATAGAAGATCCGAAGAGAAATCAAAGGTATATGACATGACACACAAGAAGTAAAGTGTTGTTTTTTGATGAGGTAAAGTAAATTCCAGTGCATAATTCACCAATACGGCCTGCCGAGCTAGGTGAGAAGGACAGGGTGACTTCTTGTGATCATAGAGGACACATGACTGGGAATGGGTACCAGTACCTCTATCCCAAAGAAGTAGAGAACAAATATGAAGGCGTAAAGAAAGTGGTGAACTCTAAGGTTGCCGCATATGGATTTTATAGATGATTCTACAAAATTG